>VZQC01004060.1:2298131-2385826 GCA_009823505.1 Rhizomys pruinosus | reverse complement strand
AGATGTTATAAGCCACAGTAAGACCCTGTCATATTTAACAGGGGGGAAAATTGTAATTCATGGATTAACATATCCAAACATGTGTCTATGCTAAAGTAACCTACCATAACTATTAGTGCTGCTTAAATACCTATATATCTAATTGCTTGTTCTTCATTAGTAGGATCGAAAGGTTATTCCTGGACAAACTGTCAGCCCATGAAAGGAAACAGCCAGAATTGACCAGAGTCCAAGTCAACAGCTCCAGAGAGAGTGGACTGTTTTACCTCTCATCCACCTGTGCCCCTTTTCTAAGCCTAGGGAACAACCTGCGGAAGAGGGGGCGTGGTAGAATGTAAGGGCTGTGATTGGGGTGAATGGTGAAACTACAGCAATGTAGTCTGGACACTCATTTGATCAACTTGATTGAACAAACAACCTGTCACCCCCCACTGGAAGGTGGGGCTGTGGGGATTTGGGCACAACAGCCTGCAAATTGGTTTTACATGATGAATGCTTGTACTCATGGATTATCACTTATAGCTAAAAAATGGAAAGAAAAAACAGAGAAAGATGCAGGACAGATATGGCAGAGTACATGATCTGGGATGGGATAGGGGTGGGGGGGAAGGGAAAGGGAAATATGCCTGAACTGAATCGGAAAATGATGTATGAAATGCACAAAGCATCAATAAAAAAGTGTTAAAAAAAAGAAACTAAAATCAATAATTTAAAAGAAATTAAAATCAAGAGAAATTAAAATCAATAATTTAAAAGAAATTAAAATCAACTATTTGAAAGAAATTAAAATCAAGAAATGGATCATTGGGACAACTGATTATGATATCTAAATGTCATACTAAGAAATTATAGAACAAGCCAGAAGTGATGGCTTCAGTTTTTAATTTCAGCTCTCAGGTAGGTGAGGCAAAAAGGTTGCTATGTGCTTGAGGCCAGCTTAACTTCTATAATGAATTTCAGGCTATGTCCTACCCCTGAAAAAAGGAAATTATGAAAAGGAAGAAATAAAGAAAAATAAGAGGAAATAAAAGAATAATTCAAGATAATTTAAGTAAAACCATGAATGTTTCCAGACTATATGACATATAAATATCTATCACAAAGGAAAAACATATATTCATATCAAGGTACAATATTATAATATTTGACACGATGAAGAGGATGGTAGAAGAAGGAAGGAAAAGGGTAAAGTTACATGTATGTTGAAGAATTGTCAAATAAATTTCTTTATGATGTATCATGAAAACGTACAGAGCTAGGGATGGTGGCATTCAACTGTGATCCCAACGGTTGGCAAGCTGAGCATGAGTTCAAGTCCACCCTTGAGTAAAAAGTAAGACCATCTCAAAAATACGGCAATAGCAACAAAATATTAATAAGTAAAATTCTTTATAGAATTGCCGTGGAAAGAGACAGAAAATGTGTAGGAAGTATGATTTTAATGAAGTATCTTTCAAACTTAAAAAATGTTTCAGTTAGACTATTGGAGGTGAATATGCCTGACCTGAAATGCTGAATCTTGGGATATTTTTCTAACCTTCACTGATTCTGTTTCCTTTTCTACAATATAGAAATATTCCCGATATTGTACAAAAATTTATAACCACTTAACCACTAATTCAAATAGGCCAAATCCTATTTTATATAAAGAATTCAACTTAATGTAATTTATATTAAAGAGTTAGCCTCTCCCAACCAGAGCCTGAGGAAACTCAAGTGCTAACATGTAGACACTATGGGAACACGCCATGGCACACCAGAACCTGATGCATCCTACTATTACTGTTTCATGTTTCTGTCATGTATACACTCATTTATTTACATGCTTAAGAATGAGTATCTTCTCATCTTAGGAAGTTAGGCAATTGTAAAAGTAGTAAAAGGAAAATATGGTACAAATGGAGGCTGTTCCATTCACCATTAAAACTTGATTCCACATTCTTAGCACAGAATGGCTCTCCACATTGTTTGGCATTGTTATTCGTAGACTAGAGTGCAGAGATTTAAGAATCTCTAATCAAAAGCCTCATAGATCTCTTCATTAGTCTAAGTTAACTCCCATCGAGAAATCCTGGTTATAGTATTAGTGACAAACAATTATTGCTTTCACTGACAGGGCCCTGACTACTAACTGCTTTTGCTGGAGGATTTGAGCTGTGTGTGACTCCAATGTAAACTGACAATAAAAGAGACAAATTAGCATAACTGACTGTTTCAGTTATGAAGATTAAATAGCCTTTTATTGCAGATGTTTGCCAAGGAAAATGCTCCCCAGTGGAAGGCTCTAAGCAGTTAAGAAAGATTTGATGAGGGTTTTAATTGCTGTTATGCAACTAGTAATGGAAAGGCTTTATTAAATGTCACGCAAGAGCCGATGGGTAGTTTAGAAGAGAAAAGCTTCTCGTTAACGGGCCTGAGGCTTTCACAACAGTAGTTTATCAGCAGGGGCGGTTTCATCAACCACCACAAATATTTATCAAAGACCCGTATGCATGTGGCAATATCATAAATACATTGGAGACTGTTGGGGATTAGCAAAAAGCAGCCCACGCTGTGGACCATCTAATGATTTGAAGCAAGCAACCATGGAAATAAAAATAAATATAAATAGATGCATTTGCATTGCATTTGTGTACATATATTCTTTTTAAAAATCATTTAATTTATATCATCAAGAATCAGAACATGAGATCTATTAGTATTGAAAATGCTCAGAAAACAGTTTGGCAAAATGATTTGCCACAAAATTTATATTCATTTATTTTGTTTTGTTTCACTCTTTTTAGTAGCTCTGTGGAAAAAAAAAGTTGGCGATATTGTAATTCAGAGCACTTGAATTCTAATCTAGCATTATCCTCCTCGTCTGAAGCATTTCCCTAACTTCTCTGGGCCTAAAAGTTCATCTGTAAAGGAGCTTCAGATGTTATGAATACTTCCACTAGTTCTAAGATTCATGAAATTCATGAAGAAATAAGTAAAGTGTGGCCATATCACATTCATTTTACAAAATTCTTTTATATAAATTACTTAAATCCATTCATTGCATAAATGGTGTCCATACTAACAAAATGATTAAATTTCTGTATGATGCATTGTTTTAAACTAGAATAGAAACTAGCTCAGCAAATTGAAGTCAGTATTTCCCAGATTCCCAAAACTATAATGCTATCTGAAACTATTTTCATCAAATTCAGCATAGTGTCAAGCTTCACACTCCCTGTTGGTGTCACAGTCCCCTAACTTCTGGATGAGGTCTCTTAAGTAAAAACACATTGTTTTATAAAAGATCTATTCCTTATTAAAACGGTTTGAGTAGAGACTGGATTGTTCTGTGTCATTCTACAGCTTTGATGTATCAAAGCTGAATCAGCAACTTGCCTTCTGAAGAGCAGTAGCTAAGAGTAGAAGGAACTGCTAGATTTAGAATGAGAAGATTTACATTCACCTCTCCATCAGCTCCTTTTCACCTCCACAGCACTAACAGCCTGTCTGCCTCTCTGAGTTCTCCCAATATAAAAGCCATGCTTGCTAACATTACTGGAAAATTAAATCATATACAGACTTCTCTTTGAATTTTTGAGATTCACATGCAGCTAATATTTTTTATGAATCTAGATGGATATTTCTAGATTTTACCAGATTCGAAGGCATTTTATGGAGCTCTTATTCCATATCAGCTCTTCCACCATCTAATTTCACTAGTGGGGTGGTTCCTTTTCATTGTCGGGTTAACTAGATTTACAATCATCAGACACACCTCTGGGTGTGTATAGGACACTGTTTCTATAAAGGTTTTACTGAGAAGGGAAAACCCATCCTGAATGTGCTGACACCATCCCATGGGCTGGGATTCAAGACTGGGTGAGAAGGAGAAAGTGAGTTGAGCACCAGTGTTCATCTTCATCTTCTTCCTGACTGGATGAATGTGACCAGCAGCATCATGCTCCTGCCACCATGACTTACTTATCATGGTGGGTTGTGCCCAAACTGTGAGCCAGAAAAAGCCCTTCCTCCCTGCCTCGCTACCTTCCCTCCCTCCCTCCTTCCCTCCCTTCCTCCTTCCTTCTCTCCCTCCCTCTCTCCTTCCCTCCTTCCTTCCCTCCCTCTCCTCTTCCTCCTTCTCTCCTCTCTTCCTCCCTCTTCTCTTCTTTCCTCCCTCCCTCCTTCCCTCCCCATCCCTCCACCCTTTCTCCTTCCTTCCTTCTTTCCTCCCTCCCCATCCCTCCTTTCCTTCCTCCCTCTCCATGTGCTTTCCTTCCTTCATTCCTTCCTTCCTTCCTTCCTTTCTTCCTTCCTTCCTTTCTTCCTTCCTTCCTTCTTTCCTTCCTTCCTTCATTGCTTCTGTCAAATATTTCATCACAGAAGCATGAAAAGCCTCTAGTGTGATCATCAAACACTTTTTTTAACTAGAAACGTTTATTGAACTTTATAGCTAAAACTAAGAAATAATTAAGGTAGAATCACCTATGAGAGTTTGGCAAAAGTGTATATATGTGTGTGTGTGTGTGTGTGTGTGTGTGTGTTCTGGATACTTGTGTGCCTGCCTGTTCACATGTGTGTACATGCACATATCTCTGAGCACACATACATGTGCATGGTGTCCCACGTTTGATACCTGGTGTCTTCTTTTATTGCTGTGCACTTTATTTACTGAGGCAAGATGTCTCACTGAACCTGGAGCTCACTGATTCAGCTAGTCTTCTTAGTCAGCAGGTCACAGGCATTCTCTGTAACTCTGGGATTACAGGAGTAAGGAGACTAAGGCTTAATGAGTATGGTCACTCACTAGCAATAATGAAATTAAGACCCACATGTACATTTATAATAGCAAACCCAAAACTATTCCCAGGAATGCTTTTAGGTCCTCTTTCGGACGTGATGACTTTTTACCCCTATGTGGAATCCGTTCGTTTTGGTACTATTTCTCAAGAAGATAAGGCATTACCTATACTGCACTCCATACTAAGACATTCTGGAATGTTCTTACTTTTGTGTATACGATTTCCTAAAACTTCATGTTTAGAAGTTCACTAGAATTTAGCTTAATATTTACTTAAAAAAAGGTATCCAAGAAGGACTGTCAGTCTGCCACCCAGCTGGTCAGGATATATAGTAGATACAACCATTGCTCTTATATTCCTCATACTTTGCCTATGCTACCAAAGTTGCTAAGGGCAAAGTTGGGGTTCTAGCAGTCCTACTAGGCTAGACATGGCCTGTCATTCTCAATTAAAGGGGCAAGTAATAATGAAAAGCCGAAAATGAGGTTCAGTCAAATGTCCACCTGAGAAGAACAAATGGTCTAGTGACTGGTCAGAATCACGTGCTTCCTCTGGCTGGTACCCGGCCTCCAGAATCACGTGCTTCCTCTGGCTGGTACCCGGCCTCCAGAATCACGTGCTTCCTCTGGCTGGTACCCGGCCTCCAGAATCACGTGCTTCCTCTGGCTGGTACCCGGCCTCCAGAATCACGTGCTTCCTCTGGCTGGTACCCGGCCTCCAGAATCACGTGCTTCCTCTGGCTGGTACCCGGCCTCCAGAATCACGTGCTTCCTCTGGCTGGTACCCGGCCTCCAGAATCACGTGCTTCCTCTGGCTGGTACCCGGCCTCCAGAATCACGTGCTTCCTCTGGCTGGTACCCGGCCTCCAGAATCACGTGCTTCCTCTGGCTGGTACCCGGCCTCCAGAATCACGTGCTTCCTCTGGCTGGTACCCGGCCTCCAGAATCACGTGCTTCCTCTGGCTGGTACCCGGCCTCCAGAATCACGTGCTTCCTCTGGCTGGTACCCGGCCTCCAGAATCACGTGCTTCCTCTGGCTGGTACCCGGCCTCCAGAATCACGTGCTTCCTCTGGCTGGTACCCGGCCTCCAGAATCACGTGCTTCCTCTGGCTGGTACCCGGCCTCCAGAATCACGTGCTTCCTCTGGCTGGTACCCGGCCTCCAGAATCACGTGCTTCCTCTGGCTGGTACCCGGCCTCCAGAGTCACGTGCTTCCTCTGGCTGGTACCCACCCTCCAGAATCACGTGCTTCCTCTGGCTGGTACCCGGCCTCCATCTTTTTCCTTTTCTCAGCATTATATTCCTGAGGAAGTTCCAGTTCCTTAGGGAAATTATTCTAGTAGTTTGAAACGCAAAAAGAATACAAGTGCCTCTCTCTAGAGTATCTTGGCGCCAGCAGGGCAGTTATACTAGAGTCAGACATCCATGGTTTTTGCCATGTGAACTTACAGTTCTTCCCGTTACAGGAAACAGTTCTTTCTTGGCCCTGAAGTCAAGTTTGTCTTGGCCAAGGGAATGAAGAATGGTGGTGTGCTTGCACAAGCCTGAAACCACAGAGGCCACTGATTGTTCGTGTGCAGCCTGCCATGCCCCTGCTGTTTACTTCTAGGAGAACACACATTTTATGTGTGTTGTTTTACCTGCATCTGTGTAAGTGCAACATGTTCCTGCAATGCCCATGTAGGCCAGAAAAGAGTGTTAGGTCATCCAGAACTGGAGTTACAGACAGGTGTTACCTGCCATATGGATGCTGGGAACTCAACCCATGTCCTCTGTTAAGAGTAGACAGTGATCTCCATTCCCACCCATAATTTTTTTCTAAATGTTACGGTTTAAGGTTTAACCAACCCCTTTACCTACAACCCTAGGAGCCACGGCACTTCTGGAATGATTAGACAACTTCTGAGGGCAGAAAGTTCCACTTTAGGGAGTAGCAACTGACCAAATCCCGGTGAAGCATGTACAGCCTTCTCTCTGAGGCAGGCAGGGTGATAAGAAGACACCCAGCTCTGGCCTGGAGTAGATTATCCAACAGGAATTGAGATTCCAAGTTAGCTAATGAGTCTGCATGGCAATGAATTCTCCACTGCCCCACCTAACAGGTGCTGGTTTTTGGAAAAGATGATTTTTTAACAGATTTCATTCACTTTATTATTTTTTTTTTCATAGAAAAGCCTTAGGTAATGGCCACAGCTGGAGCCTGGGTTCTCTGTACGGAGACTCTGGTGTGGGTCTTCACAAGATGGTCATGATCTTGTGAATTCCTCATAGGGAGACTTGGTGAAGACTGTCTCTTTCCAAAGGGGACAGGTAGCTATAGGTCTTAGAGATGACATCAAAGGTGGCCTTGGTGAAATTGCCCAGGGTGGTAGTGCTGCTCCTGGCTGATGTGTAGCAGCCATCAGCAGCAACTATTTTTTTTTTTTTTTTGAGACAGGGTCTCCCTATAGCCCCAACTGGCCTGGAACTCACTCTGTAGACCAAGTTGGGCTTGAACTCACAGGGATCTTCCTGCCTCTGCCTCTTTTTAGGCACAGGAGCAGAGACATGTCAGTACCTCTCAGGGCAGGGATAAGGCACACCAGTACAGAGCCACAGTGGTCTGTCACTTTGCATAGGACAGTATGGGGCTTGCCAATCTTGTTTGCACAGTTGCCTCTCCACACAGGGACAATGGGAAGCTTGACCAAGATGATGGCCCCTTGAATTGCAGTGGCTGCCTCCTTGGAGCGCTTAACATCCAGACCAACATGACTGCTGTAGTCCCCAAAGGACAAAAGCCTTGAACCTATTGGCCAGCTCTGGTCTGCTTCTGCACTGACATGATCTTTAACACCTCATCCTTAAGGGATGCTCCCAGGAAGAAGTCAATAATCTCAATTCCTTAATAGGGAGAACACGGAGAACTGCAAGGATTTGATCTTCATGTCCTTGATGAGGCAGCCGAGCTTGATGACTGGGATCCATTCTTTGTCTTCAGCTTTACCTCCATGAGCCCAGCAGCCCCAACCACATCCCGGAGACCGCTACCAAATCCTCCATGGAAGCTGCCACACAATCCTAATCCTGGGCCCCCCAGGGTCCTCTGGGCCCTGCTGCTGCTCCACTGTCATCTGCCATTTGGTGTTTCCTGAGGAAGAAGCAGAATAGACTTTTTTTTTTAATAGAAGCACCTCAATTTTGGGGCATGAAAAAGCAGTAACATTATAATGGTTAAATACCAGGTAAATACCATAGTGTGTTTGTTTGTTTGTTTGTTTGTTTTTCAGAACAAAGAAGACCTCAGGGTGTGGACACATTCTTATAAAGGAAGTGAGGACAGATCCAATATCCAATATATGTATTTTTTTGTTTTATTTTTTGGTGTTTTTGTTTTTGTCTTTTTGAGACAGTAACTCCCTTTAGGCCCAGCTGTCCTGGAGCTGGCTATGTAGACCAGGCTGGCCTTGAACTTATCACAGAGATCCACCTGCCTCTGCCTCCAGAGTGGGTGAAAAAGTAAAAAACCAAAAGCCTGAAGACATGCCTATCACGTGTTTAGAGACTGAGGAAGAAGGAGCAGGTGTCTATCTCTTAAAGGTAAATGGTGAATCTCATTGATCTGAGAACTGATAGGAACAGAGATATTAAGTTACAGCACAACCTTTCTTGCCACCTCTGAAACTGATTACTCCTAGTCCAAGTTCAGAGACAAAAAAAGGAGGGAGTGGGGGGAAGGGAAGGGGATATATGCCTGAACTGAATTGGAAAATGATGTATGAAATACACAAAGCATCAATAAAAATAAATTAAAAAAAAAAAACAAAGGCAAAAAAAAAAAAAAGGGAGAAATTGTGCCTCCACTTTTCTTGCTCTGTATCTAAATTTTGGTCCTATTGGCCAAAGTGAGATGTCTGAACATTGTATGCAAGGACTTTGTGTTTAAAGGGAAAGTGCCGAAAGTAAGGGAAATAGTTTGGGGATTTTTTTCCCTCTGAAATGACTTAATTTTTGTAGAGCTCTAATAAGCATGATTTGCTTGATGGGCCGATGGCTGGCTGCACTGTGCATTGTTTCTCTACTGCTCTCCAGAGCCACAACAGCACTTCAGACAATGGCCACTGCTTAATCGCCATTGCACAGATGTTGTTTGGTCAGTTGCCATGCCTCTTTCTGGCTCCTAAATATCTGATTTTCACAGTAGTGCACATTCAGGTGGGAAGAAGCAGGACTTCTGAAACTCATCTCCTTTGCTAAAACATATTCCTTTGGCTGAACTAGCATACTGTTTGCCTAGAAAATAAGAGGGACTGAATGTAGAAAAGTTTAATATTCCATGTTCGAAGGAACAGCTACACCAACCATGTTAAAAACAAACAACTACCAAGACACTACAAAATATGAGGTAGATCAATACTTATTTTAAAATACAAACAAAATATAGTTGATTAATAAAGGCCCATTAATATATGCCATGACATAATTTTACTTCTGCAACTTATGTTGTATGTGCTGTATCATATATTATGATATGTATGATTATTATGATATATACGATTCTAACAGCCACAAAATGTCGGGATTTTAAAGGTGATAAGTTAATTATATAAAATTTAAACGAGCTAGGCGTGGTGTTGCACGCCTTTAATCCTAGCACTTGGGAGGCAGAGGCAAGCAGATCTTTGTGAGTTCAAGGCCAGCCTGGTCTACAGAGTGAGTTCCAGGACATCTGGGGCTATAGGGAGACCCTGTCTCAAAAAGATCCCCCCGAAAATTTAAACTTACATCTTTATACTTTTCTCTATTGCGATTTTGTAATGATTGCAACTTTTTGTGGTAAACAATATATTTATTTTGTGGCTGGAGAGATGGCCTAGCGGTTAAGAGTGCTGACTTCTCTTCCAGAGGACATGGGTTTGATCCCCAGCACCCACGTGGCAGCTGAAAACCACGAACTTTAACTCCAGTTCCAGGGGAATCCGACACCCTCTTCTGACCTCTGCGGCACTGCATGACACAGGTGCACAAACCTATATGCAGAAAGTACATTCATACACATACAAAAAAATAAATAAAAATGAAAATTAAAATATATATATTTATTTTGAAACAAAAACACACTCAACTATTCATGGATTTTGTATATATTTCACTATATTCAGAACAATGTAAACCTCCCTATCTTCTATATACATTACCTTTTTCTCAAGGTATTATATATAATTACATATGTATTATATATATATTATTACATACATAATTATTTTGAGAAAAAGGCACTGTTCTTTAACTGGAGTTGAGGAGGGGATCAAGTTGAATAGAACTCTATGTCTGTTTTCTAACATTTCTTTCTGTGCATTACCACTTAAGCTCCTTACAGTATGAGGCAAATCAGGTGAAAGTATGATCACTTTCCAAGTGAATGAATAAAGACTGAGGTAAGATGACTGAAGGATGTCTCCATGGAAACATCTCTGTCCAGGCTATTTACCATACCTCTGGATCCTCAGTGTGATTCTTGATACCTGCTGCTACATCAAGGCAATAAAAGTTATTTTGAAGTTGTATTTATTCTATGTTAGTAGGATTATCCACTCAACATAGTTTTTCCACTGAAATAATATTGTATCTAAATAAATAGATGCAATCACCTGAAATTGGGTTAGCAATTCAGTTGGGCTATGCAGGCTACCTGGCTGTTCATCAAAACCATATCCATTCATTTATAAGAGAATCTCGCAAACCAGCTGAGAGCAGGTTGCACAAGAAAGCAGATAGAATGTTAGGGTGGCAGACATGAGAATTAATTAGTAGCAATCGGTAGCATAGATCCCATGACAATCACACTGTCCGATTCCCTCATGACAGTCTACCACAAAAATTGCTAGAGAGAAGGCCAAGAAATCCCTTCTCCAGCTTTACAATATTCTTAGGAAATAACAAGTGTCCTAATTCTGAATAAGGCACAAGGGGAAACCTCCTGGGATATCCTACTAAATGTGTTTCATCTAAAGAGGAGGAACAATGAGAGAATGGTCCTTTTCTCCTCTCAATTTTCCTATGAATCCTAGACTTGCTGTAGCTGTCTTATGGCCAAGAGGAACTGTCCTGAGGTCAAAGCTCATAAAACTGCCCTGTGGACACCCAGATGTGATGACTGAATCAACAGCCTTCAGCTCTGTGTTGTCAATTTTCTGCTACATGACATAATCCATTTCCTTATAGATGAAGTCCAGTATACTTAAGGTTTTTGGATATTTGCTGCTAAAAGATTTCAAACTGATATAACTTCCCAGAAGATAAAGGTAGAGTTACAAGAGGTGAAGGCAGAAAATGCTGGTAATAAAAACTCTTATTTCAATTTTCTCCAGAAACTACCCTACCGGGAAATATATTACAACAGAGCATAGAGTCATTCAGAACTTTTCAAACATTAATGTAGACTCCTGTGGGAAACTTATTAAAATTCACATTTTTTTTATTTGGTAACTAGCTCCCAAGTGATGCTGATACTGCCAGTTCAAAGTATCCATTGAGGAACAGCAAGTGTGTGGACAGCAAAGAATTGGATGTGAAATTAATATGTATTGATTTAAGCTCCAAGAATCTTGTCACATGAAACCAAGATTTCATAAATTATAAATTACTACATAAAGGCCATAGATGATGATCATTGTGATGATGATGGTGATACTGATAATATTGTTGATGAAAAGAACTCCCACATGTCAATGTAGATAATAACGATAGTGAAGTGGTTAAGACTATAGAGCTTAGGGTTTGCCATATAGGTGAAATTTGTGGCTGTATCCCTGCTAGTTATAGGACCTCAGACAAATTATTTGACATCTTTTTGCCTCAATTTCCCTGACCTACAAGATGAGTATGTTAGTGATACCTATCTTCTTGAACTACTTTGAGCATGGAAAAAAGAAAATATATACTTAGATGTATCTAGCAAATCATAAATATTCTATTAAAAATAGTGACAGGGATAATAATAGCAATATTTTCATAGTCATATAAAATTTCTCTTTGGTTTTATTTCTTTTGTTGTGGTCAGATTCTTCTAAGCATTAGAAGTTTTTCTTTCAGATTTTTCTAGTACTTCTCCTGAAATAAAACTTTTTTCACTTTCGTCTTTCATCTGTGTACTGATCCACAAAAACCAGTTAAGTACTTTAAAGCATTAGCCATATACAAAAGTCTAGGCAATATGCAAACATTTTTAAGGTTTACTGAAATGTTATAATCCAATCTGGTTAAATTCTCTATTTATTCCAGAACCCTTGTACTCCCCACATCATTGCTTGTGTGTGTGTGTGTGTGTGTGTGTGTGTGTGTTACGTGTGAGTTGGGGTGCACATGCCTTACAACACACACGTGAAAGTCAGAGGACAACTCTCTGGAGCTGGTTCACTCCTTCTCCCATGGGATCCAGGAATCAAACAGGTTGTCAGGGCTACACAGAAAGCACCTTTACACAGTGAGTCCTTTCACCAGCCCTACCAGCTCTTTTTTTTGGGGGGGGGGTCTTTTTGAGACAGGGTCTCCCTGTATCTCCGGCTGTCCTGGAACTCGCTCTGTAGACCAGGCTGGCCTCGAACTCACAGAGATCCGTGTGCCTCTGCCTCCCAAGTGCTAGGATTAAAGGCGTGCGCCACCACGCCCGGCATTTATTTATTTATGTATGTGTATCAATGTACTGTCTGCATGCAAGTTTGTGCACTCGTGTCGTGCAATGCTGCGGAGGTCAGAAAAGGGTATCGGATTCCCCTGGAACTGGAGTTCTCCTGGAATTGGAGTTTCAGACGATTCTCGACCGCCATGTGGGTGCTGGGGATCGAACCCGGGTCCTCTGTAAGAGCGGTCGGCGCTCTTAACCGCTAGGCCATCTCTCCAGCCCCCTACCTGCTCTTATCTTTAAGTATTATACCATTTGGTTTGCTAAGCTAATTAGAGACATGGCAATCTTCTACTCTGTGAATTTTGGTTTCTGATATTTGTGCGTCCATTTCACTTTATTCACTCAAAGGTGAATAAAACTGACAATCCTACGCAACATTTATGCTCGCCATTCCAGAATTTTTAGAATCAAAACCAATAGGCTGCTCTGCCACTTTGTTGCACCAATTCCTTTCTGGATTTTTCTGGAGCCTCTAACATATACCACCTTAGCCACTTTGAGGAGATCATGTCAGTCACTTTCAGCTTCTTGTTCCATTGGTCTTTAATCATGTCCCTCTGTCACTTTACAACATATATTTTATGGTGGGAGAGTCAAAACCATAATTCTATATATTTTCTTCTAGGTTTTGAATTTCATTACAGAAATTTAAAATCATAACCAAACCAAAATACTGATTAGACTCAGAACCAAGTGTTCCAATCAACTCTCTATCACCCTCCTCTTGGCAGCTATTTCAAGTATCCCCACACTTCTCAGGCCGAAGATCTTACTCCTTTTCAAAATAATGTTGGTAAATAGTAATATACAAAACATCTCTCCTGAGCCTTGTTCAAATGAAGTTTTGACAAGTGATTCTGCCATTTGCACTCTTTGGAAAGACATCTTGGATCTCATCGCTTTGTGCTTTTTCTGGAACTTTGACAATGAAAGTAAATACTTTGCCATCCATCATCAATCTCTTCCAGATTCCCTTTTCCTTAGGCCCAAACAAGCATGTTCAGAGCTATTGGATCATAACCTTTTCCAGACTCCACTCCTTGTACTAGCATTTCATAAAATGCGTTTCATGGAACACTTATCTATGAAGGTAGATTATTCTATGAAAAAGAGCCTGTGGTCAAATTCATTTGGAAATGCTGTGGAAAACATAGAAAGTACATTGCTGTATGTCTTACATGTCCAGACATTTGTCCAGACATTGACTCTGGAATGACCTTTGTCAATACTGCTCTAGGAATATTAACACCTTCTTTCCAAGACTCAACCTGTCCAAACTGTCATTTACAGGGGTTGCCTCATTCCTATTATCATCTGTGGAACTAGAAACCCTTTCATTTCAGCTTTTTTCTCACCATTCAACTGAAATCTCTCATTCCAATAAAATGAACTGATGAACCTTCTTTACTAATCCATTTCTGTGTGAAATATATAGAAAGAAGTAAGACAATAAAATTACCCTTAATCCAATTATCTAGATGGAGGTGCTGATGTTGTTTAATATATAATTCAGGGATTCTATGACAAGCAAACACTGTAAGATAGACATGCCACATACTTATTTACAGTATACATATTATTAAATACACAAATATTCATCAATACCTATATACACTGTATCTGGATAGTACATATTGCATAACAAGAGTAAACAATTTTTCTTTTGATAAATGATATCCTAATTTTTGACAGAAAAAATACAATTCTCAGTTTTGAAAACCTTCTCTAATAGAAGATGAACTCCTTAATAAAAGGGGAGAGAGATTTTGTCTGGCTGCAGCTAACCTGGGTCTTGCACATGCTTCTATCATTGCTTTGGGGAAGGGGGTAAAATTCCCTAAACTCAGCTAAGGAACTATTGCAACAGAGAAGTAATGGAAGACAGAGTCTTTAAGGGTGTGCACTGGATAAATTCGGTAGGTTCCAAAGGATATACATACACTGAAGGGCATTTAGGAATACAAAGTTTATTATCTAGACCTTAATACACACACACACACACACACACACACACACACACACACACATATATATATATAATATATATATCAAAGTGCATATAATCATGCAGATGTATTGAGGAAGTGCAGATAGAGGAAGAGATCTAAATATGATAAAAATAAATAATATGTGGTTCAAAAAATCAACACAAATGAAAAGCAGGGGGAGATACAGAATAGGATGTGTGAGTAGCAGGAAGCAGTATAGTATATGGTATTGTTTCCTTTGACACCTGTGAATGTTTAGAAATCCTTAAAGCTGGCAACATTGAAAACTACAGAATAAGATTTCAATAAGAGAATTCTGGAAGACAGCATTCCCTTAGTAATGGATGCTTCATGCTGGAGCCATCTGAATACCCATAGACTAGAATAGGAGGCTGAAAGCCAAGAATACTCACATCCTTAAACAGGAAGGAAAGAGGTGATCTCTGTGAGACTGAAGCCAGCCTGGTCTACATAACAAGTTCTGGGCCAGCTAGAGCTACAGGGTGACAATAAGCAGGTCGTTTACTCTCTGATCCAGCCTGGAGACCAGTCCTTTACTCTCTTGGTGCATATATGTTTCTAGAAGGTCTATTATACTAGGCATTCTCCTCTCATGAGATTGCTAGAACACCACATCTCAAGGTGCAATATAAATAAAAGGTCCTGGGTATTTTGGTAAAAATACAGACGGATGCAGTAGATATAGAGTTAGTTCCCAAGATTCTTTGTTTCTAACAAGTTCTCAGGAGAGATCAACATTGACCACCCATAGGCTCAGAATACTTGTTTTCACTCTCATGAATTGAACAAGTGCTGATACATAAAATTCATACAGGAAAATTCACTCTGTAGATTGACTCTAAAACCAACCAACATGTACATGCTTTAAAGTATAATAGGAAGTCGGGCTGGAGAGATGACCTATCGGTTAAGAGTACTGACTGCTCTTACAGAGGACCCGGGTTCAATCCCCAGCACTCACTCGGCGGCCTAGAACCATCCGAAACTCCAATTCCAGGAGAACTCCAGTTCCAGGGGAATCCGACACCCTCTTCTGACCTCCACAGCATTGCACAACACGGGTGCACAAACCTACACGCAGACAGCACATTCATACACATACAGAAATAAATAAAAAAAAAAATTAAAGTATAATAGGAAGTAGCGATTCAGAAAGAACAGTTTCAATTGGTAAGTTCCATAAGATCCACATTAGGTGGAGCCTTCAATATTCCCTGTATAAAACATAATAAATGATTTTAAGACAAGATAACAAATAATTTTAACAGTTTTTTTTTAATTTTATGTGCATGAATATTTTTGCCTGCATGTATGTAAGTGCACCCATGCCAGAAGAGGGCAAAGGAATCCCTAGAACTGGAGATATGGAAGGTTGTATTTTTAGCCACACATGGAATCCAAGTCCTTTGCAAGAGCCTTTGTTGCTCTTTACCACTGAGCCCTCTCCTCAGCCCAAAGCTATCATTTATAAATGTAATATTTTATTAATTCTTTGAGAATCCCATGCATGCATACAATTGATTTTGCTATTATCCCCTACTCTTCACTCTAACTCCTCTCAGATCTAACAACCCACTCCTATCCTTCCTGACTCTTTTTTATTGATAACCCATTGAGTCTATTTAGTGTTATTCATATACACATAGATGTGGGGTTATCCATTTTAATATGGTCACCCTACAAGGGGCCACACCTTTAAGAAAACTGGCTCTTTCTTCCCCAGAAGTCAACTGTTAATAGTTCTTCTGCTAGGGGTTGGAGGGTTATAAGCCCCTCCCTCAGCCATGGTAGAATATTGGTTGGCTTGATCTTGGAAAGGTCTTGTGCATTCAACCACAGCTGCTGTGAGTTCCTGACTGCAACAGCCTATCATTTTCAAAATGTATTTTTTCACCCCAGTCCTCCCTGACTTTTGGCTGTTACATTTGTCCCCTCTTTGGCAATGTTCCCTGAGCATTTGGGGGAGGGGTTTGATAGAAATATCCCATTTATGGATGAAATCTCTGCCAATACTAAATCTCTGCCAATACTAATACTAATTGACCAGTTGAGAATCTCTTCATCAATCATCATCCATTGCACAAAGAAGCTTCTTTGGTGAGGACTGAGAGCTGCACTAATATGTGGGTACAGAGATAGGAATTTAGAGGGCAGTTTGACACTATATCCCTTTAGCAAAATAAGAGCAGTAGTTTCTCCCCTAGGATCTATGGCCTACCCAGTCATAGGTTCTTAGCCAGATTTATAGTACTAGGCATGTGCCTCCTCCTGTGGAGTGAGCCTTAAATCCAATCAGAATGTACTTGGTTACCCTCATAACATTAATTCCACTATTGCACTCAAGGACTAGTCTTGCCCAGCTGATCATTATTCTACCTTATGGACTTCACAGCTGGATAAGACTCTTAATAACTTTTCCCCCCCAGAAACCTTTCCAATACTATTAAAAGTAGCCAGCAGAGAGGAAACTTCCTGGTCAGTGCCAGCTTACTTTCTCCATGTTCTGTGATTGACATGTACAATGTATTCAGCAATAGGATCTTATCATCAAGTTCAAGTGAGCAACAAGTAAATATGTTTTAAAAATAATTATTTTATAATGGTCACACTCTTAGAGGCTTGTAGGAACATAAGCAAGACTGCAGAGGCAAAGCAACTCTCATATTCCCATTTTGTGGCTATTCTTGAACAAGGGATTGCTGAGTGGCTATCAGGCAGAGCTCACTATGATATTGATATTATGTTTTCATATCAGTGCCACATACATGTGAGTTTTATTTTTGTTTAAGTATTCATCCATCTGTATATTGAGATAAAAAGTTCAGCTGGACATGGTGGCACACACCTTTAATCCTAGCACTTGGGAGGCAGAGGCAGGTGGATTTCTGTGAGTTCATGGGCAGCCTGATCTACAGAGTGAGTTCCAGGGCAGCCAGAGATACAGGGAGACCCTGTTTCAATAAGACCAAAAACAAAAAAACAAAAAAAAAAGAGAGATAAAAAGTTCAGTTTCTCTTACACAGGTAGCTTGTAGGACTCCAAAGCAAGAGAGTTCAACATGAAAAGTCTGTTATAAAATAGTGAATTGGGGCTGGAGAGATAGCCTAGCGGTTAAGAGCACCGACTGCTCTTGCAGAGGATCCGGGTTCAATCCCCAGCACCCACATGGTGGCTAAGAACCGTCTGTAACTCCAATTACAGGAGAACTCCAGTTCCAGGGGAATCCAAGACCCTCTTCTGACCTCCGCGGCATTGCACGACACGGGTGCACAGACCTGCATGCAGACAGTACATTCATGCACATATAAAAATAAATAAAATTAAAAAAATAAAATAGTGAATCATGTAATTGTTATGTCTGAGTTTCCCAGAATTCCAAGGGGCTCACAGATGTCCACTTCCTCCAGATTCTGCCAATCTTATGGCCTCTTTCCCTTTAACTGAGGTCCTGCCCAGGAGCTTTAAAAGAGTGTACCTCAGTCGCCATCTTGCTTACTGACAGATTGGTCATCCACCAGGTGCCCACAGCTGCCATATCTTATCAATTCCTGAAGTAAATATGTTCCTGGAGTGACTAAGCCTCACGTGCCTGTCTTTTATGGGGGGGTTTGCGCTGTTATAGATCCAAGAATAATCAATGTGGTTCTGCTGAGGTCCATAACCTATCACTTTCAGATCCCTAAAATAAATCAATGTAACAAAGTCTACACGATTGTTTCATAATTCTTTATTTTTCTTCGTAGACTATTTTCTAGTAAAAATCTCGATGGCTTTTCAATCTTTATTGTCATTTGGTTTTGTTCCCTCCTTGGGGAGATCAGTTTATCATGTATATTACACAATTCTGAAATGTCACTACTTGCATACAAATAACATTGAAATTGAAACATTTGATCTCGCATTGAGAGGCCCCATGAATGTTTCATTTCATGTAATTAAATACTGTGTTGTAATTCTTCCTCATCTATTTTCACATGTATCCCTTGCTTTCCGTACTACATGTATTACTCCACAGAAATAAATTAGAAGTTTTGAAAACAAAGACACATCTAAAATAAAATACATGATTAGCCTCCCTTACCTCCCAATTTCAGAATCCAAGTGGCCTAACAACCTGCTCAATGTCTCTAAGCCTGCTTCTTGCCTTAGGGTGTTCTGGGAGGTGATTGAAATTTTTAAGATATGAAAACATACTGGAACGATAATAAACAACTCAGCAATGTGCCTTCCAAGGTGGACAGATTCTTGGTAGGCAGCCCTAATTGTTGCAATCGCTTTTAGGTGTTCTAATGCACTCATCTGAATTATGCACCACACTGCTTCTGAATGACACAGCCATTTCTGACTCCATTAATATGGAAGATTTCAGCCAAATGCTCTTAAACGATAGCTTCTCTTTATTTGTAATTTCAGACTCTATTGATTTCCTTCTGTTCCCTTCATTATGATTTCAATTGATTACCTTGGCAACTGCAATAACAATGATTGCACTTGACACTGTCTGAGACTCTTGAGATGGTATTTGAATAGGAATGGTATAATTTGGGGGAAAGTGCCTGCAAGAACCTGTCATTAACAGTACACTTACACTTTACTTTTATTGACTTTCCTCTTTTGAGTAGGCCCTTGTCACAGAGTTGGCTGTGAACAGGGCTACAGTACTAGTTTAGACTTCTGCAGCTCTTCAGAGGGGTAAAAGATTCTTATTATTAAGAGAATTGAGTGGTCTTATATATTCACACATAAGTGCACACATTAGACAGTGTGTGTGTGTGTGCATGTGTGTGTGTGTGTGTGTGTGTGTGTGTGTGTGTGTGTGATATCAGCTCAGCCCACCAGCTGGGGTAGTCACTTGATGGTAGTGGAGCTCTTAGGGATCAAAGACTGCAGCCGAGATTTAATAATGAATTCTATGCCTCAGTTTTATTAGGCTTTTAAGAAACAAATAAACAAGCAAACAAACTTGATTTACAACACTTTATATCATAGAAGTGAACATTCAGAGGCTCAGCTGCCCATCCACACCTGAATTTCAAGCAGAATCTTCTTTCATCACTTGAGATCAGCTGTGTTCCTGGAATGATTTTCTATGAGAGTCATGAAGAATGTCAGCTGGAAAAACAAGGGCATCTGTTAGTTCCTTCCTTCCAGTTGTTTTAATTTTGGGACAAAGGGAAGTATTTGCCATTTTACAGGACTTCCCAGGAATTTACAAATACTGTTTCATTAATGTTCTGCTGAGAGACCTTTGTTCTTTGGAAAGAAAAATACACCACTGATTCCCACCAAAATGGTTGGCTTATTTCTCTGTAAGACAGCTGTGATAACCTCAGTGTGCTGGAAACTTAGGAGAGTCAGAATTTCATACACAAGAAGTCTGGGCTTACCTGTGCTATGGACAATCTGACTTAATGCAATTCATTTTACATATCTAGACTTCAGTTTGCATGCAGCTAAGCTAGGAGATTAGATTCAATTGTGTCAGGCCCTAACTCCTAGTTTTCTAAAACGTTTGGCAAAGTAACTTGGTGAGCCAGCTTATTATATATATGCCAAGGAATTTAAATAGAGGAAATGTTTGACGTAAAATCCTTCCTCTTTGCAAAATCTGCAAATTTGAAAACAAATACCAAAGAAGCTTCACAAATTCAAGCTATTTTCCTTTGTTTTCTTCTTTTGTATAACTTTTTGAATTTTTCATGTATTTCATACAAAATATCTTATCTCTATACCCCTCCTCATCTGGACCTGCTCATAGCCCCCTCACCAGATTTCATGCATTTATGTTAATGACAGAATATTGGTCATACACAGAAAATAAGTATCTGTGAGACGCCCTAAGTGGCACATCTACAATGGAACCTCTCGACCTAAGGCTCATGGAACATAGTTGAACAATGGGTAGAGAGAATATTAATGCATCTTTCAACTCCCATCAGTGAAGCTCTTTTATCAACAGAGAGCAACTTAATTATTGAGTCAAGTTAGTGTACCCAGATGTCCCTGAATGCAAGTTCATCCACTGTGGTCTTATCAGCCTCTCTGGAATCAAAACCTTAAAGATCAATTCTCCCACACCCAATCATAAGCAGCTGTTTTTTTGGCTAAGGTTGGAGCCTGCTGCCCATTTTCCAAGTTCTATGCTGGGGATTTTTCTGATTGAGTTTGCATGGGTCTTATGCATATTAACACTATTGCTGTAGGATCATGTGAGCAAGGTCTCAGGAACCTGGAAGATTCTCTTTCCATATGGTCAGGGACCTCCTCCCCAACTCCTACAATCTTTCCTCTTCCTCTTCTGCAATGTTCCCTGAGCCGCAGGTTAGGTGAAGTTTAATACAGGGATCTTGTCCAGGGATCCACACTCTGCAGACTCCTATTCTCTACCTTTTGACCATTTGTGGCCCCTTGAGTAAGTTGCCCTCTGTTGAAAGAGCTTCACTGATGGGAGTTGAAAGATTCATTAGTATTCTCTCTACCCATTGTTCAACCATTTTCCATGAGCCTTAGGTCTAGAGGTTCCATTGTAGATATGTCACTTAGGGCATCTCACAGATACTTATTTTCTGTGTATGACCAATACTCTGTCTGTTGCAAAAGAAGCTTCTTTGATGAGTGGCATACTTGTCTGTAAATATAAGGATCTGTATTAAGCATACAGTAAGAAATTACATTTGTCTAGGGTTGTGACAGCCTTAGAGTTTTCTCTAAGATCTATGATCTCTCCAGCCATGTGTCTTTGGTTGCCTATGTTGGCAGTACTACACACGTGTTACCTCCCATGAGTGGCCTTTAAGACCAATTAAGTAGCTGTTAATTATCCCCAAGATAAAAGTGTTAGGATTGTCCAAGATTGTTTGCATTGCCAGTCATTGTTGTGGTTATTTAGCCTTAAAGCTGGAATTGAACCATCAATTATTTTTCTCCCCTAACAGCTTGCATAGTGCTCTCCAAAAATGAGGGCTAGCCTTCAGGGAGGAGGCTTGCAGGTCGGTTCCACCTCCATTTATCTAAGTCCTGTGTCTGAAGTACTTGTTTGCAGCAATAGGCTCTTACCTTCAGGTTCTGGGAGGCGATCAGGGGATGTAACAATAGTCTCTTAGACTATGCTGGCCAACAACTCAAAGGAAAGTTTCTCCTGTCTGACACACTGTTTTGCTCTTTTCTTCTCTTCAAAACTACCCATCCCTGTCTTTGCCTTTGGAGCTCCAGTGCTTTTGTTGTTCGCAAGCTAATTAGATTTGATCAAGAATTGCCTGCTTGTTCAGAGCATATGGAATTGTAGTTTCATCCTGAGTATAATCAATTTTTAATGTGAGATCTCTTCAGTTTTGCCCTAGTGTGGGGCATGAGGACTAAGGATGGGAGCCCATGGTGTTGCCAGCTCTAGATCAGAGAATGCTACAACAGTCCTTCTTAGGGTCACTCAACTCCTGCATCAGGAGACACTTTGAACACAATCCAGTGCTATGCTAAGTGCTGGTTACATATTCTGGATTCTACTATGGAATGTGTCACTAGAGAGAAGTGGAACAGTTACGGTCAGTCTCCAAAGGAAGAGAAGTATGAGCAGCAGGCAGACTCACCTATAATCAGGGAAGATTGATTAAAGCAGGCTCAGTTCAAGTTTCCCATTCTGAGGATTCTGTCTTTTCACAGGACCCTAGATCCTCATTTGGTTTTGACATGGTCCATCCCTTATTACGTCCAGAAGTGGTATCAGCATTTTTTACATGAGAATTCATATTTACCACATTTAGGAATACCAATAATGTTCCAGCCTTAGTACTCACACTTAGCACTGCCATGTTGGCAGTCCCCACATCTTGGCAGACAACACCTCCCCTCCCAAGGACATTTGAGGAGCCAAGGAAGATGGGTCTGCAATCCCAGAAAGCTGGTATAAAAGAGGTCTTGTTTTTCTTTGTTAAGTTTATACATATCATTCTAACTTCACAATTGCAACAGCTTGGGATATCTATAATTTAAGAGAAAACTGATGTCAACCATTGCAGGATGAAACACTGACAGAGGAATAAGATAAAACACCTCTCCATGGCTGCTTCAGTTTTGAATTGAAGGGCCAATTTGAACTGGGGAGGAGTAGAAAACAGAAGTAAATATATGATCCCTAAAATGACTTGGATAGTGTTACTCTGTTCGCAAATCATATCACCTTAGAAAAAATATCAAGATATACACATGATTATTCCTTTATGTCAGTGGGCAGACAAACTCACAGAAACTGGTAAAACTTGGTGAAATAGTGAGAGGCCAGAGATAGGAATCCACAGAAAGTGCTAGATCACATGAGAATAGTCTTGCCATTAGAAAATAACTTCTTCCAGAAAAATTAATCCCTGTATTTAGAAAAGCCATATGTAACAGATAAGGCCAGGGTAGTCTAGGATGTCCTCCTAAGATGTTGGGATAACTGTACTCTTGATCAAGCATTGAGGCATGAACTTCGGAGGTTATAGTTGCTGACTCCACACATTTTCTTGGTACTCTTTCTGTAACCGTACAAGCCTTATGATCCTTCTTTCTCTGCCAGTGTCCACTGCTGACACCATATTCTACGCAATGGACTGAGAGCTGGTACAGAGCTTGGAATAAGCACATTTTCCTTGTGTGTTGCTCCTTTGTCATGGTTGCTTGCTTCCTCATTCCACTGCCAGGGAATGTGTCCTTTCATGAGGACATTTGAAGGAGATGCTTTTTTGTTTAGTGATTTTCTGCACCAGCAGTTTCCTCATTTAGAGACTGAAATGGATATACTTCACCTTGGTAAGTGATGTTCTAGAATCTGTTCCTTTTCTGTGAGCAGCCAGGTGGCAGGGACACTGCAGACATAGGCTAAAAGAGGACACAGCTCTGCAGAAGAAGGAATGGTCTGTGGGAAGAATCTCAAGTCCAGGAGTTGATTCTGGTCATTTCTTCCCTCCAAAAAGGAGAAAAATAATCAACTTTTCTGACCAAGACTGTGGTTCAGAAATACTACAGAAAATATAGTTCCTATATACTACAGGAATATAGTTCCTATATATGTCAGTGAAATCTAACGTTTTATAAAAGTGTAACTGCTATGAAGTTTAGTAGAACAGCTTAGCCTAGAGACTATAATGGAAACATGGTAAAAGACCTTGACCAAAAAAGGAAACAACAATATGTGGAAAGTCACAAAAACTGAATTTTTATTTATTACAACATAGGAATCACTGTTGGGTGACAGTCATTAGGTGCCATGGTATACATCCAACAATATTTGCTCATCTAAGTGCATTGCACACTAAGAAATTGTTTGGAGGTGTCAAAAATCACAGCAAATGAGTAGAGAGCTCCTAATTCCAAATTTTGCTTTGCTACTGACAAAGAGCATGAACTCAAATAAGTTACTGGATGTTTTCCATCATCTGTAAAATGGAAACAATAATAGTGTTAATTTTTAAGTACTTGGTAATGATAGTTAGCAAGCATTACTTTTATTAAACCTTAAAACTCTTCTGTATTGTTGTAGTAGCATTACTTTGTGTTGTTTCTTTTGGCCTTTGCTTATTTCTTTGATCACTTTGTATACAAGTTTTGAAAAGGTTACCCATATTACTTTCAGATGGGTTGTCACCAATAGTAAAGACAGAATCAAGAGATGGCTCTCCTCATTAGAAATATCAGTGGAGAATCTCAAAATATGACAGAATTTGTAATTACTTGGTATATTTGCATCTCAGTTACTTATCATTGGTTCATAGGTACTATAAGATAATGAATCTACAGTCTCAACTACCATAACAAATATTTGTGTTGCAGCATCAACCTCTTCATGCAGCATCTTTTCATTTTTCAGTGACTTGGAAAAGGAAATTTGGCCAAGAATCATCATCAACTTTACTTGAGTTTATTCTATGGTGGATGATTTATTTCCAATTAAAATTTCCTTTGAAATTTAAGATAAGTCAAATTACTCTTTAGTCATTTTCAAAAGCATATATTTCTAGCCATTGACAAGGGTGCTAATGACAAACTCACTGTACCTATGCTCCTTATCGTTTACTTGACATTGTTCTAAGAACTTTATATTCAGTAACTTATTAACTTTCACTACAACTGATACTCCATTATGACCTCTAGCTTACTTAAAACTGGTATTTTTTTTTTTTTTTTTTTTTACATAAAAAGGCTTTATTTGCAGGGAAGCGAGAATTTAATCAAACAAGCCAAATCCCATGTCGTCATCTGACTCCTCAGATTCCTCCTTCTTCTCATCTTTCTTCTCTGCAGCAGCAGGGGCGGAACCAGCTGCAGGAGCTGCAGATCCAGGGGCAGCAGAGACAGCCACAGCCCCACCAGCAGGCACACTGGCGAGTTTTCCAACACCCTAGGCAATGACATCTTCAATGTTTTTTCCATTCAGCTCACTGATGATCTTGTTGAGCCGGTCATCGTCTGCCTCGATCCCCACGCTGTCTAAGATCTTCTTGATGTCCTTGGCGCTGGGGGAGGAGTTGCCCCCAAGGGCGGCCAGCAGGTAAGAGGCGACGTACCGCATATCTGCAGCGGAGAACAGGCCTCACGCGTGCGACTTCGGCAGCAGCAGGGAACGCATGGTGGCTTATGACTTTAATCCTAGCACTTGGGAGGCAGAGGCAGGTGGATCTTTGTGAGTTCAAGGCCAGCCTGGTCTACAGAGCGAGTTCCAGGACAGCTGGGGCTACAGGGAGACCCTGTCTCAAAAAGACCAAAAAAAAAAAAAAAAAAAAAAACTGGTATTTTTTTACCACTTAACAAGACTTGCTTTTATTATGACTCATTATTGAATTTATGGGGCTCCTGCTGATTCTGTTATACTAATTATAAATTTTTAAATAATACTTTTATTGATGTTTTGTGAATTTCATACATCATTTTTCAGTTCAATTCAGACATAGTCCCCTTTCCTTGCCCCAACCCCACCCCAGTTCACACATTCTGCCATACATGTCCTGCATCTTTCTCTCAGTCTTTTTAAAGTTTTTCTCTGCAGAGGTTTATCGTTTGGGGGCAGAATTTAACTATATCAATAAATTCTTTAACCCAGTCCTTATGTTGTTATTGTTATTTCCCATTTGTATTCCTCCAAAATATGCCTATATAAACATCAGATATGTACCAGAATTATGTCCTCTGTCAATAAACTATATGTTAACTCTAAAATATATTTAGCCATTGACATTTTCCCTTTAATTTTATATTACTCTAAAATATGAATATATAACTTCCACCCATATATGCTAATTACCATGTCTGAAAATAAGTGGTAAGCTAATTCTAGGGCCCATTAAGAGATTCACATTATAATAGCACAGTTGCTTTCAGATAGAAATATAACAATATCATTGTTCAGCTTGCCTGTCAATTGAGGGATTTCGTGCTAGCATCCACAAATGAAGGAAACTATTTCCCTTTTGTTTCTTTTGGAACTGTGTTACTTCACTTAGCATAATGGCTTCCAGTTCCATCCATTTACCTGCAAAGTTCATGATGTTATCTTTCTTTAGAGCTGCATAGAACTAACTCCATTACATAGATGTATCACATTTTTGTTATCCACTTGTCTGTTGAAAGGCATTTAGGTTGGTTCAAGCTCTTCCTTATTGTGAAGAGAGCTTCAGTAAACATAGATGTGCATGTACCTTTGCAATAGGATGAGTCTTGTGTGAATATACCAGGATTGGTATGGCTGGATCAGGTGTTAGGCTCATTTCAAGTCTTTTAAGCATTCTCCACATTGCTTTCCATGGTGGTTGTATGAGTTTACCTAGGCCTTTCCCCACAACCTCTCCAGCATTTGATGTCGTTTGTGTTCTTGATCTTAGCCAGTCTTATAGGAGTGAGATGATATCTTACAATGGTTTTGATTTGCATTTCCTTAATTACTAACAATATTGAACACTTTTTAAGATGTTTCACAGCTATCTTTACTTGCTCACTGGTAAAGTCTCTGTTCAGCTCTTTACTCCATCTTTTGAGTGAGTCATTTGTTTTCTTGCTTGTTTTTTGAGGAGTTTATATATTATGGATGTTAATGCTCTGTCAGATGTATCAACGGTGAAGGTTTCCTCCCACTCTGTGGATTTTCTCTTCACTTCCTTGATTGTTTCTTTTGCTGTACAGAAGCTTTTGAGTTTGATGAGTTCTCACTGGTCAGCTGTTGACCTTTTTCCCTGTCTGGCTGCTGTTTGATTTAGAACATCTTTTCCTGCTCCTATAACTTGTAGATTGCTACCAGCTTTTTCTTCTATCACCTTCAGAGTTCTGGGTTTCAAATTGTGGTCTTTGATACACTTGGAGTTGATTTTTGAACAGGGTGAGTGGTAGGGGTTTAATTTTGTTCTTCTACAAATGGTGATCCAGTTTTGCCAGCACCATTTGCTGAAGATGCTATCTTTCCTCTAATGAGCTTTTACGGCCCCTTTATCGAATATGAGGTGGCCGAAATTGTATGAACACAAGTTTGGATCTTCATTTTTTTCCATTGGTCAACGGGTGTGTTTTTGTGCCAGTACCAGTCTGTATTTACAGTTATAGCCCAGTAATATAGCTTGAAGTCTGATAAGGTAATACCCCCTGTATTGCATTTTTCAGTCAGGGTTGCTTTAGCTATTTGGGGTCTTTTGTTTTTCCATACTAATTTAAGTTTTTTTTTCCCCAAATCTGTGAAGAAACTCATGGGGATGTTAATTTTGAATGCACTGAATCTATATATTAATTTAGATAGAATGGACATTTTGACTATATTAATTTTTCTAATCCATGAGCATGGGAAGTTTTTCCATCTTTTGACATCATCTTCAATCTCCTTCTTTAGGGGTTTAAAATTTTTGTTGCAGAGATCTTTGGTGTCTTTTGTTAGGTTTGTTCCCAAGTTTTTTTTTTTTTTTTTTTTTGCGGAGCTTGTGAGTGGGAAGATCCTCTTATATTCCTTCCCCAGTTGCTTGTTGTTGGTATAAAGAAAGGCTACTGATTTTTCTAGGTTAATTTTGTATCCTGCCACTTTAGTGAAGCTCCTAATCCTTTCTAGGAGTTTGCTGGTGGAGTTTTTTCAGCATCCCTCAGGTAAAATATCATTTCATCTGCAAAAAGGGATAGTTTGACTTCCTCTTTTCCAGTTAGTAGTACTTTAATTTCCATTTCTTGCCTTATTTCCCTAGCAAGCATTTCAATCACTATATTGAAGAGGAGTGGCAATAGGTGGCAGCCTTGCCAGGTTCCTGCCTTTAAAAGGAATGCTTCTAATTTTTTTTCCCATTTAGGATAATTTTGGCTGTGCATTTGTTGTACATGGTTTTGATTATATTGAGGAATGTTCCCTTCAGTCCAATTCCTTCTAGAACAAAGGATGCTGGATCTTGTCAAAGGCTTTTTCTGCATCAGTTGAGATGATTGTGTGATTTTTTTTTTCTTTTAGCCCACTTATGGGTTTTCTGATATTTATTGATTTGATGTATCTTGCACCATCCCTGCATGTCTGGTATGAATCCAACTTGATCATGATGGATGATATTTTTGATGCGGGTCTGTATGTGATTTGCAAGTATTTTGTTGAGACTTTTTGCATCTATGTTTACTAATGTGATGGGTCTATAGTTTACTTTCTTGGTTTTGTCTTTGCCTGGTTTTGGTGTTAGAGTGATGCTGGCTTCAGAGAAGGAATTTGAGAGATTTCTCGCTGTTTGTATCCTTCTGAATAATTTGAGTAGTAATGGTTGTAAGACCTCTTTTACCGTGTTATAGAATTCTACTGTGAAACCATTTGGGGCTGGGCATTTTTTAGTTGGGAAGTTTCTTATTAAGTCTTCAATTTCCTCAAATGTTATTTGAACTGTCAATCTCTTCTTGGTTAAGCTTTGTTGATTCCCAGGATTTCAGATATTCATCCATTTCTCTTCAGCTTTCAAACTTAAAGTATAGGCTTTTCAAGTAGTCTCATATGATTGTCTGGATGTTTTGTTTCTTTTTTTAAAACCAATTTTTATTGAAACTTTGTGCATTTCATACAAAATTTCCCAACTAGACCCATTTCTCCTTCCTTGCCCTGCCCCCCCCCAGAGCAAATGCATTCTGCCAAATATGTTTTTCATCTTTTTCTCAGTCTCTTTAAAAATTTTCGAAGCAGAAGTTTCCTGTTTCAGGCAGAAGTTCACCATTTCATTCAGTCCTTTGACCCAGTCTTGTTGTTGTTGTTGTTATTATTGTTGTTGTTCCTTCCAATTTGCATCACTCCAAAATACACATATATGCATGCCACATGTTTCTCAAGATTATGATGTCATAGGTTTTAGCATCTTCAAGTTATGATTTATTATTATTATTATTATAGTTTAATTAGGCTGAAAGATGTCATATTTTTCTTTTTTCTTTTTTTAAGAGTATGATCTTTTTTTAATTTTTATTTATTTATTTTCGTATGTGTATGAATGTACTGTCTGCATGCAGGTTTGTGCATCCGTGTTGTGCAATGTCGCAGAGGTCAGAGAGGGTGTTAGATTCCCTTGGAACTGGAGTTAAAGATGGTTTTCAGCTGCCCTGTGGGTGCTGGGGATCGAACTTGGCTCCTCTGCAAGAGCAGTCAGCGCTCTTAACTGCAAGGCAATCTCTCCAACCCCAATGTCATGTTTCTCTTAAGGAATTGTTTGAAGGCTCCTCCTTGGCAAGCCCAGACAACTGTCAGTCTTGCTCTTATGCTCCACACTGGAAACATCACTTCCCATGGCCACCAAATGAGGTCCAGTAACCACTGCATCCTGTCTTAATCTTCCTGTACTAGTCGCTGAGATACAGCCTGGGTAATCCATCAATGGCAGTCCATATTCTGAAGAGGCTGAAACCCCAGTAGTTTCTCAGTCCACAGGCTGGATGTCTCAGCAGTCCCCATCTGGCACTGAAAGTTTGGAGTATTCTTGTAGAGACATGAGTCTTCAGTCCATATTGGAAGGTTGAAAAGCTGTGTCTCATATCTTTGAAGGATGGCAAAAGCAGTGGCAGCCGCAGAAAGAATTGAACCCAGGCAAAAAAAAAAGTTTTTTTTTTCTTTTTGTCTTTTTACTAAGATCTGAAGTTTTATACCTAAAGTACAATTTCTCAGTCCAATTTAGACTCATTCCACTTTCCATGCCCACAACTCCACCCAAGTTCATGCATTGTGCCATACATTTCTTGGATCTTTTTCTCAGTCTTTTTAAAGTTTTTCTATGTGGAAGTTTATTGTTTTGGACAGAAGTTTAGTGCTTCAGTCAGTTCTTTGTCCCACTCCTTTTGTTGTTGTTCCCACCAATTTGTATTGCTCCAAAATATGGACTTATATATGTCACACGTATACAAAAATTATGATGTCTTAAAACAAAATATATTAATTCCAAATCATGTTTAGGAATTCACATTTCCCCCTTTATCTTTATATTGCTCTAAAATATGCATACATACCCTCCACCCATATACCAAAATTACAAAGTCTGAAAATAAGTGGAAGGTTAATTCTAGAGCCCCTTAAGCGATTCACATTATAACAGCACAGTTGCTTACAGATTAAAAGAAATATATTAAAATTGCTCAGTTTGCCTCACAATTAGGGATTTAGTGCTATCATCCACAAATGACAGATACCATTCCCTATTCACTATTCTGGGACTGTGTTACTTCACTTAGCATAATATCTTCTAGTTCTATCCATCTACCTGCAAACTTCATGATGTCATCTTTCTTTACTACTGCATAGAACTCCATTATGTTGATTAACCACATTTTTTTATTCACTAGTTGGTTGAGGGGCACTTGGGTTTCTTCCAGCTCTTCACTATTGTGAAGAGAGCTACAATAAACATGGATGTGTATGTATCTCTGAAGTAGGATGTGTCTTATAAGTATACACCCAGCAGTGCTATGACTGGGTCAGGTGGTAGGCTCATTTGGAGGCTTTTAAGGGTTTTGTGCACTGTTTTCCATAGTAATTGTAGGAATTTTCATTCCCACCAGCAGTGGATGAGTATTCCCCTTTCCCCACAACCTCTCCATCATTTGGTATCTTTTTTTTCCTTGATCCTAGCCAGTCTTATCTGAGGGAGATGATATTTTAAAGTGGTTTTAAATTGCATTTTCTTAATTACTAGCAATGTTGAACACTTTTTAAAATGTTTTTCAATCAACTTTACTTCCTCACTTGTGAAGTCTCTGTTCAGCTCTATACTCAATCTTTTAGTGAGTCATTTTTTTTTTTGCTTCTTTGTTTTTTGAGTAGTTTATATATTCTGGATGTTAATTCTCTGTCGGATGTATCACTGGTGAAGGTTTCTTCCCACTCTGTGGGTTTTCTCTTCACTTCATTGACTGTTTTTTTCACTGTACAACTGGAGCTTTTGAGTTTAATGAAGTCCCACTTGTCAATTGTTAACCTTATTCTCTGGGCAGCTCCTGTCTGATTTATAAAGTCTTTTCCTATGCCTATGTCTTGTAGGTTACTGCCAACATTTTCTTCTATCAGTTTCAGAGTTTCAGATTTCACTTGAGGTCGTTGGATGCTTTTGGAGTAGATTTTTGAACAGAGAGGTAGGGGTTTAATTTTATTCTTCTACAAGTGGTGATACAGTTTTGCCAGCACCATTTGCTGAAGATGCTGTCTTTCCTCCACTGAGGCTTTCTGGGCCCTTTGTCAAATATGAGGTGGCTGAAATTGTATTAGCTCAAGTTTGGATCTTTAATTTTGTTCCATTGACCTACAGGTCTGTATTTGTGGCAGTACCAGTCTGTTTTATGACTATAGCCCTGTAATATAGTTTGAAGTCTGGTATAGTGATCCCCCTGTATTGTTCTTTTTGTTCTGGGTTGCTTTAGCTATTCAAGGTTTTTTGTTTTTCCATATGAATTTAAAGACTTTTTTTCTCAGTCTGTGAAGAAAATCATGGGAATTTTAGTTGGTATTGCATTGATTATGCATATTAATTTGGGTGGAATTGAATTTTGACTATATTGATTTTTCAAATCCATGAGCATGGGAGGTCTTTCTTTTTTTTTTTTTTTTTTTTTTTTTTTTTTGGACTTTTCGAGACAGGGTCTCCCTGTAGTCCCAGCTGTCCTGGAACTCACTCTGTAGACCAGGCTGGCCTCGAACACACAAAGATCCGCCTGCCTCTGCCTCCTGAGTGCTAGGATTAAAGGCGTGCGCCACCACGCCCGGCTGGGAGGTCTTTCTACCTTTTGATGTCTTCTTCAATCTCCTTCTTCATGGATTTAAAATTTTCACTCTAGAGTTTTTTGGGTCTTTGGTTAGGTTTGTTCCTAGGTATTTATTTTGAGGCTATTGTGAGTGGGAAGGTCTCCTTATATTCCTTCTCCAGTTGCTTCTTGTTGGTGTAAAGAAAGGTTACTGATTTTTCCAGATTGATTTTGTATCCCACCACTTTACTGAAACTCTTATTTCTAGGAGTTTTCTGGTGGACTTAGGTAAATCATCACATCATCTGCAAAAAGGGATAGTTTGAATTCCTCTTTCCCAATTAGTACTCCTTTAATTTCCCTTTCTTGCCTTATTGCCCTAGCAAGCATTTCAAACACTATATTGAAGAGGAGTGGCAATAGGAGACAGCCTTGTCAGGTTCCTACCTTTAAGGGGAATGCTTCTACTTTTGCTACATTTACGATGATGTTGGCTGTTTTTTTGTTGTATATGGCTTTGATTATGTTTCAGAATGCTGCCTCCAGCCCAATTCCTCTAAGACTTCATACATGAATGAATGCTGATCTGGTTAAAGACTTTTTCTGCATCAAATGATATGATCATGTGTTTTTTGTCTTTGAGTCCATTTATGTGTTTTATGATATAATTTATCTATATTGAACCATCACTACATCTCTGGTTTGAATTCAACTTGGTCATGATAGATGATAATTTTAATGTGGGTCTGTATGTGGTTTGCAAGTATTTTGTTGAGAATTTTTGTATCTATGTTCATTAATGAGATGGGTCTATAGATTTCTTTTTTGGTTACATCTTTGCCTGGTTTTGATATTAGAATGATGCTGGCTTCATAGAAGGAATTTGGGAGATTTCCCTCTGTTTGTATCCTTCTGAACTGTTTGAGTAAAAATGGTTATAAGTCCTCTTTAAATGTTTTATAAAATTCTGTTGTAAAACCATTTGGGCTTGGGCTTTTTTAGTTGGGAGTATTTTAATTACATTTTCAATTTCTTCATATAATATGGGTCTCTTTAAGCTGACAATCTCTTCTGGGTTAAGCTTTACTGATTTCCAGGATTTCAGATATTCATCCATTTCTCTTGGGCTTTCAAATTTAGTCGAGTATAGGTTTTTGAAGTATTCTCATATGATTGTCTAGATATTTTCATTGTCTGTTGTGATGTTTCCCTTTTCATCATGAATTCTGTTGATTTGGAGTCATTCTTTCTTTTGGTTAACTTGGCTAGAGGTCTATCTTATTGATCCTTTCAAAGAACCAACTTTTTGATTCATTGATTCTTTGTGTTGTTTTCTTTGTTTCTCTGTCATTTATTTCTATTCTTATATTTATTTCTTCCCTTCTGTTAGGTTTAGGGTTTATTTGTTGTTTTTTCTCAAGTGTTTTTAGCTGTAGGCATTTAAATTTCCCTCTTAGGACTGCTTTTAAATTATCCCATGGGTTTTGTTATGCTGTATTGTCTTTTTCGTTTAGTTCCAGGAATGCTATTATTTATTTATTTATTTATTTATTTATTTATTTATTCCTTGACCCATTCATTATTCAGGAGTGTGTTGTTTAGTATCCATGTGTTCTTGTAGCTAACAGGGATCTTTCTGCTGTTGATATTAAGCTTTATTGCACTGTGCTCTGATAAATTGCATGAAGTTATTTCTATTCTTTTGTATTTGTTGAGATTTTTTTCTGTGTCCCATTATGTTGTCCATTTTGGAGAATGTTCCATGGTGTGCTGAGTAAAAAGTATATTATTCTCTGGTGCTTGGGTGGAATAATCAGTAGATGTCTGTGAGGTCCATTTGGTGCTTTGTATTGTTCAGTTCAGATGTCTCTCTGTTTATTCTTTGTCCAGGGCTCAGTGGAGTACTGAAGTATCCCTCATTAGTGTTCTGGGATTAATCTGTGACTTGAGGTCCCGCAAAATCGTGTTTATAAAATTCAGTGCACCAGAGTTTGGTGCATACACATTTGTGATTGTGAAATTTTCATGGTTAATTGTCCCTTTGATAAGGTTATAATGGCTCTCTTTTTCTCTTCTGATTAATTTTATTCTGAGGTCTATTTTGTCTGATATTAGAATAGCAACTCCTACTTGCTTTTTGTAACATTTGCTTGGTATAGTGCTTTTTCCCATCCTTTCACTTTAAGTGGTTTCTGTCTTTGAGGGTGACATGGGTTTCTTGTAGTCAGCATATAGATGGATTCAGTTTCCTAATCCATTCTCTCAATCTATTTCTTTTGATTGCAGAGTTTATATTTAAGGTTATTATTGAGAGACATGTGTTGCTTCCTTTCACTTTATTTTCAGTTTGCATTCTTGGTCTAGGTTTGTATTTCCACAGTTTTACTTTTATTAATTTCTCCCTCTAGCTGCTTGGGGATAGCTGTTCCTTTCCTCTGTCCTTTGAATTGCTTTGAGTATTTTCTGAAGGGTTGATTTTCTGGACATGTATTCTTTCATCTTGTTTATGTCATGAAAGAATTTTCTTTCTCCTTTAACTATATTCAACATTTTTGCTGGGTAATGTAATCTGGGTTGGCATCTAAAGTCCTTTAGTACTGGGAAAACTTTGGTCCACATTCTCCTGGCTTTTATAGTTTGCACTCAAAAGTCAGCTGTAATTCTGATGGGTTTTCTTTTATATGTAACTTGTTTATCTCTTGCAGCTTTTGGTATTTTGTCTTTATTTTGAAAGACTAGCATTTTGACTATAATATAGTGTTGGGAATTCCATTTCTGATCTTGTCTCTTTGGTGTTCTGTGTGCTTCTTGTATTTGTAAGGTTTGTCTTTTTTTCAGTTTGTGGGAATTTTCTTCTATTATTCTTCTGAACATCTTATCAATACCATTCTCTTGGGATTCTTCTCATTCCTCTATCCCTATGATGTGGAGAATTGTTTTCTTTTCATAGTGTCCAACGTTTCCTGATTGTTTCAATCTTGGGCTTTTTAAAAATTTTTCATAATCTTTGCTTGAGCATTCTAGTTTTTGATTCCAGGTTTGATATTCTTTTTTTCTGCTTTATCCAATCTGCTACTGAGACTTTCTCCCATCCTTTGCTGTTGCTTTTATGAGTGTTTGGTTTCCATTTTCATTTCATCCTGTGATTTCTTTAGTATTTACACTTTCTTTTGGAGCTTGTCATTCTCCTCTTGCTTCATTGTTCAGTAACCTGCTTCATTCCAGCATGGGATCTTTTCAGTGTTTCCACTTCCTTCAGGAGTTTGTCATTTTCTCTCTCTAGTTCTTTCCAGAGTTTGTCATTCTCTCCCTCTAGTTTCTTCCTGAGTATTTCATTCTCTTCCCTTAGATCTTTGATTTGTTCTTTATAGTTTTTTATTTCTTTGACTATGTCTATGATTGTTCCTCTAAGATTTGTGTCCTGGGTTCCTTCCAGGGAGTTTTCATTTTAAGGATCTTATATAGTACTGGTAGGATTTGGTGAGAATTTATTATGTGCTTTTTCCATGTTGTAATTTTTTAAATTTTTTTATTTATTTCTGTATGTGTATGAATGTACTATCTGCATGTAGTTTGTGCACCCGTGTCCTGCAATGCTGCGGAGCTCAGAAGAGGGTCTCAGATTCCCCTGGAACTAGAATTCTCCTGGAGCTGGAGTCCATGTTGTAATTTTTTAATTGTGCTTTTGGCATGCAGGTTTGTTTTGTTGTTTGTATTCTGGTCAAAATCTCAAATGTTTATATGGAGGAATGGCTGGTCTAGGTTTCAGGTTTCCTCTTTTTTTATGTATAGGACTGTCCAGTTGACACTTCACTTTTTGGACTGGAGTACTCCAGAAATTTGAACAGGTATCAAACAGAGTGACAGGTTTGCTGTCTCTTCTGTTACCTGTGTGTGGGGGAGGTGGGTGCTCTGAATTGGCTGAGGTGCAGCCTAGGTGTTGCTAATCCCTGTCTGTGCCAGGTTGTAGGGCACACCTGCACCCCACTAGAAGCCAAGATGTCATTTTCAGTTTTTAAAATTTCTCTGCACTGCTTTCCATAGGGGTTGCATAAGCTTGCAATCCTACAAGCAGTGAATGACCATTCCCCTTTCCCCACATCCCCTACAGTATTTGGTATCATTTCTTCTTTTGATCTTAGCCTGTTTGACTATAGTAAAATGATAACATGAGGTAGTTTTAATTTTCATTTCCCTAATTAATAATGATGTTGCACATTTATGATGTTTCTTAGCCATTTTTTTCTTCTCTGTACATCTCTATGTTCAAGTCCTTGGACAGTTTTTTAATTGGATCACTTGCTTTCTTGATTCTTTGTTTTGGGGGTTATTTATATATTATAGATGCTAAATGTCTGTCAGATGCATTACTGGTGAATATTTTCTCCCACTCTGCATGTTTTCTCTTTACTTCCTCGGTTGTTTCTTTTATTAGAAAAAAGAGCTTTTTTGTTAAATGAAGTGCCACTTGTTGATTGTTGATCTTAATCTCTGTGCAACTGGTGTACAATTTACAAGACCTTTTGTGTGCCTATATCTTATAGGTTACCACCAATGTTTTCTTCTAACAGTTTAAGAGTTTCAGGTTTTACACTGAGTTCTTTGACATGCAGATAGCAGAACACCAGTGCATGCCCAGGTGAGGTGCATCGGCCTTGGGGCTTTGTGCATCCTCCTGACACTTGGTACCACCAGGATGCCTCCCACTTTGGGGTTCCAGTGGTGTAGATGGATGTAGACACACGGCCATCAGTTTAACAGGGTACCAGTGCACAGGCCAAAGTAGAAACACTCCCTCATCCTCCAAGCTGGTGGAGCTGTGGTGCAGAGGATCTATCAGGCACAGTGTTATTGATTTTAGTCTGCACAGCCAACGTTGAGGCACCAAAATCCAAACAAACAAAGAAACAAATTAACAACAACAAAAAATCCACATGCCAAAGACACAAAGAGAAAACAACATGGGAAAAGCTCATAATAAAACCACGCTGAACTCTACCAACCCTACAGAAGATTCCTACAACAAGATTTCTCTGCAAGGAAACCAAGACATGGACCTTAGAAGAACAATTGTAGACATATTCAAAGAAACAAAAGAATATAAAGAAAAAAATCAGAAAAAAAACTAAGGGGAGAGATTGAAAAACTCAGGAAGGATCTAGAGGGAGATAATGGCAAACATTGGAAAAAACAAAAGGGAGAAAATGACAAACTCCAGAAGGAAGTGGAAAAGCATAAAAGATCCCAGGTTGAAGTAAAAAAAGAAACTGACCAATGAAGGATCCACAAGAAGAGAATGGCTCCAGAAGGGAGTGGAAATACTAAAGAAATCACAAGATGAAACGAAAAAGGAAATGGAACATTCATCAAATCAACAGGAAAGGATGGGAAAAAGCCTCAGAAGCAGAATGGATGAAAAAGAAAAAAGTATATCAAACCTACAGGATAACACAGAGCAACTAGAATGCTCAAGTAAAGATTATGAAAAACTAAAATACACACACACACACACACACACACACGCACACACACAAGTGTGGAACAACCAGGAAATGTGGAAAACTATGAAAAGACCAAACCTCCCCATCATAGGATAGAGGAAGTATAAGAATCCCAAGACAACACTATTGACCAGATCTGCAACAGGATAATGGAAGAAAATTTCCCCAAACTGAAAAAAGACAAACCCATACAAATACAAGAAGCACATAGAACACCAAATAGACAAGACCAGAAAAGAAATTCCCCATGCCATATAATAGTTAAAATGCTAGGTGCTCAAAACAAAAACAAAACACTGAAAGCCATAAGAGATAAAAAGGGAAACCCATCAGAATTACAGCTGATTTCTCAGTGCAAATTATGAAAACCAGAAGAATGTGGACCAACATATTCCCAGTGCTAAACAACTTTAGATGCAAACCCAGACTACTATACACAGAAAAAATGTCAATTATAGTTGAAGGAGAAAGAAAAATTGTTCATGACATAAACAAGATGAAAGAATAAATGTCTAAGAAACGAAAATTTCAGGAAATACTTGAAGCAATCCCAAGAACAGAACAAGAGAAAGGAGCAACTATCACTGAGCAATTAGAGAGAAATTAATTAACAAAAGCATAACAGAGTAAATACAAACAGAGCAAGAATGCAAACAAAAATAAGTGGTAAGGAAACAATACACATCTCTCTATAATAACCTTATATATTAATGGTCTCAACTCCCCAGTCAAAAGACATAGAATAGAAGAAGGGATTAGGAAACAGAATCCATCTATATTCTGTCTACAAGAAACCCAACTTACCCTCAAGGACAGACACTACCTTAAACTGAAAGGATGGGAAAAAATATTCCAAGCAAGTGGTACCAAGAAACAAGCAAAACAGACCTCAGAATAAAATTAATCAGAAGAGGCAAAGAGGGCCATTACATCCTTAACAAAGGAACAATTAACCACAAAGACTTCACAATCCTAAATGTTTATGCACCAAACTCTGGTGCACCGAACTTTATAAACACTACTCTGCAGGACCTCAAGATACAGATTAATCCCAGCACACTAACAGTGGGGGATTGAATATGCCCACTGAGCCTCTTGGATAGACCAACAGGATAAAAAAAAAATAAACAGAGAGACATCAGAACTGAAAAACGCAATACACCAAATGCACCTTATAGACATCTACAGAATATTCCACCCAAACACCAGAGAATATACTTTCTTCTCAGCACTTCATGGAACATTCTCAAAAATTGACCCCATACTGGGACACAAAAGAAATCTCAACAAATACAATAGGATTGAAATTATTTCATGCATTTGATCATACCACAGTGCAATAAAGCGCAATATGAACACAAGAATAAGCCCTAGTAGCTACAAGAGCACATGGAGTCTAAATAACACAATCCTGAATAATGAATGGGCCAGGGAAGAAATAAAGAGTGAAATAAAAGGATTCATGGACCTGAATGAAAAAGACAATACAACAGAAGAAAACCTGTGAGATACTTTAAAAGCACTCATAAGAGGGAAATTTATAGTCCTAAGTGCCCATGTCAATAAAACAGAAAGAGAACAAATAAATGATCTAACACTACAGCTAAAAACACTTGAGAGGCAACAACAAATGAACCCTAAACCCAACAGACAGTAAGAAATAACAAACATCAGAACAGAAATCAATGAAATAGAAACAAAGAAAACAATGAAAAGAATCAAGAATCTAAAATCTTGTTCTTTGAAAAGATAAACAAAATATACAGAACTCTATCCCAGTTAACCAAAAGAGTGAGCAACTCCAAATCAATAGTATTCATGATGAAAGGGGAAACATCACAACAAAGAAAAGATCCAGACAATCATATGAGAATACTTCAAAAACCTATACTCTACTAAATTTGAAAACCTTATAGAAATGGATGAACATCTGAAATACTGGGAATCACTAAAGCTTAACCAAGAAGAGATTGACAGCTTAAACAGAGCAATAATATTTGAGGAAGTTGAAAATACAATAGTAAACCTCCCAACTAAAAAAAAACCCCTGAGACCAGATGGTTTCACAGCAGAATTCTATAAAACATTTAAGGAGGTATTACAACGATTACTACTCAAACTGTTCAGAAAGATACAAATAAAGAGAAATCTCCCAAGTTCCTTCTATGAAGCCAGCATCACTCTAAAACCAAAACCAGGCAAAGATACAACCTTCGTGGTCTAAATGTTGCTGGGCATGGTGGCACATGCCTTTAACCCTAGCACTAGGGAGGCAGAAGCAGGCATATCTCTGTGAGTTCAAGGCCAGCCTGGTCTATGGAGTGAGCTCCAGGCTATCTGGGACTAAAGGGAGACCCTGTCTCAAAAAGACCAAAAAAAAGAAAATAAACCTATAGATCCATGTCATTAATGAACACAGATGCAAAATTCTCAACACAATACTTGCAAATCACATACAAACCCACATCAAAATGATCAGCCATCATGATCAAGTTGCATTTATACCAGAGATGCATGGATGATTCAACATACATAAATCAATAAATATCATAAAATAGGTAAATAAACTGACGGACAAAAATCACATGATCTTAGTTGATGCAGAAAAAAGCCTTTGACAAGATCCAGCATCCCTTCATGTTTAAATTTCTAGAGGGAATTGGACTGAAAGGAACATTTCTGAACACCAACAAACCCACTGCCAAGATCATGCTAAATGGAGAAAACTTGGAAGCATTCCCCTTAAAGGTGGGAACCTGGTAAGTCTCACCCTTATTGCCACTCCTCTTCAACATAGTGCTTGAAATGCTTGCTAGGGCAATAAGAAAAGAGAAGGAAATTAAAGGAGTATTAAATTGAAAAGAGGAAGTTAAACTATGGCTTTTTTCAGATGATATGATAGTTTACCTAAGGGATGCTAAAACCTCAACCAGAAAGCTCATAGAAATTATTAAGAGTTTCAATAAATGGACTGGATACAAAGTTAACCTAGAAAAATCAGTAGCCTTTCTTGACACCAACAATAAACAATTGGAGAAGGAATTTAAGAAGATCTTCCCACTCAAAAATAATAAAGTACCTGGGAACAAACGTAACCAAAGACACCAAAGATCTCTACAACAAAAATTTTAAACCCTGGAAGAAAGGGATTGAAGATGACATCAAAAGATGGAAAGACCTCCCATGCTCATGGATTGGAAAAATTAATCTAGTAAAAATGTCCATTATACCCAAATTGATATACAGATTCAGTCCAATCACAATCAAAATCACCATGAATTTCTTCATAGATTTGAAAATTCTTAAATCCACATGGAAAAACAAAAGACCCCAAATAGCTAAAGCAACCCTGATAGAAAAGTGGAATACAGGGGGTTTGCTTTACCAGACTTCAAGCTGTATTACAAGACCATAGTCATAAAGACAGCCTGGTACTGGCAAAAAACAGACCTGTTGAACAATGGAACAAAATTGAAGATCCAAACTTGAGATCATACAATGTCACCCAATTCATGTTTGACAAAGGGCCAAAAAACCTCAGTGGAGGAAGGATAGCATCTTCAGCAAATGGTGCTGGCAAAACTGGACCACCATTTGTAGAAGAACAAAATTAAACCCCTACCTCTCACCCTGTATAAAAATCAACTCCAAGTGGGTCAAAGATCTCAGCCTGAAACCTGAGACCCTTAAGGTGATAGAAGGAAAAGTTGGGAGCAATCTACAAGACATAGGTGTAAGAAAAGACTTACTAAATCTGGCAGCAGTTGCACAGGAAATAAGGTCAACAGTGGACAAATGGGACCTCATCAAACTCAAAAGCTTCTGTACATTGAAAAAAAAAAAAAGAAAGAAAGAAACAATCAAGGAAATGAAGAGAAAACCCACAGAGTGAGAAGAAACTTTCACGACTGATACATCTGACAGAGCAATAACATCCATAATATATAAACTCCTCAAAAAACAAAGAAGAAAACAAATGACCTACTCAAAAGATTGAGTAAGGAGCTGAACAGAGGCTTCACCAGTGAGGAAGGAAAGATGGCTGAGAAACATCTTAAAAAGTGTTCAACATCATTAAGAATTAAGGAAATGCGGGGCTGGAGAGATGGCCTAGCGGTTAAGAGCGCCGACTGCTCTTACAGAGGACCCGGGTTCTATCCCCAGCACCCACATGGCGGCCGAGAACTGTCTGAAACTCCAATTCCAGGAGAACTCCAGTTCCAGGGGAATCTGAGACCCTCTTCTGACCTCCGCGGCATTGCATGACACGGGTGCACAGACCTTCATGCAGACAGAACATTCATACACATACGGAAATAAATATAATTAATAAAAAAAATTAAAAAATAAAAAAAAAGAATTAAGGAAATGCAAATTAAAACCACTGTAAGATATTATCTCACTCTGATAAGACTGGGTAGAATCAAGAAAACAAAAGGTACCAAATTCTGGAGAGGTTGTGGAGAAAGGGGAACACTAATCCATTGCTGGTGGGAATATACCTTGTACAGCCATTATGGAAAGTAGTGTGGAGAACCTTTAAAAGACTCAAAATGAGCCTACCACCTGACCCAGCCATACCCCTCCTGGGTATATAACCACAATATTCATCCTACAGCAAAGATATATGCACACTGATGTTTATTGCAGTACTCTTCACAATAGTGAAGATCTGGAACCAACCCAAATGCCCCTCAACAGATGAATGGATAACAAAAATGTGGTACATCTACACAATGGAGATCTATTCAGTGGTAAAGAAAGACAACATCATGAACTTTGCAGGTAAATAGATGGAACTCGAAGCCACTTCGAGAATCAAGAAAACAAAAGGCACCAAATGCTGGAGAGGTTGTGGGGAAAGGGGAACACTCATCCACTGCTGTTGGGAATGGAAACTTGTACAACCACTATGGAAAGAGGTGTACAGAACCCTTAAAAGACTCAAAATGAGTCTACCACCTGACCCAGTCATACCATTCCTGGGTATATACCCATAAGACTCATCCTACTGCAAAGATACATGCACATCTGTTTATTGCAGCTCTCTTCACAATAGTGGAGAGCTGGAACCAACTCAAATGCCCCTCAACTGATGAATGAATAATGAAAATGAGGCATATCTATGTAATAGAGGTCTATGCATTGGTAAAGAAAGATGACATCATGAACTTTTCGGGTACATGGATGGAACTTGATGCCATTATGCTAAGTGAAGTAACACAGTCCCAGAGAAAGAAACAAGGAATAGTATCTCTCATTTGTGGATGCTAGCACCAAATCCCTAGTTGAAGGCAAGCTGAGCAACATTAATGTTGTATTTCTTTTAATCTGAAAGCAACTGTGTTGTTATTATATGAATCCCTTCACGGGCTCTAGAATTAACTTACCTCTTATTTTCAGACTTTTTACTTTTGCTATATAGGTGGAGGGTATGTATTCATATTTTAATATTATATAAAATTAAAGGAAAAAAATATCTATATCCTGAGTTACACCTAGGGAGTCCTCCCTACATAATGCTTCTATAGAACTATTAGTATTTGATGGAGACTTATCATTTGGGTTTTTCATGTTACTGTTTATTTCATTGTGATTTTAGCATTTGGATTTCTTTTGTTGGTTGTGATACTAGTATGAAGCTTAGGTGCTTTGTTGAATTGAAGACCTACTTTGCTCATATTCCTCTGGTATTTTCATTGTCTTCTTATTTAGCATACAGGTTGGATGGGGTGGTGGTCAGTTCATGTTTCAAGCTCTCACCTCTAGCCTTGTACTGGACACACCAGCACCCCTCACCCTGCCAGTAAATACCTCCCCCAATGGCAAGAGCCATGCAACACTCAACTTGGTGCAAAACCCCTCAGGCCCACAGGACCCACACCACCTGAGGTTTGCCCACCAGTTTCCCCAGGACTGGCTGCAATACTCTGGCTCTGAATCCAGGGTTGGGCTGGACAGCCTGGAATGAAAGGGTGGGCCCTGGGTGCTACAAATTTGTGGGCAGGAAGATTACAACACATTGACTGCTCTGCAGCTGGAGTGCCCATCCACCAAACTGAGGTGAGCCCCTGTCACCCACTGGAAAGATGCACTCACAGAACCACCACTTGCCACCCTTGGTCCATCCACTGGCCCACCAGATCCACAGCCAAAGTCTATACCTGGGTCCAGAGGGAGAGAGGCCCAGCCCCTGACAGGGTTTTCTCTGCTGTCTCATGATGCCTGTGTCTATGTCTCCAGCCATATTACACTTTCCTCTCATGGTGTTTTATCACAGTGATTTAAAAGCCTAGTCTTAATGGGTTCACAGATCTTCCCTCCATGGAAACCAAGAAACAGGTTCTCAGAGACATATGCTGTGTCTCCTCCCTTTTGCTACCTCTGAGGTTTGGATTACTACTCCATCCTTTTCAGCCAGGAAAATAAATGCTAAGAAAGGTTAAAAAAAGTTAACGACTTGGAACTAACTTTGTAGGGGTCCTTTCTGGTACTGTTAACCACCACCATCATGGTTCACTAACTGAAAAAGTTTGGGCACATTACACCCAAATAAAGAAGGCTGCTGATAGTAATACCCCAGAAAAACAGACAGTCTTACCACCAGGGGTTCCTTTGAAATTAAGACTAAGAAAGAACTGTTTTTAGTCTATTTATTATGGTGAGATAATGGGTAGCATGGTAATGAATGCAATTGAAGCCACTTTTCTGATTGCCCAGTTTGACGCATGTCTGATCTTACCCTGTGAAAGCCTAGGAGAACTGGAGGGAACCTTCTCATGGGTTATCTAAGGAGACTTTAGAATTAATTCTAAAATGAACCTATTTATGACTTATCTGTAGGACATAATGGGTTCGCTTCGTTTTTACATTTCTTAAATGTGTGATGCTTAGAATTTACTTGTGTTGTTTTGAAATAACACTAACACCATGATCTAAAAGAGTATATGCACTCCAAAATATAGAAAAAACTAAAACCATTAAAGAGTCCAACCTCAAATCCTGATACATACACCAAATTTACTCCATTATTAAGTTCTAATACATAGAAGGTAAATTATCCTTATTTAGAAAATAGTGTTTCCAAATGAGATAAAAATGTTGAGAACGTTGTTCCCTGTTCTTTTCCTATTGGTTTAATAATCATTGTAATTAAAACTTCATCACCTCTTATAGAATTTTATGCCTGACAAGTTTTACATTGGGGAACATTTAAAAATAATGAATCAATATAGAAAATATATCATTAAGATAAAAAATTTAATACAGCCCTTAAAATGGAAACTGAATATGGAGAATTAAACATTTGTGTAAAATGACTGAAATTCATACTTTATGTTTTCAATAAAAGTGATTGTTGAGACTTTTTCAGAATGTCTGAGAGTGTCTGAATCCAGCCTCTGGATGGTAGTGAGCTTCCCAAATCATGCTGTGTCCATCCACCTACATTGGGTCCATCTGCAGCCCTTCCCACTGCTCTAGGGTTAGGCTTCTCTGCCCTTTGTAAGGACCCAGACCTTTTTAGACTGCTGGAGAATACTCGAATCCAGCCTCTGCTTAGTAACATTCCAAAACTTTGCTTTGTCTGCTGCCTAGTAGGGGCCCAGACCTTAGAAAGAAACTTGAGAGTATCTGATTTGTGCCTGTCTTGGGCTTCTAAGGGAACTCCTGAGTACTGTACTAGAGACAAGTGGTTCCTCTAACATAAAAAAGGAGAACATAAAGCCCTTCATATCCAATAAGAAAACAACCAAGGCCCATCAAACAGAATCAGACGTCAACTCAACAAAGGGAGGCTTGAGTTTTATACCAGAATCATAAACAAATCGACATGCCAAAATCACAACAAAAAGTCATAACTTGAAAATCCAAAATAATATATCCCCACAAAACCCCACTAGTCCTATAGAAGAATTCTACAATCAAACCCGCCTAGAGACAACACAGGACACATAAATTCAAAGAACAATCATAAACATGTTCAAAATTGTCAATGATTTTAAAGAAAATGCAAAAACCAAATCAAAGACCTGAAAGAAGTTAGGAATAAACTTCTTCCCGAATTCACAAAAGAGGTAGAAATATTGAAGAAAACTCAGACTGAAATGAAGAAATTGAAACATTCAATAAGCCAATTTGAAATGATAGAAATAAATCTCATAAATTGAATGACATGGAAAACAGGACATTAAGATTGTATGATAAATTTGAAGAATTGGATAATTCAAGCAAAATTATGAAAAAAAAATTAAAAACATAAGAATGGAATATGCAGGAAATATAGGACACAGTGATAAGACCAAATTTAGGCATCATATGCATGGAAGAAAGACAAGAATTTCAGGATAATGTTATTAGCCATATCTTTAACAGGATTGTAGGAGAAAACTTTGCCAAACTAAGGAAAGACATGTCCATACAAATATAAGAAGCAGAGGGAAAAGGAGGGCTATAAGAGGCACTATGGGAATAAAGGGGAAGAAGGAGCTCAAAAGAAGCAGGACTACAGAACACAGGAATTATCAAGGAAGTAATGGGGAAATGTGGATACATTAAATGGGGAGAGCACGGAGGGTTAGACAGGTAAAGGGAGGGGAGAGAGAAATAATACCTTGTTAGAGTTTAAAAAAACAGAGGTAATCATATTAGTCTAAGAACCTAATGACAAATTACACATAGTATATCTCTACATGAGGACATGTGTATAGCTGAAGGTTACCTGACAATAAACAGTGCCAGAGAGAAGAAGCCTTCTTCTGAGTTGTTGGCTAGGACAGCCCAAGAGACTCCCCAAATTACATTGGCTTTTGTCACAGCCCTTGATTGTGTCCCAGAACTTGAAGGTAAGACCCTATTGCCGAAGACAGGACATACTTCAGAGACCAGATTTGGAGTAATGGACCTAGAACTGACCCGGAAGCCAATTTCCCAGAAGGCTAGCTCTAAAAGCTTTGGAGAGCACTATGCAAGCTGCTAAGGGAGAATATCAATCAGCTGTCCAATCCCAGCTTCAAGGCCTAATAACCGTATCAATAATTGGCACAGCAAACCAAGTTGGTACAGTACTGGCACTTTTATCTTTGAGGTAATAAACAGCTACCGAATTGGACTTAAAGCCCACTCAATGGAAGGTTACTCATGTGTAGTACTGTAAACATACCCAAATACACATGGAGGGAGTGATCATAGATCTTAGAGAAAACCCCAAGGCTGCCACATCCCTAGATGAATGTAGTTTCTTACTACGTGAAAAATATGGATCCTTATATTTACAGATAAATATCCCAGTCGCCACCCATCAAAGATATTTCTTTTTCAAGAGATAGAGATCATTAGAGTATCGCAACTGTTCATGCACAGATATTGTCTGTAAATTACTTATGCTTTAGTGGCAAGTCTAAGATGAAACTTCTGTATCTAAGGGTGATGGAACATAGAACAAGGGATGAATAGAACCAGAATGAATCTCTCAATTGCCATCAATGAAGTTCCCTCATGAAACAGTGGGCCAGGAAAACAAAAGGTTGCAAATGGCCAAAACATAGACAATAAGAGTCTGCAGTGTATGAGTCCTTGAACAGGACTTCTATGTTAAACTTTACCCACCATTTTGGAAGTGTAAGATTGTAAGAACCATGGAGGAGCTATGTGGCCTTAAGGAAATAGAGTCCCACAATCTCCTGGGACCTTGCTCATATGAACCTACAGCAATAGTATCAGCAGACACAAAACCTTTGCAAACTCTAGCAGACAAAAACCCAGCATAGATCTGTGAATATTGGCAACAAGCCCCAACCTTATTCAAAGAATTATTATCAGCTGATTAATTCTGGATGAGGAAGAGCTGATCTTCTTAATGAGAACAATCTGGGGACACTAACTTGATATGACAGGCCTTAACACAATGTATGAATTACAGTGGGATCTGATAAGGAAGAAGATTAAGAGTGGTTGAGATGCTTTATATGAAATACACAAAAATTCAATAAAAAATTACAAAAAATAAAAGAATTATTCTCATGTTGGTGTGGCAGGACATCCTCAGGCTCAAACAGTGTTCTTCCCCCTTGGATGAGACCTAGAATCCACCACAATAAATTGCATGCTGGCCCTGTTGCAGGGTAAGGACATATGGGAAAAAGAATTGCCAGTATATTGCTCTTGTTTTAGGCTATATGGTCTGTCCCATCAGAACTTCCTTCTTACCAGCAGGGATAGTAAATCACTCATGTCTTAACATGACAGAGATATGGATTCTCTCACCCTGTAGGAAACTGCAAAACATAAATCCATTTCCTAAATGTCTCATGGAACAGCAACTAAGGGGAAGATAATGATTACTCTGTATTCTGTGTCTCCATAGCTGATGTCTGATGGTACTGTGAATAGGGGAACCTTTGCTCAAGCCTATCCTTCAACTGGCAAGGGATCTGAGTCTGATTCAATTGGCTATCCATTTTACCATTGCCTTCAATACTCCTTTATCAAAGCTAGTCCCAGAACTGAAGTCTTTAGTGTCCATTTTGACCCTATAGGAGAACCAGGTTGAGATCCAAATGGATTTAAGACTAGAAATCAAATAGCTGCACCTTTCAAATTGTCTATATTAAGTTGGTAAGCAAATCAAAGAATGTAAATTATTTAAAATTTATCAGTTATTCCAGTAACAGCTTTGTGAAATACCTAGCCACCTGGACACCACCAGGTGAATGACTTAGGAGAATCACACTTGATGCTAGCGAAAAGCTATTTACATTATTCTTAATAGAAAATGTACTTTTATTCCCAATAATACAATTTCTGATGTATCAATCACAATGGCTACTCAGGAACTACTTTGTCCAATGAGGTTGCTGAAAACCCAGAAATTAATGACCCTTTTTCTAATCTTATGAAACAATGGGTTGAAAAATAAAAAGAGAGACCATTTGTTATAGCTTTAGGAGTCATAATTAAAATTGAATATGTTTTTCCCATGTGTACAAGAGCTAATTAAATGATAAATTAATTGAAATAACAATAACTGGAAAATTACTACATATTATATTAGTAATGAGTGCCTCAAAACAGCAAAGTCACACATCATAAATTAAATTTTCTTTAATTAATGAAATATCTTCAGTCACTAAGTTTAAAACTGTGCACTATCCTTCTCTACAATAGTCTTATTCTGGAACTAACATCTACCCCATGTTGTTTCTTAACATGATAATTGTATTCTGTCACATTATAGTTTGTTTTTTTTTTTTCATCTAGAACTCCTAAACCAAGATGGTGCTCTTTGACAGTATGGGAGCTCTGCATAACAGGAGGAATGTGTCAAGCTCCCCAGGAACCAAGAAGAAACAATGCAGTATAATCTCTTCCTGAGTACACACTTACAGTTCTGCCTGTCAGGACTCTGAAGAAGGCACAGGCAATTAGAATATGTGTTGTCCTATATGGATGATAAGGAAGCTGAGCTGTAAATGGGAACTAACAGAAGATTTAAAAGGTAGGTTTTGTACAATTATCTCTGCAGTAGGATGAGTCTTTTGGATATATGTCAGAGTGGTGTACCCAGACCATATGATAGATTCATTTTTAGTTTTTTTTTACTTCTCCACACTGATATCCATAGTACTTTCAAGAGTTGGTATTCCCACCTGCAGTGAATGAGCATTCTCCTTTCCCCACATCTTCTTCAGAATTTGATACCATTTGCTCTCTCTTGATCTTAGCCAGTCTGACTAGGGTAAATGGAATATCTTAAACTGGCTTTGATTTGCATTTCCTTAATTACTAAGGATGCTGAACAGTTTTTTTTTGTTTTGTTTTGTTTTTGTTTTTTTTTGTTTTTTTTTGGTCTTTTCAAGACAGGGTCTCCCTGTAGTCCCAGCTTTCCTGGAACTCACTCTGTAGGCCAGGCTGACCTTGAACTCACAAAGATCTGTCTGCCTGCCTCTGCCTCCCAAGTGCTAGGATTAAAGGCATGTGCCACCACGCCTGGCATGAACAGTTTTTAAGATGTTTCTTAGCCATTTTTATTTCTTCTTTCGAGAACTCTGCTCAGATTCATAGCCTATCTTTTAAGTGGTCATTTGTTTTCTTGATTCCTTGTGTTTTTTTTTTTAGTTCATTTCATATTCTGAATATTAATTCTCTATCATATGGATAGTTGGTAAAGATTTTCTCCCACTCTGTGGGCTTCCCCTTCACATACTCTCTCTTCTTTTTTGCTATGCAGGAGCTTTTTAGTTTAATGAGATTCCACTTGTCAGTTGTTGACCTGAGTTCCTAAGCAACTAATGTCAGGCTCCAGTGGATAAACTCAAAATGAGTTCATCTGGGTGTGCAAACTTGATTCAATTGGTTTTAACATATATGACAGAATTCAAGATTAAGATATATCCTATGAAATGCACAAAAATTTGATAAAAATACCTATTGAAAGAAAAAAATGTGAGGCTTTTACTTTGCTTGGGGCTCTGTATTTTGGGGTACAAACCCACAGAGCCAAATGTTGGCATGAATAAAGTGCCTCCTGGAAAGAAATGTCTTGGTGTCTCTTCTCTCTGCCCATAACATCTGCAACACAAATACAATTTATTTATGGGCACTATTGTTGACTTTTAATATATTTTTACATATATTATCATGGAAAGCCAGTAGCTTGCAGGTCTTATACAAGTACACAGCATATTGGATAGGGGCAGGTTTTAGTTTTCTTCTCTTGTTATGAAAGAGACCTCTTCTTAATCCACAAAGGGACTAACAGAAACAGAAACTGAACTTTTAGTGAAATGGTGAAAGGAATCATATTTCTGTAGGAAGATAGACCATTTTTGGACAAAGGAACTTTTGGAAGAGTAGTGGGATATAAGGAAAGAGGACGTCAGAATCAGCTGCCATAAGAAATATTGGGTTAAGGAATTGATCCATCAGTACCTGAAGCTCATTTAAAGCTCATTCAAAATATGATATGTCAACATTGGCAATTCAGGTAAGCATTACAACTAAGCTTAAATTTGTGTTGTGAAGGACTGAGAACAGAGAAAAAAGGAATAGCCGTATCTTTAGGGCTGAGTAAGCATTTTATTATAAATGAAGGTCTGACAAGCAGAAAAGTCTGTATATTAATTGCTTCTTTTAGTCATAAGTTATCAAATACAGATATTCTGCTCGCCACTGAGGAGACATTCGTGAAGACCTTGCTTTGGGTGCTAAGTATTATAATGAATTCCTATGTACTATATAGAGAGACATATTGCTCTCTAATGAGCTCAAAATTCCATGTACTTTTCAAAGTATCATATTAGTGCCTCCATTTATCTAGCACAGGTAAGAACAAATGTTAAAAACAAATCCTGATTGTGGGTTTTGTATCCATCTGAAATTAAGACTTAATTTACATGGGGAAGCTTGATGATCTCTATAGACTGAACCAAGCCTGTTCCATCCAGGAAAGAGTGGCTGAGCTGCTGAGTTCAGGGTCCCACCTCTCTATCCACTTCTTCGTTTTAGAATAACCTGTTGAAACTGATAATTTAAGTCATTGTTATGAGTATAATAAAATGTATAATGATTTAAGAATATAACAAGAGGAAGCACAGGAGGACTAGGAACATGAGGAAGAGGAGGAGGAGGAAGAGGAGGAGGAGGAAGAGAAGGAGGAGGAGGAGGAGGAGGAGGAGGAGGAGGAGGAGGAGGGGCATCCCAATCCCCCAAGAGATAAAAAGAGAAGGGAATGAAAAGGTTAGACATTTCAGGTCACCTACATAGACTAAGAAGTTGTCTTTACCCATGAGGTGCAAGAATTAACCTTTGGGATAATACATGTCCATATTGACTTAGAATCATGTCTAATACTTTCTCTTTTAAAAGTTTTTTAGAGAACACTTTTTAAGATGTTTCTCAGCCATCTTTATTTCCTCACTTGTGAAGTCTCTGTTCAGCTCTTTACTCCATCTTTTGAGTGAGTCATTTCTTTTCCTACTTCTTGGTTTTTTTTTCCTTTGAGTAGTTCAACATCTCTAATAGTTAAGGAAATGAAAATTAAAACCACTTTAAGATATCATCTCTCTGTGATAAGGCTCCTTAGATCAAGAAAACAAAAGATACCAAATGCTGGAGAGGTTGTGGGGAAATAGGAACACTCATCCACTGCTGGTGGGAATGTAAACTTGTACAACCACTATGGAAAGTAGATTGGAGAACTCTTAAAAGACTCAAAATGAACACTTCTTAAGGTGTTTCTCAGCCATCTCCCCCCCCATAGAATACGGAGAAATAGGATGATGATGAGGTCGTTCTCCAGCTGTAGATTGGAGCCAGCTGTTATAGAGGTATTCTCTTGTAAAATCAGTAAAACTGCCTTCTTTAATTGACTAATGGACATAGAAACTCTGAAAAGGATTATTCTCTATTCAGAACCAAATATAATGCTAAAGTCTCCTTAAGCTATGCACTTAAACAAAATATATTAATACAGGAGCTCTGACATCAACAATGGATTATTCTACCAAGGAGATGTTGGCCAGGGGATCCAAGCCCCCACAAAAGGCAAGGAATATCCTTGCCTCCAAACTGGGATATCTGCAGGAAGAGAGGCGATAAGGCCCTGCTGTTGAAGACCTGATATAAACATGGGAAAGATGTATGGAGACCACACTTGCAAGTATACAGATGGTCTCTGGAATGCCAGAGAGTGTTACCAAAGGCCACTAAACCAATAAAGCAAATATAGGTCTCCTTGAGTCAAGCAAGACTCCTCCGTCAGCACCAGCTACACCTCATCTGCCTGGAAATACTGTGCAGCAGTGGCAGCCATATGTCTGTATATCCCAAATCTAATTGGCTATTAGCTCTCTCCTTGGAGGAATAACCCGCGGCTGATGCCACAAGCTTACATCCTCTAATGGTTAGGAGATGTTATAAACCACACGAAGACCCTGCCATACTTAACAGAAGAAAATGTAATTCATGAATTAACATACCATCCAAACATCTGTGTCTATACCAAAGTAACCTACCATAACAATCAGTACTGTTTAAATACCTATGCATCTAATTGCATGTGCTTCATTAATAGGATCGAAAGGCTATATATTATACTGTTTAAATACCTATATATCTAATTGCATGTGCTTCATTAGTAGGATCGAAAGGTTAAGCCTGGACAAGCTGGCAGCCCATGAAAGAAAACAGCCAGAATTGACTAGAGACCAAGACATCAGCTCCAGAGAAAGTAGACTGTTTTGCTTCTCATCCACCTGTGCCCCTTTTCTAAGCCTGGAGAACAATCTGTGGAAGAGGGGGCGTGGTAGAATGTAAAGGCTGCGATTGGGGTTAATGGTGAAACTACAACAATATAGACTGCACATGCATTTGATCAACTTGATTGAACATACAAGCCCCCCCTGCTGGATGGTGGGACCCATGAGCTGTGTGGGTTTGGGCACAACTGCTTGCAAATTGGTTTTACATGAAGGATGCTTGTACTTACAAATTATCACTTATTGTTAGAAAAATGAAAACAAAACAAAACAAAAAAGCAGAGAAAGATGCAGAAAACTTACAGCAGAATGCATGATCTGGGATGGGTAGGGGTGGGGTGGGGGGAAGGGAAGGGTATATATGCCTGAACTGAATTGGAAAATGATGTATGAAATACATAAAGCATCAATAAAAAATAAAAAACAAAACAAAACAAAAAAGACTCAAAATGAGTCTACCACCTGACCCAGTCATAAAACTCCTGGGTATATACCCACAACACTCATCCTACTGCAAAGACACATGCACATCTATGTTTATTGCAACTTTCTTCACAATAGCAAAGAGCCCAAACCACCCCAAGTGCCCCACAACTGATGAGTGGATAAAGAAAATGTGGTATATCTACACAATGGAATTCTATGCAGTGGTAAAGAAAGATGACATCATGAATTTTGCAGGTAAATGTATGAAACTATAATCTATTATGCTAATTGAAGTAACACATTCCCAGAGAAAGAAACAAGGAATGGTACCCCTCAGCTGTGGATGCTAACACCAAGTACCCAATTGTAAGGCAAGTTGAGCAACATTAATGTTATATTTCTTTTAATCTGAAAGAGACTGTGCTTTTATAATGTGAATCCCTTAACAGGCTCTATAATTAACCTATAACTTATTTACAGACTGTAATTTTGGTATATGGGTGGAGGGTATGTACGCATTTTTTAGAGTAATATAAAATTCAAAAGGAAAAATGTGAATCCTGAAATATGATTTGGAAATAGCATACAGTTTATTTTCAGATGACATAATGGTAGTATAGGTGTCACACACACACACACACACACACACAAACACATATATACATATGCATATGTTGAAGCAATACAAATTGGAGGGAACACCAACAATAAAAAAAAAAAAAAACTGAGACACAGAATTGACTGAAAGAGTAATGTTCTCCCCCAAACAATAATCCTCTGTTTTAAAAAACTTTAAAAAGACTCAGATTGGGAGGCAGAGGCAGGCGGATCTTTATGAGTTCAAGGCCAGCCTGGTCTACAGAGTGAATTCCAGGACAGCTGGGGCTACAGAGAGACCATGTCTTGAAAAGACAAAAAAAAAAAAAAATAACTCAGAGAAAGATAGAAGACATGTATGGCAGAATGCATGAACTTAGGTGGGGTGGGGTGGGGGGCATGGAAAGGGAAATGAGTCTAAATTGGAATGAGAAATGATGTATGAAATGCACAAAACTTCAATAAAAATATTAAAATCGATAAATAAATAAAAAGAAATGCAAAATCATAAATGCATTAAAGAAAGTATGTTTAGGAAAGGGATATGAAGAAGAAAGGAGGGCATATAAAATATTTTAATTCTTTATATACTTTCCTTTCAAAAACTGACAAGATCAGCCATATATTATTTAAAATGAGAGTTACTGTTAATCAATAGAAGAGCAAATCAGCTAAAGAAAACCTTATTAATTTTGATGTACAGAACCTTTTAATGTCCCTTTCTTATTAGTATATGAAAATAAATCAGGACCATGTTATTGATTTACTAGTGAAAACAAAGTTTCTTAGGGAAATCCTACTGCCTAATTCAAAAAGAACACATTACATTTCACACGTTGCCCTACGGGTCCTCAGAAAACTGCATTATCTAGATCACACTTGTCTGGACTACATGATTCTGATTCTAGGGTATCTATCATCTTATACTCCCTAAGTTTTAGATAGCTGATAGAAATATAAAGTCATTTTTGATGTAAGACAAACAAATTCTACCTAGTGATTTTTCCAAGTGACAGTGCATCCTTGAGGAAGAACCAACCTTGTGTCCCTTGGTACTTTCGTTTCTCTGTTACTGATCTATAACTGTATCTGCTCTTTGCATTTTCCTTTGAACGTGTTGCAATATCTGACCAGTTCGCTGATTATGTAATTAGAATCATACTCCCTGGAACTACAAATGCCAATGACCAGAGCTAGGAATTGAATCTTTAAACTGCACTTATTCAAAGAGCTGGCAATCTGGGAAGACAGATTATGTTATCCCCAAATACCTACTTTCCCCAAGCCATCCCTCATTACTGTATTTTTTAAAATTTTATTTGTTTATTTACGTGTATGAATGTACTGTCTGCATGTAGGTTTGTGCACCCGTGTCGTGCAATGCCATGGAGGTCAGAAGAGGGTCTCGGATTCCCCTGGAACTGGAGTTCTGGAATTGGAGTTACAGACAGTTCTCAGCCGCCATGTGGGTGCTGGGGATCGAACATGGGTCCTCTGCAAGAGCAGTCAGTGCTCTTAACCACTAGGCTATCTCTCCAGCTCCTCATTACTGTATTCTGTAAAGAATCAGAACAAAGTACACACCAAAGTTTGGTCAGCCTTTTCTCTGAGATTCTTACTTTCTACTAGAATTTCTCTTCAGCCTTTTCTCTGAGATTCTTACTTTCTACTAGAATTTCTCCTCACTAGTTTTCTGCTTTTGCTTTTGTTTTTTAATATTTGGAAGCTGACACACTTCTAAGGCTGGTGTGTCTTACATTCTTCTCAAAGGATCATCTAAGTCAAAGGTTAACTAAATAGATAAGGGGTTCATTTCTAGCAAGTACCTTACTCATTAGAGTCACCTCCCAAAGTGAAAGCAATCTGTTTGCCTTTCTTATTTCTAAAGCTTAATCTCATTCTAACTTTCATATTAGCTCTCAAATTAACACATGCCAGAGCTCTGAGAAGAGGAGGACAAAAGTATCTTTCTGAATTTCGGAAATATTTTTAAATAGCCCAGGGGCACAATAATATGCATGACAGCATAAAGGTAGCACTTAACAGCATTCTTGACTCCTCTTTTTTCCTCTATTACTTCTAGCTAATGAGCTCTGCAAAATCAAGGTTGGTTCTTCCTTGAAATGAAATGGTCTTCTTTATGCTGCTCTGCCCATTCCTTTCAGAAACCAGCAGATGAATAACATGCCTGTTGTGGAATTCTTACAGACCAACATAATTTACCAAATAAATGAAGTTTTTAAAAGTGAAAATGCACAGTTCTATGAAAACATTAATGCAAAATGATGTTTCTGCTTGGCTGCCTGGAATGAAGGTTGATGAAGAAAGAGCATAACTCTATTACTTGATGATGGCTGCTCAGTATAATGCATTCTCACTTGAAATAGGTTTAAGAAACTAACAGAATTAGTTGGCTATAATTAAGGTTGATGGGATCCGCAGATGAGGTTGGCATAATAAACCACTGTGGTGAGTTAGGTAAACTCTGCTTGATGCTGCCTACATTATATTTATGTGGTTTTGGAGCTGGGAATCTCTCTCCACAGCAGGTTTTCTTCAAAATTTCACTGCTGTGTATAGCTTTCTGGAATATTACAAGAGATATTTTTAAGGGATGTAACCTCATCCACAAGTACCCTTAATACTGTATCCAAAATTATGTAACTAGCAATGTACTCAACACTCCCTGAAGGAATCCAGAGAGTTTAGTGTATATGTGAGAGAGTACCTGGTCTCATAAGCTTATAATCTAATCAGAGAGAAATAAAATAGCCAGGCATGGTGGCACATGCCTTTAATCCTAGCACTTGGGAGGCAGAGGCAGGTGGATCTCTGTGAGTTCCAGGACAGCTGGAGCTACAGGGAGATCCTGTCTCAAAAAGACCTTCCCCCCCAGAAAAGAAAAGAAAATCAACCAATAACAGTAATAAAGCAATTAATTATTCACCTGGGATTCTGGTTTAGAATATAATAAACATATACAATTTCATGAAATTATTTTAACAAGAGCATGAAATTTTGGGTAGGGAGGTGGCTAGGCAGTAAAAGTATGTACTGTTCTCTTAGAGGACCCAAGTTCAGTTCTCAGCACCCACATCAGCTTACAGCTGCCTGTAAGTCCAGCTTCAATGGTGTCCAACTCCCTTGGCCTCCTGGACATTTATACTCATGTACTCCTCTTTCTTTCTTTCTTTCTTTCTTTTTTTCTTTCTTTCTTTCTTTCTTTTTTTCTTCCTTCCTTCCTTTCTCTCTCTCTCTCTCTCTCTCTCTCTCTCTCTCTCTCTCAGCTGTGAAAATAGTCATAATATAAGAAATTATGGACCCCTATGGAGACAAAATTTTAAAGCCTGAGTTTTAATTTGTCATTGAGTAGAAAGAAGATGGTATGCCTATATAAACTAGATATTTTTGTTCTTGTTTACATTGTAGGTAATAGAAATAAAATAGGGACCTAAGGTAGACTTACAAGCTATAAAATAAATTTTGTTTTAGGTGATGAAAAGCTAGCACTAAGGAAATGTCTAAAAACATCTGATAAATAAATAATAAATATTTACCTGGAATCTATAAGAAAAGTCAGGGCTGGGGCTGGAGAGATGGCCTAGTGGTTAAGAATGCCAACTGCTCTTGCAGAGGACCTGGGTTCGATCCCCAGCACCCACATGTTGGCTGAGAACTGTCTTTAACTCCAGTTCCAGGGGAATCCGACACCCTCTTCTGACCTCTGGATCATTATATGACACATGTGCACAATCCTACATGCAGACAGTACAATCAAAAAAAAAAAAAAAAAAAAAAAAAAAAAAAAAAAAAAAAAAAAAAAAAAAAAAATCTATATATATATATATATCTCTATATATATATATAGAGAGAGAGAGAGAGAGAGAGAGAGAGAGAGAGAGAACTGGGAACATGCCAAAGAAATACCATTGTATTCAGAATTGAGAAGGAGTGGCCAGCCGTGATTTCAGTGGAGTATATCTCTAACTTTACGAGGGTGAAACTCAAAACGAAATCATTTGAAACAAAATAGAAATTCCTCTTTCAAAACATCTAGCCTTGTAAAGAAGAAAGGGAACTGTTGCCTTCTGGAGGTGATGGATCTGATGAGAGTTCAGAAAAACAGTAAAAAGGGAAGAAATTGGGCTGGAGAGTTGGCCTAGTGGTTAAGAGCGCCAACCGCTCTTACAGAGGTCCCGGGTTCGATCCCCAGCACCCACATGGCGGCCGAGAACCGTCTGAAACTCCAATTCCAGGAGAACTCCAGTTCCAGGGGAATCCGACACCCTCTTCTGACCTCTGCGGCATTGCATGACACGGGTGCACAAACCTACATGCAGACAGTACATTCATACACATACATAAATAAATAAAATTAAAAACGAGGGGGAAGAAATTAATGAGAAAAAGAAATGGAACATAAAAAGAGATGTGACTATAATTAATGTTATGATTTCATACTGATATCTCCCACAGACTCATGTATTAAAACCTTTGTCCCCAAGGGATGTCTCTAATGAGAGGTTGATTGGATCATGAGGGGACTAATCATCTCATTAGTGGGTTATTCTATTCATGAGTTAAAGCTGAGTTGAGGTGAGACCAAATTACAGGACTCTGCGACATCATTTTGAAGCTGTATATCGGTACTGGCTTTCTCCTTTCTCTTTCTCCCTCCCTCTCCCTCCCTTTCCATCTCTCTTCCTCCCCTCTCTCTGTTTCTCTTCTTCCCCTCTCTTTCTTCCTCTTTAGCCTTCTCTCTCCTCCTTTTTCCCTTCCTCTTCCTCCGTTTCCTGTCTCCCCTTTCCTTCCTTCTCTCTTCCTCTCTTTCTCCCCCTTTCTCTCTCTCCCTCCTTCCCCCTCCATCACCCTCTCTCAGTCCCTTTGTCTTCCTCTTCTTCCCTTCTCTTCCTCCTTCCCTCTCTCCCCCTTCTCTTAATTCCTCTCCCTCTCACTTCCTCTCTCTTCACCATCACTCCCTTTTTCTCTACCTCCTCTTTCTCTCCCTCCTTCCCTCTCCCTCCCTCACACTTGATTCCTTTCCATCTCCGTCCCTCCCTCTCTGTCTCTCTTTCTTGATTGCCACATGGTGAGCTGCCTCCTCTGCTACATTCTCTTTTGACACTGCGATGCCTCACCACCAGCCTATAGCAATGGTTTCATTTAATATTTAACAAGATTATCAGACACTTACATTTATACATATTGGATACATGGAGCCAACGCTCAGTGGCTCAACTACATATTACGAATGACCAATAGTTTGAATCCACTCAATCCAGTTTTGTATTTTCTGCACTGACACTGTTTCTTCAGACTTAGTTCTTTTCCCACAAACAATAATACATCTGATAGTTTATTGAACTATATACCTGGATTTCAAACTTGTTTTAATATCTGGGAACTACCCTTGAAATTACCTTAAAGTCTATAGCTTTCAAGTTGCCTAGTAAAGGTCCTTTTTTTTTTTTGGTCTTCTCGAGACAGAGTCTCCCTGTAGCCCCAGCGGTCCTGGAATTCGCTCTGTAGACCAGGCTGGCCTTGAACTCACAAAGATCTGCCTGCCTCTGCCTCCCAAGTGCTAGGATTAAACACAGTTGGATACAGTTGGTCCTGAAAGACTTTTACAGCCTGGGGCCAAACTAAAATGGACGGTGGGGAGAACTGGAGAGCCACATACTTCTGAACAAAACCTACCTAACTCCGAGATGCTGGAGTGCTTTCCAGGAAGTTGCTCTCAGTTCTGTGAGACTGGTGTGACCACCCCAGAGAATCCAAGGGAGGATGTGATTTAGGCAGTAGGAAGTACGGCAGAGGCACCAGATAAAGGTGCCTTCAGCTTTGTCCACTATGAAAACTGGCCCTGTTATACTTCTGTAAAATAAATTTGCACATAAATTTCTTCATTTGCATATGATTAGGTTCTCTTGATTGATAAAATATATTGTCTTTGGTCTGATCTACATGTTCTATGATACATTAATAATTATGTCTTTTTTTCTTCTTTATTTTTTTCATTTTTTGACAATAAGTAATAATTTATGAGTACAAGCATCCTTCATGTAAAACCAATTTGCAAGCAGTTGCGCCCAAACCCACATTGCCCAAGGGTCCCACCATCCAGCTGGGGGAGCTCGTATGTACAATCAAGTTGATCAAATAAGTGTCCAGTCTATGTTGCTGTAGTTTCACCATTCACCCCAATCGCAGCCCTTACATTCTACCACAACCCCTCTTCTGCAGATTGTTCCCTAGGCTTAGAAAAGGGGCACAGGTGGATGAGAGGCAAAACAGTCTACTTTCTCTGGAGATGTCGTTTTAATGTAGAACCAAGTTTGCATAAGCTCCTAAAGAATAAGCATCATTTGCTTACATAACTATCTCCAGGTAAAGAATATTAATAACTCATTTCTGGTAATAGTGATTAGTTGCTTTTAGAATAATTTTGTGTAAGATAAATTTTCCTTTATTTAATTTATTTATTTCTTTTGCTCAGTGCTTGGGATTGGCTTGTTCATACTAGGAAAGGATTCTATCCCTGAGCTACAGATCCAATCTTACAATATTTTGTTTAAGTGAACAATTCCATAAATACTTCATACCTCTGGCCAAGAGCTCTGTCATGTATATCCTAGGTTCAGTCTCATGCAGGTAGTCTTAGGCAGAGCAGATATCACCAGAAGATTGTGGAAGGCTTTCACATTATTTCTAAGACCTAATTTTTGCATCTCCAGGAGATTACATTTTAAAATGGCAAAAGTCATATAATCCTATATCCTTGACCTTCCTTCATTTGATTCTTTTCCATCTACTGCTGTAAGTAATTTATTAGGGTAATTCATCCAACAAAGGACCATGAAGAATTAATCAAGAAGAAGAGTTATAGGGCTTATTAAAGGCTTTCTGTTTGTAAGAGTCTTAAATTAGGATATCTAAGAAGTCTAGAAATAAGAATATTGGCCATTCTCCATTAGGCAGAGTGTTCAGGATATCTTTCTGACATGGACCTTGGATTCCATCCTCCTCATAAGGAGTTTTCCTCCTGTCAATTGAATGTACAATAAAAAGAATGTATACTTTCTGATTTGCTGTGTTCACCAATAAAACAATATTCTTTACCATATACTAGTTATTGTTTGCCACTGATTATACTGCTATGAGCTACAGGTTTCAAGTGGGGAGTGCTTCTCAGGGTTCTACATTGAGACTTTCCTTCAGGTTAATATCCTCTATTAGCACCTTAGGGCACTGCAATATGACCTGTGCTCCAATACCATGCCAATGGTTTCTTATTAAACTATCTTAAAATGAATCCCAGGTGAATATGATGGTTGTTTATTTCTGGCCAGAATATTTATTTGTATAAAAATTTTATCATCCTAGAGTCCTCAATTGAGGCACCTACTGAAATATGGAGAATAGGAAGCAATCATTAAAGAGCAACAATCACAAATTATAAACTACACATTGAAAAAGCACATACTCATTTCATGTAACATATATATATATTATATATATATATTATTATATATATTATATTCTAGGGTTCAACACATTCCCAATTAATTACATTTAGTTGAAGTTAATCGAGTTAAATATTTGTCCAAAATTATAGCTCCAGTGTTATCATCATATAACATCAAAATCATGACATTATGCCTCATAACTATGTTGAATTATTGTTAGTAAACATGAAATTTAAATCTAGTTTTCTGAGTCCAAAGCCACGTTTTTTACTTAATTTACCACACTGCAACAACCACAAAATTCTCCTTTAGTTTTTCTTGTCTTCTTTTTTTTGTCTTTTAAGTTAATTTTTATTGAACGCTTTGCATACATTTCTCATTTAGACTCATTTCCTCATCCATGCCCACTCCTCAAGCCCCCCCTCCATCCTGCCAGAGCTCATGGATTCTGCCATACATGTTAATTCCTGTTTTGCATCTTTTTCTCAGACTTTTTTAACCTTTTCAATGCAGAAGTTTACTGTTTAGGTCAGTTCTTTGAACAGGTTTTTCTTTCTCTTTTTGTTCCCTTTAATTTTATATTACTCAAAAATATGCATATATACAATGCACACATAAATCAAACTTGCAAAGTCTAAAAATAAACTATAGGTTAATTCCTAAACGTTTAGGGATTCACATTTTAACAGTAAAGTGCATGCAGGTAAAAAGAAGTATAACTTTACATTCTTTTTTTTTTTTTTTTTGGTCTTTTTGAGACAGGGTCTCCCTGTAGTCCCAGCTGTCCTGGAACTCACTCTGTACACCAGGCTGGCCTTGAACTCACAAAGATCCACCTGCCTCTGCCTCCCAAGTGCTAGGATTAAAGGTGTGCACCACCACACCCGGCTACATTCTAAATTACATAGTAAGTTGATGTATGCTTTAATGTACTTTTTTGAAGGTTCGATAATTTAATATAAATTTTACAATAAGTTTACAATGTAAACTACACATTATTAGAATATTTAATAACACAGGGATTATACTGAAATTATTCTATAAACCTATCAATACTTCCTTTGTTCCCTCCCCTTTGTATTACTCCAAATTGTGCCCATATAAATAACACATATGTATCAATATTATGACCTCTGGGAATGAACTGTATGATAAATCCTAAATTTGTTTTGGGATTCACATTTTTCCCTTTTATATTACTCTGGAATATGAATACATACCTTCCACTCATATATGGTGTCCGGGTTTGTCTTCCATTGCTGTGACAAAACACTCTGACCGACACCAACTTGGGGAGGAAAGGGTTTATTCAGCTTACATCTCCCGGGTCACAGTTCATCACTCAGGGAGCCTAAGGCAGGAACTCAGGGCAGGAACCTGGAGGCAGGAGCTGAAGCACAGGCCATGGAGGAAGGTTGTTCACTGGCTTGCTCCCCTGGCTCATGCGCAGCCCGCCATCTTATACAGTACACAAAAACCTGCCCAGGGTGGCACTACTCATTGTGGGCTGGGCCCTCCCACACTGCTTGACCATCAAGACAATACTCCACAGATGTGGCCACAGGCCAATCCAATGGAACCAATTCCCCAATCGAGGCTCCCTCAACCCAGGTGTGTCAAGTTGACACTAAAGCTATCCAGCACATATGGTAATTACAATATGTGAATATAAGTGGTAGGTCAATTCTAAAGCCCATTAAGAGATTCACATTATAATAGCACAGTTGCTTTCAGATACAAAGAAATATAATAATAAAGTTGCTCAGTTTGCCTGCCAACTGGGGATATGGTGTTAACATCAACAAATGAGAGAAACCATTCACCATTTTTTTTTCCTGGGACTGTGTTACCTCACTTAGCATAATGGCTTCAAGTTCCATCCATTTACCAGCAAAGTTCATGAGGTCATCTTTCTTTACCACTGCATAGAACTCCATCGTGTAGATGTACCACATTTTTGTTATCCAGTCATCAGTTGAGGGGCATTTGGGTTGGTTCCATCTCTTTGCTATTGTGAAGAGAGCTGCAATAAACATAGCTGTGTTTATATCTTTGTGCATCTTGTGGGTATATACCCAGGAGTGGTATGGCTGGGTCAGGTGGTAGACTCATTTTGAGTCTTTTGAGGGTTCTCCACACTGCTTTCCACAGTGGCTGCATGAGTTTACATTCCCAGCAGCAGTGGATGAGTGTTCCCCTTTCCCCACAACCCCTCCAGCATTTGGTGTCTTTTTTTTTCTTGATGTTCGCCAGTCTTATTGGAGTGAGATGATACCTTAGTGTGGTTTTAATTTGGATTTCCTTAAATATTAAGGATGTTGAACACTTTTTAAGATGTTTCTCAGCCGTCTTTACTTCCTTAACTGGTGAAGTCTGTGTTCGGCTCTTTACTCCATCTTCTGAGAAGGTCATTTGTTTTCTAATTCTTTGTTTTCTAAGTAGTTTATGTATTCTGGATGTTAATGCTCTTTCATATGTATCAATGGTAAAGGTTTCCTCCCACTCTGTGGGTTTTCTCTTCACTTCCTTCATTGTTTATTTAGCTATACAAAAGCTTTTGAGTTTGATGAGGTCCCACTTGTGAGCTGTCATCCTTATTTCCTGTGCAGCTGCTGTTTGATTTATAAAGTCTTTTCCTATGCCTGTGTCTTGTAGGTTGCTGCCAACTTTTTCTTCTATCAGCTTCAGGGTTTCTGGTTTCAGGTTGAGATCTTTGATCCACTTGGATCCAAACTTGAGCTCAAAATAACTTCAGCCACCTCATGTTTGACAAAGTGGCCAAAAAAGCTCAATGGAAGAAAGATACCATCTTCAGCAAATGGTGTTGGCAAAACTGGCTCACCATTTGTAAAAGAACAAAATTAAACTCCTACATCTCACCCTGTACAAAAACAAACTCCAAGTGGATTCAAGATTTCTTGATTTAAAGCTACCATAATGAGGCACTGTCACTAATCACCAACCATATGTAATTCCTCTTCATCTAGAAGTTTGAAAAAAATTTTTTTCGTATTAGAAGGAGAGCAGTACATTGACATAGAGGAAGAGGAACATCTACCCTCTACCATGGTCGAGTCTAAATGGCCCTGTCCTTCACCAGGCTTTTCCCCTAAATTTCAGGTTTGTGTTCTATTCATGCTATGACTTTAACCTGACAACTTGCACACCCCCGCTCCCCCCCCCAAAAAAAAACTGCAACATACCTCTGGAAATTCTTGGCAAGTTGTCCTCAACTAGCCTGTCAGGCTGTGACCAGCAGCTTTTGGCTGCCTCTCCTCTCTTGTTTTGGCTTCTGCTTCTTGGCCTCATTGTACTTAAGGCTTTACTGTCACTGGGGTGAAGGTGCCTCAGCCTCTGCATCCAACCAAACACTCTTAATATTATCATTCCTATTGTACAGAGGGAAGGATTTTATTTTTTTCTGAATTACATCTACTCAACTAGACATTGAGAGAATCTTTAAACCAACAATTTGCAAACATCAGAATTTTTAAATTCAGTTTCTGGTTATCATCCCTCGAGCTCATGAACACAAACTATGTCCAAGAACACGGATGAGACATGATCTCCATTCTTTGTTCCCTTTGTTCTCACCCCAAACAACAATCAGATCCTGACTCTAGGCATGTAGATCACACTTTCAGCTCCTCACCTCAGATCAGCAGCTTCCAGATGCCAGCACTGTGGATATCTTGTCAGCTTCCTGGTTTCAGAATGGTGGGGGGGGGGGACCTCTTGAAAAGAAAAGATGTATCTAAGTTGTTTTTAAATATTTTATATATTATTTTTATTTTATACATATGAGTATATTGCCTGCATAGATGTAAGTGCAATGTCCACTGAGGTCAGAAGAGGGCTTCAGTTCTCTTGGAACTGGAGTTAGGGATGATTGTTAGCCACCATATGTGTACTGGGAATCTAACCAGGGTCCTCTACAAGAGCAGCCAGGGTTCTTAACTGCTTAGCCATCTCTCTAGCCCCTCTAAATTGGTTCTATTGGCATAATGGTGTACCGGTTTCCATAGGATGGTGTCTTTTCTCTGCAAAGAAACTTAGTTATCTTTCTTCATTGATTAGTTAACATCTGTGAACGAAGCAAGACAAGATTTAGACAGTATTATCACATTGTTTATTCACTTGATGATTATCTTTAGGCAAGGTACTTAACTATGCCTTTGGTTCCTCATCTGAAAACTGAGCAGAAAAAAAATCCATTTCTCACAGGAGAATTATGTAAATTAACTAATTAATGATGCAAAAGTTTCATATACATGCTAAATGGTCTCAATCTCCCTGCAGTAAGAGACTACTGTTATGTTTTCAGTGGTGTTGCCCCAATCTCTTTCTTATTAAGCCTTGCTGGGTTCCTCTTCTTGCTACTGACCATAGCTGGAACACAGTGGGACCATCTCAAGGACAAACATTTGACTCCTCATAGCCTCAGCAGTAATGCTGTGTTTCTCAAGCTTCATATCGGCTCTTCCCAATTTATCTTCTGTCAGAAGCAAAGAGCCAGCTGTACTTTTCATAGGTGCTGTGATTAGAAAGCAAAACTTTAGAACTCCACTAGTATTTATGTCTATTCCTGCATATGTCTAGTATTCTAAAATCATTCCAATAGGAGAGCTTCCTGTGTGCTCCCAAATACAGAATTATTACGTACATATTCCACATATTACGTACATATTCCACACTGTTATAATCACAACACACAGACACACACAGACACACACACACACACACACACACACACACACACAGGTACACCAGAGGTCTTACATTATTATATAACTTGGAGTTGTAGTAGTCACTTATGAAAAAAAATTAAAAAGGAAGGAAAAACTGCTCCATGATACATGGTTGAAACTTGAAGAGACCATGTTAAGTAAAATAAAACCAGTTACAGAAGTAAAAAAAAAAAAAAAGTCACTTATGGAGATACCAGCTTGCAACCTTGCTTCCCAACCAGGGACTCAGACCCCCCTCCCACATCGGGGAGCAAAGAGAACTGTGTGCCTATATAGAGAGGAAGACAGGGGGCCTTCAGACTCTGTGGACAGGCCAGGTGAAGTACCAGCACTTGGGCCAAAGGAGTAATCCCTCCCACACACATGCTTGATCAAGCTGCTGGTACCATAATGGAGACTATAAGCTGCTGGTGCTCTGGTGGGGACGATCCAGCAGGCACAGTGCCAGTGATTCTAGGCTGCACAGTCAATGCTGAGGAAGAAACCAGCAGGAAGCAGAGTGAGTGACCAACCAGTCCTCCATATTAACATTTGAGATTAGGACCAGAATCCACACAAGCAAACAAACAAACAAACAACAACAACCAAAACAAATCCACATGCCAAAGACACAAGGGAAAAAAAACGATATGGGAAAAGTTCATAATAATTCCTCCACAGAACTCTATCAGTCCTGTAGAAGATCCTGATGAGATCTCCGTGGAAGGAAACCAAGACATGGACCTTAAAAGAACAATTGTATACATATGCAAAGAAATCAAACAATATAAAGAACAAATCAGAGAACTAAGAGGAGAGCATGAAAAACTCATGAAGGAACTAGAAGAATGATAAACTCCAGAAAAAAACTAGAGAGAGAGAATGACAAACTCAGAAAAGAACTAGATGACGTGAAATACAAACTCCAAAAAGAACTAGAGGGAGAAAATGACAAACTCCCAAAGGAAGTGGAAACACTGAAACTATCTCAGGCTGAAAGGATAAAAAGAAACTGACCAGTGAAGCAAGGAGCTATAAGGAGAGAATGAAAAGCTTCAAAAGGAAGTGGAAATAATGAATAAATTATAGGATAAAATGAAAAAGGAAATTGAACATTCATCCAATCAGCAGGAAAGGAAGGGAAAAAGACTCAGAAGCAGAAGGGATGAGACAGAAAAAAACAATATAAGACCTATAGGATAACATGGTGCAATTAAAAACCTCAAGTAAAGATTATGAAAAAATTTTAAAAGCACAAGAGTGGAACAAGCAGGAAATTTGGAACACCATGAAAAGACCAAACCTCTGCATCATATGGATAGAGGAAGGAGAATAATCTCAACACAATGTTATTGATCAGATCTTTAACAGAATAATAGAAGAAAATTTCCTCAAACTGAAAAAAGACAAACCAAGAAGTACATAGAACATCAAATATGCAAGACCAGAAAAGAAATTCCTCATACCATATCACAGTTAAAATGATAGTTGCTCAAAACCAAGACAAAATACTCAAAGCCACAAGAGAAAAACAAGTTACATTTAAGGGGAAACACATCAGAATTATGGCTGACTTCTCAGTGCAAACAATGAAAGCAAGAAGAACATTGACCAAAGTATTTCACAGTGCTAAACGACTTCAGATGCCAATCCAGATTACTATACTCAGCAAATATGTCAATTATACTTGAAGGAGAAAGAAAATCTTTCATGACATAAACAAAATGAAAGAACAGATGTCCAAAAAGCCAACACTTCAGAAAATACTCAAAGCAATTCAAAGAACAGAGGATAGGAGCAACTATCCCCAAGCAGCTAGAGAGAGAAATTAATACAAGCATAACAGTGTAAATCCAAACCTAGACCAAGAGTGCAAACAAAAAATAAAGTGAAAGGAAGCAACACGCATCTTTCAATAATAACCTAAAATAATAATGGATTAACTCCCCAATTAAAAGACATAGACTGGGAGAATAGATTAGGAAACAGAATCAATCCATCTATATACTGTCTACAGGAAACCTATCTCACCCTCAAGGACAGACACAAATTTAAAGTGAAAGGATGGAAAAAAATTCCAAGCCAATGGTACCAAAAAGCAACCAGGAGTTGTTATTCTAATATCAGACAAAATAGAACTCAGAGTAAAATTAATCAGAAAAGACAAAGAGGGCCATGATAACCTTATCAACAGAAAAATTAACTAGGAATATTTCACAATCTTAAATGTTTATGCACCAAACTCTGGTGCACCAAACTTTATAAACACAATCCTTCATGATGGCAAGGTACAGATTAATCCCAGCACAGTAATAGTGGGGGACTTCAATAACCCACTGAGTCCCTTGAATAGGTCAAATGGACAAAAAAAATAGAGAGACATCAGAACTGAACAATACAAAACACCAAATGGACCTCACAGATATCCACCCAAAGACCAGAGAATATACTTTCTACTCAGTGCCCCATGGAACATTCTTCAAAATCAACCACATACTGGAACAAAAAAGAAATCTCAACAAGTACAAAAGGATTGAAATTATTTCATGCATTCTATCAGACCACAGTTCAATAAAGCTCAATTTTAACACCAGAATAAGCCCTACTAACTACAAGAACACATGAAGACTAAGCAACACAATCTTGAATAGAGAGTGGGACAGGGAAGAAATAAAGAATGAAATAAAAGCAGTCATGGAACTAAATGAAAAAGACAATACAACATAACAAAACCTGTGGGATACATTAAAAGCAGTACTAAGAGGAAAATTTATAGCACTAAGTGTCCACATTAAACAAAAAAACAAAAAAACAGAATGAGAACAAATAACACTGCAGCTGAAAACACTTGAGAGACAACAACAAACAAACCTTAATCCCAACAGACAGGAAGAAATAACAATAATCAGAGCACAATTCAATGAAATATAAACAAAGTAAACAATACAAAGAATCAATGAATCAAAAAGCTGGTTCTTTGAAAATTTAAACAAGATAGACGGACATCTAGACCAGTTAACCAGAAGAAAGAGCAACTCTAGATCAATAGAATTTGTGATGAAAAGTGAAACATCACAACAGACAAAGAAAAGATGCAGTCACATGAGAATATTATAAAAACCTATGCTCTACTACATTAAAAACCTAAGAGTCATGGATGAATATCTGAAATATTGGGAAACAAAGATTAACCCAGGAGAGATTGAAAGTTTAAACAGACCCATAACATTTGAGGAAATTGAAAATGTAATAAAAAAAAACTCCCAACTAAAAATAAGGCCCAGATGGTTTCACAGCACAATTCTATAAAACATTTAAAGAGGTCTAACAACCATTACTACTCAAACTGATCAGAAGGATATAAACAGAGGTAAATCTCTCAAATTCCTTCTATGAATTCAGAATCACTCTCATACCAAAACCAGCAAAAGACACAATCAAAACAGAAAGCTAACATTTCATTAATGAACATAGATATAAAAATTCACAACAAAATATTTGCAAATCACATACAGACCCACATCAAAAAGATCATCCATTATGACCGAGTTGGATTCATGCCAGAGATGCAGGGATGGTTCAACATTTGTAAATCAATAAATAACATAAAATACATAAATGGACTGAAAGACAAAAAACACACAACCAACTAATTGACACAGAAAAAGCCTTTGACAAGATCCACATTCTTTCATGCTTAAAGTTCTCAAGGGAATCAGAATGGAGGAAACTTTCTGCAGCATATTCAAAGTGATATAAAACAAACCTACTGCCAACATCATCCTAATGGAGAAAAATTAGAAATAAGCATTGCCCTTAAAGCCAGGAACCTGGCAAGGCTGCCCTCTATTGCCACTAGTCTCCAATATAGTGCTTGTAATGCTTGCTAGGCCAATAAGGCAAGAAAGGAAAATTAAAGGAGTACTAATTGGAAAAGAGGAAGTCAAACTATCCCTTTTTGCAGATGATATTATAGTTTACCTAAGGGATGCTAAAAACTCCACAGAAAACACCTAGAAATGATTAAGAGTTTCAGTAAAGTGGTGAGACACAAAAGTATCCTAGAAAAATCAGTAGCATTTTTTACATCAACAACATGCAACTGGAGAAAGAATATAAGGAGACCTTCCCACTCACAAGAGCTTGAAAAATATATAAAATACATAGGAACAAACCTCACCAAGGACACCAAAGATCTCTACAAAAAGATTTAAAACCCCCGAAGGAGATTGAAGATGACATCAAAAGATGGAAAGACCTCCCATGCTCATTAATGGGAAAATTAAATAGTAAAAATGTCCAATCTACCCAAATTCATATTCAGTGCAATTAAAATCCCTATGAGTTTCTTCACAGACTTGGAAAAATATCCTTCAGTTCATATGGAAAAACAAAAGACCCTGAATAGCTAAAGAAACCCTGACTGAAAAGTCCAATATGGGGGTGGTGATCACTTCACTTTACCAGACTTCAAACTATATTACAGGGCTATAGACATAGAGACAGCCTGATACTGGAACAAAAACAGACCCATTGACTAATGGAATAAAATTGAAAGTTCCAAACTTGAGCTCATACAATTTCAGCCACTTCATATTTGACCAAGGGCCAGAAAGACTCAATAGAGGAAAGATAGTTTATTCACCAAATGGTGCTGGCAAAACTGGATCACCATTTGTAGAAGAACAAAATTAAATCCCTGCCTCTCACCCTGTACAAAAATCAAGTCCAAATGGATCAAAGACCTCAACGTGAAATCCGAAATTCTGAAGGTGATTGGCAGCAACCTACAAGACAAAGGCTTAGGAAATCAAACAGCAGCCATGCAGGAACTAAGGTCAACAATTAAGTGGAACCTCATTAAGCTCAAAAGCTTCTGTACAGCAAAAGAAACAATCAGTTAAGTAAAGAGAAAACCCACAGAGTGGGAGGAAACCTTCAACTCTGATACATCTGACAAAGCGTTAAGTTCCAGAATACATAAACTACTCAAAAAAAAAAATAAATAAATAAAGAAGAAATGATCCACACAAAAGATGGAGTAAAGAGCTGAAGAGAGACTTACCTCATTAAGCTCAAAGATTCTGTACAGCAAAAGGAACAATCAGTGAAGTGAAGAGAAAACCCACAGAGTGGGAAGAAACTCACTGCTGATACATCTGACAGAGTATTAAGTTCCAGAATATATAAACTACTCAAAAAACAAAGAAGGAAACAAATGACTCACTCTAAAGATGGAGTAAAGAGCTGAATGGAGATTTCACTAATGAGGAAGTAAAGATGGCTGACAAACATTTTAAAAAGTTTACAAGATTGTTGATAATTAAGAAAATGCAAATTAAAAACACTTTAAGATATCATCTCACTCTGATAAGACTGGCTAAGCTCAAGAAAAAAAAAAGAATGCACCAAATGCTGGAGAGGTTTTGGGGAAAGGGAAACATTCATTCACTGCTGGTGGGAATGTAAACTTGTACAACCACTATGGAAAGCCATGTGGAGAATCCTTAAAAGACTCAAAATGAGCCTACCACCTGACCCCATCATAACACTCCTTGGTATATACCCACAAGACTCACCCTACCACAAAGATACATGTACATCTGTGTTTACTGCAGCTCTATTCACAATAGCAAAGAGCTGGAACCAACCCAAATGCCCCTCAACTGATGGGTGGATAGAGAAAATGTGGTACATCTACACAATGGAGTTCTATGCAGCAGTAAAGAAAGATGACATCATGAAATTTGTAGGTAAATGGATGGAAGTAGAAGATATTATGCTAAGTGAAGTAACACAGTCCCAGAAAAACAAATGAGGAATAGTATCCCTCATCTGTGGATGCTAGCACCAAGTACCTAGTTGTAAGGCAAGCTGAACAATGTTAATGCTATATTTCTTTTTATCTGAAACCAACTGTGCTCTTACAATTTGAATCCCTTAATAGGCTCTAGAATTAGCTCACCACTTACTTTAAAACTTTGTAATTGCAGTATATGGGTAGAAGGCATGTATTCATATTTTAAAGTAATATAAAATTAAAGGGAAATGTGAATTTATAAACATATTTTTGAATTAAAATGCAGTTTACAAATGTCATAATTTTGGTATATATGTGACATTGGGGCAATACAAATGGAAGGGAACAACAACAACATAAGGACTGGGTCAAAGAACTGACTGAAACAGTTAACTTCTGCCCCAAACAATAAGCCTCTGCAGAGAAAAACTTTACAAAGACTGAGAAAAAGATGCAAGACATGTATGATGGAATACATGAACTGGGGTGGGGGACGTGGAAAGGGGAATGAGTCTAAATTGGAATGAGAAATAATGTATGAAATATACAAAACATCAATAGAATATTTTATTTAGAGAAAGCACACAGTGGGGCAGGAGAACAGGCACATTGAGTAATGTGCTTACCTCAAAGCCTAGTGAACTGAGCTTGATCCTGGGCTCCAGGATCAAGGAGAGAGCCAACACCACAAGGTTATTCTCTGATCTGTGAATACACATCATATTATTCATCCTTACCCCCACATATCATGCACATATATATGCAATAATAATATTTTTTAATTGTATGTTGCACTAGCACAGGTAAGAATCTGTGAAAATGATGTTGCTGGTGATAATATTGATATCAGTGGCAAATAATAGAATGAAAGAAAAAGTGTAAAAGAAACCATGTGCTAGATATACTTCTAGAGTTTTGTGGAATCTACACACTGGATTCCAGAGTGGCTGCACCAGTTTGCACTCACACCAGCAGTGAATAAGTGTTCCCCTTTCTGTACATCTTTGTCAACATTTGTCATTGTTTTGGATCTAGACATTCTGACTGGGATAAGAGGAGATATAAAGATAATTTTAATGTGCATTTACCTGCTGACTAAAGATGTTGACAATTGTCTACTTCTCAGATATTCACATTTCATCTTTTGAGAGTTCTCTGCTTATAGCCACTCTACTCTTGGGCATAGACTCAAAACATTCTATATCCTACTACAAGATACCTGCTCATTTGTGTTCATTGCTGTTCTATTCACAACCGCCAGGAAATTAAACAACTTAGATGTATATCAACCGATGAATGGATAATGAAAGTGTAGTTCATTTATACAATGGAATATAATTTAGTGGTAAGAAAAAAACAACTAAATTCACAGGAAATAGATGGAACTGGATATGGTCATCTTGAATGAGGTAACCCAGTCTGAAAAAGACAAATGTTCCATTTTTTCTCCCATAAGTGGATGCTAGCATTGAATCATCAGATATTTGTGTTTGAACTGGAAAAATCAATAGAGGTCAAGAAACTATAAAGGGCCACGGAGGAGGTGTCTTCATGAGAGGGTACATTTAATGCAGTGATACAAAAAGGAGAAATGGGAATATATAATAGAAAAGTTTAAACTGGATGTAAATGAAAGGACAGATGTGGGAATAAAGTGGGGATAAAACACTGAAGGCCTTTTGAAAAAAATCATGTGTTAGGCTGAAGAGATGGATCGACAATTAAGAGCACTGGCTGTTCCTGCGGAGGCTCCAGGTTTGATTCTCAGCATCCACACAGCGGCTGCCAATCATCTGTAACTCCAATTCCAGGGATCTGTTAACATCCTCAGACCTCTGTGGTCATTGCACAACATGGGTGCACTTACACGCATGTAGGCAAAACACTCATATATGTAAAATAAAAATAATAAATAAAAATTTCTTAAAGTATAGGTCAACATACTACTGTAAAAGTTTCTTAAAATAGCTGGGCATGGTGGCGCACACCTTTAATCCTAGCACTTGGGAGGCAGAGGCAGGCGGATCTTTGTGAGTTCAAGGCCAGCCTGGTCTACAGAGTGAGTTCCAGGACAGCTGGGGCTACAGGGAGAACCTGTCTCAAAAAGACCAAAAAATTTTTAAAGTTTCTTAAAATATATTTATATACAATACAAAAATAGTTTAAATGGCATTATACTATAATGGGGGCAATACTCCTTATAGACACAATAGACTAGCCAATAAAAGCCCAATTCCAGAACAGACTCTCTCTTTTGGAGTTGTTGACCAAGAGAGTTCCATAGGCCTTCTAATAATACTGGCTATTGCCATTGCTCTTGTTTACCTTCCAGAACTTGATGTTAAACCTTATTACCTTGCAAATGTGAGTATAGAACAAGCAAGGAAAAATCAAGCTGGTGCTACCTGTGAAGCTTCATCTCTACAGACTTCCTTTTACTGTACTGGAAGTTGCTATGCATGCTATAGAAAGAAAAGTCACCACAGAGATACATGCACAACCATGTATATTGTAGCTCTTTACAATAGTGAAGAGCTGGAACCAACCCAAGTGGATAGCGAAAAGGTGGTACATCTACACAAGGGAATTCTACGCAGCGCTAAAGAAAGATGACATCATGAACTTTGCAGGTAAGTGGATGGAACTAGAAGATATTATGTTAAGTGAAGTAACATAGTCCCAGAAAAACAAACTTGATTGATGTCCCTCTGTGGATGCTAGCGCCAGTACCTAGTCATAAGGCAAACTAAGCAATATTAATGTTATATTCCTCATGACCTGAAAACAACTGTGCTCTTATATTGTGAATCCCTGAACAGGTTCTAGAATTAACCAACCATTTATTTTCAGACTTTGAAATTTTGGCATATGAATGGATGGTATGTATGCATATTTTAGAATAATATAAAATCAAAATGGAAAAATGTGAATCCTGAAATATGATTTGTAAATAACATACAGTTTGTTTTCAGACAACATAATTTTAGTATATATAGGTGAGACATATAATATATATAGATATATAGTATATATAATATAATACCTTATAATATGTTGAAGCAATAAATGTTGGAGGGAACAACCAGAACTAAAGAACCAGGACAAAAAATACCTGAACCGGTGAAGTTTCCCTACAAACATTAATCCTCTGCTTTCAAAAAAAACTGAAAAGACTCAGAAAAAGATGCAAGACATGTATGGCAGAATGCATGAACTCTGGTGGATTGGGGGCCATGGAAAGGGAAATGAGTCTAAATTGGATTGAGAAATGATGTATGATGTATGAAAAAGTTTAATAACAATAAAAATATATTAAAAAGAAAGAAAATTCATCATCAAACTTGCAAAGATGTGAACCTTTGAGTTACAATAATGTCTAGCCTTGCAGTATAGGACCACTTGTAGAATTGTGACACAGTTGTTATAGAAGTAACCAACCATTTTCTGATTGGATTTAAGGACTTTTCACAATATGCAGTCTATACCTGGTCCTTTTATCAGGGAAAATCATGTGGCTAGACAGGTCACAAGCCACAGAAGAGAAGCTACTATTATTATGTTGCTAAATGGCCATAGTAGTAAATAACTCCATAGCAAGTATGAGAGCATGCACAAGACATAAGGAAGGTGATGTCAGACAAAATCCTGCATGAAGTAGGGGAGATGGACAAGAAGCCCAAACCTTGGTGAGGAACAATTGACAACTGATAGCTGCTGGCAGAAGGAGAGCCAGTTTTTTTTAACAGTGTGACACCAGGTAGGTTGAGCAGGTTTCATAGAGGATAGACCCCACACGCAAGAACATTTGGGGAACAAAACATAGACTTGATAGGCCTTTAAAAATTATGAGTGAACATGAAGTCTGATCGGGTTTATAAGGTAAAGAAGGAGATTGGTGGAGGGGTCTAAATATGATCCAAATACATTGTATGAAATTCTCAAAGAATCAATAAAACATTTCTGTAAGGAAAAAACAAACATATGTGGTTGTTACAAATAATGGGAGGTTGCCTGAGCTAGATAACCCATTTACAAACTGTAGTAAAGTACAGTGGGCAATAGATCTATGGTATTATTTTCACCATATAGAATTTTACCATTATCAAATGTTAAGCATTTCTTTATCAGATCTGTCATTTTATATCATTAAAAATTGTTTATTTCAACATTTTTCACATCAATGTCATATGTTTGTCCTAGTTTGATTTCCTTATGTTGTGACAGAACACTCTGACCAAAAGCACCTTGGGAAGAAAGCTTTTATTCATCTTACAATTTCGGGTCACAGTCTATCATTAACAGAAGTCAGGGCATGAAAATGAAGGCAGCAACAGAAGCAGAGACCACAGGAGAACATTGCTTATGCCTTGTTCCCTCTGGCTCATCTTCAGCCAGCTGGGTTATACAACCCAGGGTCACCTGCCAAGGCAGGGCACAGTGGCTGGGCTATCCCATATCAACCAGTGATCAAGAGAATGCCTCACAGACATCCCCAGAGGCCAATCCAATGAAGGAAATTCCTCAGTTAAGGTTTGTGTCAAGTTGATAGCTGAAGATAACTAGAAAAATTGTTTAAGAACAAGACATACATTTAAAGAATAATATGCAACCTGTACTGAGTATCATTTTTCAGAAATAAAAACTAATACTTTTTAAGCTTTGTGGACTCTCTTTCATCCTATTCTTTTTCTCCTTTTCTGAAATTAATCTGAAGTATTTTGAGTTTCTGTTGCTTTTTCACACTACAATAAAAGCAGGCTTTCTTAGGGACAGTTTGTGATACAAATTCTCACAGCATGGATTTTGCCCCCATTATCCAAGACGAATTCCTACTTGTCTTCTTTTCCCTGTGGGCATATTTTTATTTGTCCACCATTTAAGAGAAGTGTCACCCTTCATGGTTTCTGACTCCATAATTAATTATCAGCTCTGGCTCCCCAAGTTGTAATGTTTTGTCCCCTGGGACAGATGGGGTCATTAGCATCTACACCATAGTAACTCTCCTCCCCCATTCTCACAGTTCCTTTCCCTCTCCCATGGGAAGGCAGATGCTTTATCATTTCATTTCTGCTTTCTAGCTCCCTATTTATTTGTCTCCTGGTAATTCCCTTGTTCTCTTTCTATTTTTATTCTAGCTTTTAGTATTTAATATGGTCAGGAATGTAAGTGTCCCTGTGGATTCGTACTTCAGTGTTTGCTTAGTGACTTTAAGTGGAACAAGATTTTTTTGCCAGTCTACTCTATTATTCACCAAGCCGCAGCCACTGGTCTTGTATATACTCGGCTCCTCTTCTTTTTTTTTTTTTTTTTTTTGGTCTTTTCAAGACAGGGTCTCCCTGTAGTCCCAGCTGTCCTGGAACTCACTCTGTAGACCAGGCTGGCCTTGAACTCACAAAGATCCGCCTGCCTCTGCCTCCCAAGTGCTAGGATTAAAGGCGTGCGCCACCACGCCCGGCCCCTATCGGCTCCTCTTCTTATCAGGCACAGTGCTTCCCAAATTCATCTTGCTTGAGTTTACGGTGTGGTTCAAATGTTTTCTCAAGAGAGTCCTTTGTTAATTGATCATTCTGTTCATAGTGGTCTTCTAACCAAGGTCTATGCAGCCGCTTTTTACCCCATCATATTGTCTTTATCTAGTACATGTCATTATTTTAAATTATATTTTCAGTTTTTCCTATTTTCTTACTAAATTTCATTTTCATCTCTCAAAATGGAAAATATTTAAGATCAAGAACCATACTTCCTTTTCATTTATCTGGTTCCTGCAGTTACATCTGTATATATGCTTACATATAAGGATTTGGTGCTAGGATCCATAGATTAGGAACAACAATTTTTTTTTTTCTGAGTCTGTTACTTCACTTAGCATAACAGTCTCTATCTAGCTCCATCTGCTTGTCTGTAAATTTCATGATGTCTTCTTTCATTTTGGGGGGTGGGAATTGAGTCAGGATCTCCCTGTAGCCCCAGCTGGCCTGGAACATCCCATGTAGACCAGGCTGGCCTTGAACTCACAGAAGTATGTATGCCTCTGCTTCCAGAGTGCTGAGATTAAAGGCATATGCCACCACCCCTGGAAGATATTATCTTTCTTAACTGCTGCCTAGGAAACCATTGTGTAAATATACCACATTTTCATTATCCACCCGTCAGAGGAGGGACTCAGGTTGCTTCCATCTCTTCACTATTGTGAAGAGAGCAACAATAAACAAGGATGTGGAAGCAGCTCTGTAATAGGATGAATCTTTTGGGAAAATGCCAAGCAATGGTATGACTGGGTCAAATGGTAGTTTTTTGGGTTTTTTTTTTAGGTAGTTCTCCACGCTCCTTTCTATAAGGGTTGCATGAGCTTGCAATCCCACCAGCAGTGAATGAGCATTTCCCTTCCCCCACAACCTCTCCAGCATTTGGTATCATTTGTTTTCTTGATCTTAGCCAGTCTTAGATGAAATCTTAAAGCAGTTTTAATTTGTATTTCCCTAATCACTAATAATGTTGAACATTTTTAAAGATGTTTCTCAGCCATATTTATTTCTCTCTTTTTTATGTGTATGAATGTACTGTCTGCATGTAGGTTTGTGCACCCGTGTCATGCAATGCCGCAAAGGTCGGAAGAAGGTGTCAGATTCCCCTGGAACTGGAGTTAAAGATGGTTGTCATCTGCCATGTGGGTGCTAGGAATCGAACCCAGGTCCTCTGCAAGAGCAGTCAGTGCTCTTAACTGCTAGGCCATCTCTCTAGTCCCATTTCTTCTCTTGAGACCTCTCTGTTCAGAACTTGAGCTCATCTTTTAATTGGGTCACTTTTTTTTTTTTTTTGGACCTTTGTTTTTGAGTAAATGATATACTCTGGACATTAAACCTCTGTCAGATGAGTCACTGGTGAAGATTTTCTCCCACTCTGTGAGTTTTCTCTACATTACCTTGATTGTTTCTTTTGCTGTAAAGAAGCTTTTTAGTTTAATGAGGTCCCACATGTTGATCGTAAACTTTAATTCTTGTGCAACTGGTGTACAATTTAGAAAGTCCTTTCCTACATCTATATCTCACACGTTACTACCAAAGTTTCCTTGTAACACATTTTCAGGCTTTCAGGTTTCACACTGAGTTCATAGATCTATTGGTCTTTTTGAGACAGGGTCTCTCTGTAGCCCCAGCTGTCCTGGAACTCACTCTGTCAACCAGGCTGGCCTTGAACTCACAAAGATTCACCTGCCTCTGCCTCCCAAGTGCTAGGATTAAAAACGTGTGCCACCACGACATTTGTGCAAGGTGAAAGATAAAGCTTTAGTTTTGTTCTTCTACAGGGGATGATCTAGTTTTGCCAGCACCATTTCTAAAGATGATGTCTTTCCTCTGTTGAACGTTCTTGACCCCTTTGCCAAATATCAGGTGGGTTAAGTGGCATGTACTCAACTTTTGGTCTTCTATTATATTCCATTGATCTACGGGTCTACTTTTGGGCCAGCACCATGTTGTTTTTGATTTTAGCTCTGTAGTGTAGTTTGAAATCTGATATAGCAACCCCCCCACCACACATTGCTCTTTCTGCTCAGGATTGCATTGTCTATCCAGGGACTTTTGTGCTTCCATATGAATTTTAGGATTTTTTTTCCAACTCTGTGATGAATGACATGGGGATTTGAATTGGGGTTACATTGAATCTACATATTACTTTGGGCAGGATGGTCATTTTTAATATATTAATTCTTCCAATCCATGAACATGGGAGGTCCCTCTGTGTTCTGGTGTCCTCCTCAGTCTCTTTCTTCAAAGATTTGAAATTTTCATTGTAGAGATTTTTAATGTCTTTGGTCAGGTTTATTTTGAGGATTTTTTTGAGGCTATTGTTAATGGGAGGATTTCCATGTACTCCTTCTTAAATTGCTTGGTATTGGCATATAGAAAGGCTACTGATTTTGTAGATTAATTTTGAGGAAACCTGAAATGACCAGTAGGTGAAAATGTTACTAAGGGAGAAATGGAGAAAATCAAAGTATCCAAATCAGAGGGGAAAGAAAGGGTCATAGAAGTAAATGTGACGATTAAGGGAAAGAAGGAGAGGAGAGAAATGGGCCCAGAGTAGACAGGCATTATCAAAGGAGAAACAGGGGAAATGGGTATACTTTAAATGGAGACGACATGGATGGAGGGCTAGACAGGGAAGGGGAGAGATGTGCTGGCATAAAAACCTGAGGAAATCATATTAGTCCAACAACGTATTGATAAATTACATATACAATATCTCTACATTAGTCCAGGTGAAAAGCTGGAAGCTACATAACAAGAAACAGTGCCAGACAAGAGATATCTTCCTTTGAGTCATTGGCCAGGGTGGTCCAAGAGACTCTCAGAATTACACAGGCTATTGCCACAGTCCTTGATTGCCTACCAGAACCTGAAGGTAAGACCCTATTGATGAAGAGAAGACATACTTTAGATACCACAGTTTGAGCAATGGAGCTGGAACTGATCAGAAAACCATCTCCACTGAAGGCTAGCACTCACAGATTTGGAGAGCACTATGCAAGCTACTATGGGAGAAAAGCAGTCAATGGTCCAACACTAACTTTAAGACCAAACATCCGTATCAGTATCTGGCACAGTGTATGACATTGGTGCAATAGTGGCACTTTTTTTTTTTTAATTTTTTTTTATTATTTTTTTTTATTTATTTCCGTATGTGTATGAATGTATTGTCTGCAAGCAAGTCTGTGCACCCATGTCGTGCAATGCCGCGGAGGTCAGAAGAGGGTGTCGGATTCCCCTGGAACTGGAGTTCTCCTGGAATTGGAGTTTCAGACGGTTCTCGGCCGCCATGTGGGTGCTGGGGATCGAACCCGGGTCCTCTGTAAGAGCGGTCGGCGCTCTTAACCGCTAGGCCATCTCTCCAGCCCAATAGTGGCACTTTTATCTTTGGGGAAATCAATGGCTAACTAATTGGATTTAAAACCCACTCAGTCCACACAACTGGAAAGGTCATAGATCTTACAGAAATTCCTAAGGTCGTCACATCCCTGGGCTAAGGTAACTTCTTACTAGCTGCAAAATAGGTGCCCTTATACATACAAATATCCCAGACACCAATCCATAAAGAAACTTCTTTGCACTAGATAAAATATAGTACAGAGTCCCACAACTGGATATCCACAGACATTATTAGTGACTTTTTTATGCCTAGGCAACATATCTACAATGCAGCATCTACACATAAGGCTCACACAACATTGAACAAGGGGCCAAGAGGACATTAATTAACCTCTTTACTCTCATTGAGGAAGCTCTCCCATGCAACAGGAGGCCAGGGGCTCAAAAGGCCATGAATGGCCAAACTGTGGAGATTAGGAGTCTATAGAGTTCCCTATATTCAGCTTCACTCACTCAGGGCTCAGGGGACATTGTAAAAGAGTGGGTGGAAAGATTTCAAGAGACAAGAAGGTAGTTCAAGGCCATAAGGAAATGAATCCTACAAACTACTAAGACCCTGCTCATATGAACCTACAGCATTGGTATTAGCAAGCACAAGACCCATGCAAGCTCAACAAGACAAGTACTCCCAGCCTGGAACTGTGCTGTGGAAATGGGTAGCAGAACCCAATCTTAGCTGAAGAAATATTGGCAACTGAGAATGGTTGGGTGAGAAAGAACTGACCTTCTTTAAGAGAGGTAGTCTGGATAGGCTGGCTAGAGCTCAGAGGATGAACTTGCACTGAGGAATGGCCAAGGATAGTAATTTGACACAAAAGACCCTAACACAAATGACAGAATGTATGAAGTCTGAGGAGAAGGGGGTTGTTGGAGGATGCCAATGGAGAGGGAGTAGAGAGGCAATTATGACTGATTGTATGAAGTTTGTATGAATTTATGTATGAAGTACACAAAAATTCAATTAAAAAAGCAGGAGCCATTATGTCTATCATAGAGGTTTAAAAGAATTAGCACAATGTACAATGTATATTTTAATCAAACTTCAAGAATTTGTCTAGAATTCAGATGTGAAAAATAATAAGATTTTTAAAGGACAAAAGAAAGAACAGAGAGGGCTTGGAGAGATGGCTCAGTGGTTAAGAGTGGCAGCACTGACTGCTCTTGTAGAAGACCTGAGTTCAGCTCCCACCACCCACATGGCAGCTAACAACAATCTATAACTATAATTCCTCTTCTGTCATCTACAGCCACTGTACAAAAAATGTGCACTTTCATACATATAAGCATAAAACTCATACATATAAAATTAATTTATTTATTTATTAAAATTTAAAAGAAAGAACAGAAAATCATTGACTGGCCAATTATCCATTTATTCGATAGACATATTTGAGTTCCCATATGCATTAGCACTAGGGACATAAGCCAGATGTGTGAAGGCATCTACCTCAGCCACAATTACACTTCAGTGCACATTACTTTACCTGAGAGCTTTCTGAAATTCCTCATATCTAACTCTGACCATCAGACCAGCTGAATGAGAATTGGAATTGAGTTGCACCTAAGCATTAATATTTTTAAAATGTATTTATTCACTGAGATTCTCATACATAATATTTTGATTATATTTATTCCATCACTCTCTTCCTACTCTTCCCAGACCCCTCCACCTATATTCCTCCCCAACTTCTTGTTCTCTTCTTCTTAACATTGTATTTATTATTATTATTATTTTATATGTATGCATGTATTCCCTGCATGTGTGTAAGTGCACCTGTGTCATGCAATATCTATGAAGAAGAGAGGAGGATGTCAGGTCCCCTGGAAGTGGAGTTACAGACAGTTGTTGGCCGCCATGTGGGTGCTGGGATTCAAACCTGAATCTTCTATAAGAACATCCAGTGTTCTTACCTACTGTGCCATATCCCCAGCCCTCTTGTTCTCTTCTTATTTTTGTTCTAAGCCAATGAGTCAAGTGGTGTCCATACACACAGGGATGTAGGGTCATCCACTGGAGAATGGGCAGCCTACAAGTCGCTGCACCCCTGAAGAAAACTGACTTTGCTCAGCAGCCATCAACTGTCAGTAGCTTCTCTTTTTTTAAATTTATTTTTGTATGTGTATGAATGTACTGTCTGCATGTAGGTTTGTGCACCCATGTCGTGCAATGCCGCAGAGGTCAGAAGAGGGTGTCGGATTCCACTGGAACTGGAGTTAAAGACGGTTCTCAGCCGCCTTGTGGGTGCTGGGGATTGAATACATTAGTCCAGGTGAAAAGCTGGAAGCTACATAACAAGAAACAGTGCCAGACAGAGATATCTCCTTCTGAGTCCTTGGCAGGGTGGTCCAAGAGACTCTCCAAAATAAACAGGCTATTCCACAGCCCTGATTGCCTACCAGAAATGAGAGTAAGACCCTATTGATGAAGAGAAGACATACTTTAGATACCACAGTTTGAGCAATGGAGCTGGAACTGATCAGAAAAAACATCTCCACTGAAGGCAGCACTCACAGATTTGGAGAGCACTATGCAAGCTACTATGGGAAAGCAGCATCATGGTCAACACTATTTAAGACCAAAACATCCGTCAGTATCTGGCACAGTGTATGACATGGTGCAATAGTGGCACTTTTTTTTTTTTAATTTTTTTTTTATTTTTTTTATTTATTTCCGTATGTGTTGAATGTATTGTCTGCAAGCAAGTCTGTGCACCCATGTCGTGCATGCCGCGGGGTCAGAAGAGGGGGTCGGATTCCCCTGGAAATGGAAGTTCTCCTGGAATTGGAGTTTCAGACGTTTCGGCCGCCAGTGGGTGCTGGGGATCGAACCGGGTCCTCTGTAAGAGCGGTCGGAGCTCTTAACCGCTGGCCATCTCTCCAGCCAATAGTGGCACTTTTATCTTGGGGAAATCAATGGCTAACTATGGATTTAAAACCCACTCAGTCCCACACAACTGGAAAGGTCATAGATCTTACAGAAATTCCTAAGGTCGTCACATCCCTGGGCTAAGGAACTCTTACTGCCAAAATAGGTGGCCTTATAATACAAATATCCCAGACACCAAATCCTAAAGACATTCTTTGGACTAGATAAAATATAGTACAGAGTCCCACAACTGGATATCCACAGACATTATAGTGACTTTTTTATGCCTAGCAAAACATTCTACAATGCAGCATCTACATAAGGCATCAACACATGAAAAGGGGTCCAAGAGGACACATTAATTAACCTCTTTACTCTCATTGAGGAAGCTCTCCCATGCAACAGGAGCCAACTCAAAATGCATGACAGGCCAACCATGTGAGAAGATCTAGGAGTCTTATGACAGGTCTCCTATATTCAGCTTCACTCACTCAGGGCTCAGGGGACATTGTAAAAGAGTGGGTGGAAAGATTCAAGAGAAGACAAGAAGGTTAGTTCAAGGCCATAGGAAATGAATCCTACAAACTACTAAGACCTGCTCATATGGACCTAAGCTTTGTATTAGCCAGCACAAGACCCATGCAAGCTCAAAACAGAGAAGTACTCCCAGCCTGGAACGTGTGCTGGAATGGAATGGGTAGCAAACCCAATCTTAGCTGAAGAAATATTGGCAACTGACCACTCTGGTAAAGAGAGTACTCTTGATGGGAGTGACTATAGCGACAGCTCAGGGATGAACTTGCACTGAGGATGGCCAGGATGTAATTGACACAAAGACCCTAACACCAAATGACAGCAATGTATGAATTGCTGAGGAGAAGGGGGTTGTTGGAGGATGCCAATGGAGAGGGAGTAGAGAGGCAATTATGACTGATTGTATGAAGTTTGTATGAATTTATGTATGAAGTACACAAAAATTCAATTAAAAAAGCAGGAGCCATTATGTCTATCATAGAGGTTTTAAGAATTAGCACAAACAATGTATATTTTAATTCAAACTTCAAGAATTTGTCTAGAATTCAGATGTGAAAATATAAGATTTTAAAGGACAAAAGAAAGAACAGAGAGGGCTTGAGGAGATGGCTCAGTGGTTAAGAGTGGCAGCACTGACTGCTCTTGTAGAAGACCGAGTTAGCTCCCACCACCCCACATGGCAGCTAACACATCTTAACTAAAATTCCTCTTCTGTCATCTACAGGCCACTGTACAAAAATGTGCACTTTTCATACATATAACTAAAACTCATACAATAAATTATATTATTTATTTATTAAAATTTAAAAGAAGAAACAGAAATCATTGACTGGCCAATTACCCTTTATTCGATAGACATATTTGAGTTCCCATATGCATTAGCACTAGGGACCAACCAGATGTGTGAAGGCATCTACCTCAGCCACAATTACACTTCAGTGCACATTACTTTACCTGGAGCTTTCGAAATTCCTCATATCTAACTCTGACCATCCAGACCAGCTGAATGAGAATTGATTGAGTTGCACCTAAGCATTAATTTTTTAAAATGTATTTATTCACTGAGATTCTCATACATAATATTTTGATTATATTTATCCATCACTCTCTCTTACTCTTCCCAGACCCCTCCACCATATTCCTCCCCCCACTTCTGTGTATTCTTTTCACATTGTATATTATTATTTATATTTATATGTATGCATGTATTCCCTGCATGTGTGTAAGTGCACCTGTGTCATGCAATATCTATGAAGAAGAGGGAGGAGTGTCAGGGTTCCTCGGAAGTGGAGTTACAGACAGTTGTTGGCCCCCATTGGGTTCTGGGATTCAAACGAATCTTCTTTAAGACATCCAGTGTTCTTACTACTGTGCCATATCCCCAGCCCTCTTGTTCTCTTCTTATTTTTGTTCTAAGAGCCAATGAGTCAAGTGGTGTCCCTACCACAGGATGTAGGGTCATCCACTGGAGAATGGGCAGCCTACAAGTCGTGCACCCCTGAAGAAAACTGACTTTGCTCAGCAGCCATCAACTGTCAGTAGCTTCTCTTTTTTTAAAATTATTTTTGTATGTGTATGAATGTACTGTCTGCATTAGGTTTTGTGCACCAGTGTGCAAGCGCAGAGCTGAGGATNCAGAGGTCAGAAGAGGGTCTCGGATTCCCCTGGAACTGGAGTTCTCCTGGAATTGGAGTTACAGACAGTTCTCAGCCACCATGTGGGTGCTGGGGATCAAACCCGGGTCCTCTGCAAGAGCAGTCGGTGCTCTTAACCACTAGGTTATCTCAACTTGGAGTGAGGTTTTAAAAGCCCCACCCCTACCCATGCTGGAATACTGACTGGCTTGATCCTGTCCAGGAAACCACAGCTGTTGCAAATTCATAGGTGCTGTAGCCCAGTAAGCCCAGAAGGTACAGTTTTTGCAGCACTCTCCCTGCCCTCTGGCTCTTACAAACTTTCTGCCTTTGCCTCTTATTCCCTGAACCTTGTGGGAGTTATGGGCTATAGATTTAGGGATGAGTACACCACAGACACTTATTTTTTGCACTTTGTACAGTTGTGTGCCTTTATATTAACTATACACTGCAAAAAAAGATGCTTTTCTGATGAGGCCTGGTAAGTATTTAGTTGGGAGTTTGAAAAAAATGTCCATTTAGAAAAATAATAGTAGTAGGTTCTCCCCTAGGACCTTGTGGCCTCCACAACCACAAGTTCTTGACTAATACCAGACATGCATTCCCTTTGGAGGGGGACTTAAACAATTTGTATAACCCCTGGGTGATTTCTGAGTGAAGCAGAAATGAAAATTCACTGTTCATTTTTTAAATTTTTTTCCACTGTTAATTTTTAAAACTCACTGTCTACCTTGAACCGAATGTCCTCCAACTTCGAAACCAATAAGAAATGAATTATCACTATTTTCCCATAGAATTATATTCTCAGCATTCAGCAGACAGCTGGGCATTGGACTATATAAACAATAATTGAATGAATGGATCTGTAGTACATTTCAGAGACTTAGAGGTACTGATCAAAGCATAGCTTAATAACTAGAAGGGATGTTTCCTCACTTCTGATTTCTGAATAAATGTAGTTCCCTGAAGATATGTCTTAACTCTCTCTGCCCATTTCTCCCTCAGATTCACGAAGACAGGTGACTTTTATGACTGACACTTCAGAAATATATCAAGCTACATGGCAGTCTCTGCCTCCAGATCCTCTTAGAGTGCAAACTTGTAAAAACAGAGTGCTCAGCCCTCATTATTTGGGAGCACAGCCATTCAGGGAGGCCACCTGCCTGATTCTGAGCCTGGCTTCCATGCTAAAAGTTGAACTCCACCATTGGTAAGGAGGATGCTCTGATCCTTATCTGTCTAGTTTTTTGCTTTTTGCACAAATTTTACACTCAAGTGGGAGAAGATTCTATTTGTTATATAGCCCTCAAAATCCTAAATATGTACGAAAGAACCTTGTTTTTCATCTAAGACATTACATTGTCTTGTGCTTATACTAAATTGGAGGCAGCAAAAAAAAAAAAGTCACTTCTGTTTTTGTTTTCCTTTTTTTTTTCTTTTTCCATCAAGAAAAAGCTGTTAATCTGGGCCTCCCTTTTGAAAAGTCACTTCTAACTAGGAACTTTTAAAATCGTCAAAGGTGGCTGCCATTTTATAATTCTTATATCTTGCATATTTATTTATAACGAGGTCCACAACAATGACTCGCCCAGCAAAAATATCTCTGTTGGTGCTGTAGTGGCCCTTTTAATAATAACTCTCTAATTGAACTTAAGGTTTGCTCCACAGGAAGGAATTCATGTGTGATACTATAAACATAGTCAAGTGTATGTGCCTGGAGGGGTCATAGACTATGAAGAAAAACCTGCAACTGTCCCTTCCCTAGGTGACCTAATTTGTTACTATACTCTAAATAAGTATCCTTGAATTTGCAGAGTTTATCTCTTACAACTCATCAAAGAAAGTTCTTTTTGCAATAGATGGAGACTGTTACAGTGTTCCACAACTGGCCAAACACAGTGAATATATAACAGTGCTGGGCCCAGCCCTATGTGACATTTATAATGCTATCTCTACAACTAAGACTCAAGGAATATCATAGAAGAGGAGTTGGAAAGACAGTAAGAGCTAGAGGAACAAGACACCTGCTGCTAGTTAATGCACTCTAGGGATAGGGAAGCTGTATAAATGAAATCTCCACAGTATGGTAGTCTGCAAGTTCTACATAATGACAAAAGTTAACATGCCAAGGTGGGCAGGGGAAATGTCACTGGGTCCCACCTCAAGATGAAGTACTCCCAGCAATCAATTTCTCCAGGGACTAACTCCCTTAGGGGTTATATAGTCATAAGTGAACAGGCTTAAACACAGATACACATAAGCACCACTAAATGGACACAGTCCATTAATATATATATATATATATATATATATATATATATAT
>VZQC01004060.1:2044970-2296335 GCA_009823505.1 Rhizomys pruinosus | reverse complement strand
ATGCCTATAATCCTAGCACTTGGGAGGCAGAGGCAGGTGGATCTTTGTGAGTTCAAGGCCAGCCTGGTCTACAGAGTGACTTCCAAGACAGCTGGGGCTACAGGGAAACCCTGTCTAGAAAAGACCAAAAAAAAAAAAAAAAAGTAAGCACAAAAATGAGGAAGCAGTCCATACAATTCATTTCATGAGCCCTGGGAAGGAGCTAAAAGAGAAAACATAGTAAGGCTTCCATTAAGTGCTAATACAAACTGCATCTTCCTATCCATAATAGACCCTCTCTATACCTAATGAAAGCTTGGATTTGACAAAATTATCTTGCTGAAATATATAGAAATTTCCCAACCTTGATATTCAACCTATCTCAAAAAAAGTGACAAATTATATGCCAGAACAGAGCTATTGCTGAGTCCAGCCATAAAATTTTATATAAGAAAGGAATGCATATCTATTCTGAAATAAAAATAAACCAGGACTATAGAAGACAGATTGGGAGCCTCTGCAAATGTTCTAGTTGTTACAGCACGTGAGGACTAAAGCCTTTCCCTCTATAAGTGCAGATGTTCAGCACGAAGCCAAGCGAACAAATGAACAAGCAGATTACACTCCCAGAATTGTGTTTTCTAAACAAGAAATGAAGTGGCTGAGATTGCGGTGGTGGCTCACATCAAAACATTCAAAAATCTGCTTCCATAAACATCTTCTGAGTGCTATGTGTCTGAATGCCTTTAAGTCATTTCACATCTATTACCTGAGCTGCTAGTCGCTGCAACTGTGAACAGTTCAAAGATATGTCAAAAAAGTAGTTCTTCTTAATGACATAGCCAGGGCACAAGTCTCATAGTAAATATTAACAAAAATAAAAATTATATGAATGAAAAACAATATGAATGAAACTCATTTTAAGTTAAATATGCGATAAAGTGATTCATACACATACAGAAATAAATAAAAAAAATTAAAAAAAGTGTTGTGGAATAATGATGTGACTTTAGTCTGTTTTAACTAAATATTAAAGTAGTGGACTTAATAAAAGTAAATATGTGTATACTAAACAACATGGGTTTAAAGGTTCTGATTAAAACGGTAATGCACCTGAGTTAATTGGAAATATAAATTGTTGTCCACATCTGTTTTACTTCAAATCTGTATAACAATAACTTTGGGATTGGCACATACAAATGTGCTCTATAATTTTTCTGCTGTACAGTATCACCTTGTAGCATTCTCTTTTACCTGTAGGATGATTTAACTTAAAAAATTAAGTTTGCACCGGGTGTGGTGGAGCATGCCTTTAATCCTAGCACTCGGGAGGCAGAGGCAGGCAGATCTTTGTGAGTTCAAGGCCACCCTGGTCTACAGAATGAGTTCCAGGTCAGCTGGAGCTACAGGGAGACCCTATCTTGAAAAGACCAAAAAAAGGGGCTAGAGAGATGGCCTAGAGGTTAAGAGCGCCGACCACTCTTACAGAGGACCCAGGTTTGATCCCCCGCACCCACGTGGCGGCCGAAAACCATCTGAAACTCCAATTCCAGGAGAACTCCAGTTCCAGGGGAACCCAACACCCTCTTCTGACCTCCGCGCCATTGCACGGCACAGGTGCACAAACCTACATGCAGACAATACATTCATACACATACAAAAATAAATGAAATAAAATTAAAAAAAAGAAAAGACAAAAAAAATTAAGTTTGCTTCCCAAGTTAACCACATACCATCACCCAAAACATCATGGGTGAATTTGATGAAATCTGTGCCTTGATTCCAGCCTATAGGTATGTGTAATACAACTGCATTTTTGAGACTCATGGGTCAAAAAAACAAAAACCTAAAATAAAAAAGGGGGATACAGATAGATATGAAATCTTTTTGTCAAAAACTTTGCAATTCAAATCTTAAAACTAACTATGGGAAAAGATTTGTATGTTCCAACAAGCCAAAATGTCACCAACTTAACGGCTGAGAAAGAAAAGATACAGCTTTGCATTGTGTAGGATGTACGAGGAAGTGCCAGCAGAAAGGTTGGCCCATCTGAACATCGAAAGGAAAAAAAGCCTCAGACTGCTATGGACATCAAAGCCCTCGGTGGATCCTACTTGTAACAACTATTTATAATGAGTCCTAATGAAACTTACCTTCTAGGTGCCACAAGGTTTTAATACGAGAGACTTTCTTACCCCCCCCCCGGCAGAGAACAAGGAGAAATATGATGATGATGAGGTCATTCTCTAACTGTAAATTGGAGACAACTGCTATAGAGGTAATCTCTTATAAAACTGATAAAACTGCTTTCTTTAATTGACTAATAGACATAGGAACTGGGAAAAGGATTATTCTTTATTCAGATCCAAATAGAATACTAAAGTCTCCTTAAGCTATGCATTTAAGCAAAATATTAACACAGGAGAGCTCTGATATCAGCAATGGATTATTCTACCAAGGAGATGTTGGCCAAGGGATCCAAGCCCCCCCAAAAGGTAAAGGCTTCTTGCCTGTAAACTGGGATACCTGCAAGAAGAGAGACGATAAGGCCCTGCTGTCAAAGACATGAGGTAAGCATGGGAAAGATGCATTGAGACCGCACTTGCAAGTGTATAGTTGGTCTCTGGAATACCAGAGAGTGTTACCAAAGGCCACTAAACCAAAAAAGCAAATATAGATCTCCTTGAGTCAAGCAAGACTCCTCCATCAGCACCAGCTACACCTCACCTGCCTGGAAATACTGTGCAGCAATGGCAACCATATGCCTGTATATTCCAAATCTAATTAGCTATTAGCTCTCTCCTTGGAGGAAAAACCCATGGCTGATGCCACAAGTTTACATCCTGTAGAGGTTAGGAGATGTTATAAACCACAGTAAGACCCTGTCATGTTTTACAGAAAAAAACGTAATTCATGGATTAACATACCATCCAAACATATGTATCTATATCAAAGTAACCTACCATAATAATTAGTACTGTTTAAATACCTATATATCTAATTGCTTGTGCTTCATTAGTAGGATTGAAAGGTTATTCGTGGACAAACTGTCAGCCCATGAAAGGAAAGAGCCAGAATTGACCAGAGTCCAAGACAACAGCTCCAGAGAAAGTAAACTGTTTTGCTTCTCATCCACTTGTGCCCCTTTTCTAAGCCTAGGGAACAATCTGTGGAAGAGGGAGCATGAGAGAATGTAAGGGCTGCAATTGGGGTGAATGGCGAAACTACAGCAATATAGTCTGGACACACATCTGATCAACAATTGAACATACAAACCCCCCCAGCTAGATGGTGGGACCCATGGGCTGTGTAGCTTTGGGCACAACTGCTTGCAAATTGGTTTTACATGAAGGATGCTTGTACTCATAAATTATTACTTATTGTTAAAAAATGAAAAAAATAAAGTAATAAAAAAATAAAATAAATTGTAAAACATTCACAAACAGTAAAACAAAAACAAAAACAAAAACAAAGTAGTGGGATACAATCCTTTCCTCTCCTGCCTTCACATTCTTTTTCTTTCTTTTATTGATTCTTTCTTGTCAATCTTTCCAGTCTCCACTAAAAGATATTTATTTTATTCCTAATTTGTACTAAACTTCCAGCAATAAATTTAAAATTATTGTATATAAATGTGTTCTTTACTTTTCTATATCATATAGTATTTTTTCAAAACCAATATTTTATTGAAGCTTTGTGCATTTCATATATTTCCCAATCAAATCTGGACCCATTCCCCCTTCCTTGCCCCCCAACCCCACCAGAGCTCATGCATTATGTCATACATTTTTCATTTTTTTCTCAGTCTCTTTCAAAATTTTTAAAGCAGAAGTTTGCTGGCTCAGGCAAAAGTTCACCATTTCAGTCAGTTCTATGGCCCAGTCTTTGTTGCTGTTGCTGTTTTTGTTGTTGTTGTTCTTTCCAATTTGCATCACTCCAAATATTTGGCATATATGCATGCCAAATATATCATAGGTTTTAGTATCTTCAGCTTCTGACTTCTTTTTTTTTTTAATTAGGCTGAACAATGTCAGGTTTTCCTTAGGGAAATGTTTGAAAGCACCTCCTTTGCAAGCCCAAACAACCATCAGTCCTGCACTTGTGTTCCACACTGGCATCTTCCCTCCCCATGGTCACCAAATGAGGTCCAGTAAACACCTTGTCCTGTCTTGGTCTTCCTGTACTGGCTTCTGTGATACAGCCTGGGTAGTCCAACAATGGCATTCTCCACTCTGAAAAGGCTGAAACCCCAGTAGTTGCTCAGTCCACAAGCTGGATGTCTCAGCAGTCCCCATCTGGTACTGAAATTTTGGAGGATTCTTGGAGAGACATGAGTTTTCATTCCATATTGGAAGGTTTAAAGGCTGTCTCATGTCTTTGAAGGATGGCAAAAACAGTGGCAGCCACATGGCAGGTGCACTTGCCAGTAAGAATTGAAGATAGGCAGAACAGTGCTTTTTTCCCCTTTTGTCTTTTTACTAAGATATCAAGTTTTATACCTGAAGTTTAATTTCTCAGACCTTACTGATTATTTCTAGTTATACTTTCCTTTTGGATGTTTAAGCCCACACATTCAGCCCAGATTAACTAATGGCTTTGTTTTCCCAAGGTCAGTTGAGAATGTGGTCCTCAGGGGTCACTCAGTTTTTTGGGGGGATTGGGGGGAGCCCCTGGCTCCTTTTGGCTTTTCATTTACCAGTTCTACCCACTCCAGGACAGAGTCGGATATTGCTAGTCGTTTTTTGAAGCATGAGCACACTTTCCTCTTTATAGGCTGCACACTGTCTGAAGTCCCATTGTGAATCCAAGACCTCCCTGGTGACTCACATTTGCAGGACATTTCAAGAGATGCCCCCATGCATAGTCCCCTGGGACTTAGTTGACCTCTGAGGGCAAAGAACAAAGTTATCCCTTAAGACCCTTGGCCAAATTGGTATGGGCATTAAGTATGGTCAGTAAGCATCCAGAAAGGCTAGTTACACCACCCTGATATTTTTTTCTGGTTATATTATCCTTTTGGATGTTTAAGGCCATGCAGGTAGCTCAGATTAATCAAGGTTTTCGTTTTTCCAAGTTTAGGTGAAGATCTGGTCCTCAGGGGTCACTATAAAAGATATTTCTTCATAGAAAGAATTTAGAAAGATAAATTCTCAGAGTTGCATAATAAATTAAGTTTTAAAAGAGAATTATGCAATATATGATGTACCAAGTTCAATCTCTGTGCCTATAAAATAAGTGCCAACTTTTTTGGTGTTGAAAATTTCTAGAATTTATTATGCACATGTATGAAATTGTCAAATAACAAAAAAAATATTGGAGTGCACAGAGCTTAGATCAGGGATTTCCCAGGACCACCTGAAGCACAGAGAATACACTTTCTACTCAGCACCTCACAGAACATTCTCCAAAATCAACCACATATTGGAACACAGAAAAAACCTCCACAAATACAAAAAGATTGAAATTTTTTCATGCATTTTATCAGACCACAGTGCAATAAAGCTAAATATCAATACCAGGATAAGCACTTTGCTATCTACAAGAACACGTGGAGACTAAACAACACACTCCTGAATAATGAATGTGCCAAGCAAGAAATAAAGAAAGAAATAAAATCATTCCTGAAATGGAATGGCAATGATAAATACTTGCAAACCACATACAGACCCGCATCAAGATCATCCACCATGACCAAGTTGGATTCATACCAGAGATGCAGGGATGGCTCAACATACAAAAATCAATAAATATCATAAAACATATAAATGGACTAAAAGACAAAAACCACACAATCATCTCAGTTGATGCAGAAAAAGCCTTTGACAAAATCTAGCATCCCTTCCTGCTTAAAGTAGTAGAGGGAGTTGGATTAGAGGGATCATTCCTCAATGTAATCAAAGCCATATAAAGGAAACCCACAGCCAATAAGATCCTAAATGGAAAAATGACAGAAGCATTCCCTTTTAAAGGTAGGAACTCGGCAAGGCTGCCCCTGTCACCACTCTTCTTCAATATAATGCTTGAAACACTTACTAGGGCCATATGGCAAGAAAAGGAAATTAAAGGAGTACTAACTGGAAAAGAGGAAGTCAAGCTATCCCATTTTGCTGATGATTGTTTACCTAAGGGATGCTAAGAACTCCACCAGAAATGATTAAGAGTTTCAGTAAAGTGGCAGGGTACAAAATTAACCTAGAAAAATCAGTAGCCTTTCTTTACACCAACAACAAGCAACTGGAGAAGGAATTCAAAAAGACCTTCCCACTCACAGTAGCCTCAAAAACAATAAAATACGTAGGAACAAACCTAACAAAAGACACCAAAGATCTCTACAAAAAAATTTTAAAGCCCTGAAAAAGAAAACTGAAGAAGATATCAGAAGATGGAAAAACTTCCCATGCTCATGGATTGGGAAAATTAATATAGCAAAAATGTCCATTCTACCCAAACTATTGTACAGATTTAATGCAATCTCAGTTAAAATCCCCAAGCGTTTCTTCACAGGCTTGGGAAAAAAGTCCTTAATTTCATTTGGAAAAACAAAAGACCCCAAATAGCAAAAGCAACCCTGAACAAAAAGAGCAATACAAGGGGGAATCTCTATACCAGACTTCAAGCTATATTACAGGACTACAGTCATAAAAACAGCTTGGTACTGGCACAAAAACAGGCCTGTTGACCAATGGAACAAAACTGAAGTTCTAAACTTGAGCACATACAATTTCAGCTACCTCGTATATGAAAAGGGAGCAAAGAAGACACAGCGGAAGAAAGACAGCATCTTCATTAAGTGGTGTTGGCAAAACTGGATCACCACTTGTAGAAGAATGAAATTAAACCTCAACCTCTCACCCTGTACAAAAGTCAACTCCAGATGGATTAAAGACCTCGACTTGAAACCCAAAACTCTGAAGGTGATAGAAGAAAAAGTTGGCAGCAGACTGTAAGACATAGGTGTAGGAAAAGACTTCCTAAATCAGACAGCAGCTGCACAAGAATTAAGGTAGACAATTCACAAATGGGATCTCATTAAACTCAAAAGCTTCTGTACATCAAAAGAAACAATCAAGGAAGTGAAGAGAAAACCCACAGAGTGGGAGGAAACCTTCATAGCAGATACATCTGACAAAGCATTGATTTCCAGAGTATATAAACTACTCAAAAAACAAAGAAAGAAAACAAATGACCCACTCCAAAGATGGAGCAAAAAGCTTAACAGAGACTTCACAAGTGAGGAATTAGAGATGGCTGAGAAACATCTTAAAAAATGTTCAATGTCACTAATAATTAAGGAAATCCAAATTGAAACCACTTTAAGATATCATCTCACTCCAATAAGACTGGCTAGGATCAAGAAAACAAATGATATCAAGTGCTGGAGAGTTGTGGGGAAAGAGGAACACTCATCCACTGCTGCTGGGAATGTAAACTCATACAACCACTATGGAAAGCAGTGTGGAGAACACTTGGAAGACTCAGAATGAACTTGCCACCTGACAGAGCCATACCACTCCTGGGTATAGACCCACAAGACTCATCTTACTAGAGATACATGCACAGCCATATTTATTGCAGCTCTCTTCACAATAGCAAAGAGCTGGAACCAACCCAAGTGCCCCTCAACTGATGGGTGGATAGAGAAAATGTGGTACATCTACGCAATGGAGTTCTATGCAGTGGTAAAGAAAGATGACATCATGAGCTTTGCAGGTAAATAGATGGAGCTAGAAGATATCATGCTGAGTGAAGTAACACAGTCCCAGAAAAACAAATGATGAATGGTATCCCTCATCTGTGGATGCTAGCACCAACTACCTAATTGTATGGCAACTGAGCAATATCAATGTGATCTGAAAACAACTGTGCTCTTATATTGTGAATCCCTTAAAAATAAATAAATTTTAAAAAACCAAATATGTCATAATATTACCCTAAGACACAGAGATGTGTAGAGCCATCTTGATTACTGCTCTGTTCAGGATAGTCAGGAACAGCAAACAACCTAGATGCACATCAGTGGATGAATAGATAAGAAACTATGGTACATTTACACAATGGGATATTATATAGCTGTTAATAAAACTGAATTATTAAATTTACCTTTAAACAGATGGAGCTGGAGACAATCTGTGAGGGAGCCCAGAACCAGGGTGAAAATGTGAAAGGTTTTCTATCATTTGTGGATATTTATAAATGCCAACTTTTAAGAATAAGCATAATTCCAAGGATACATGAAGAGGCAAGAAATACAGAGGTCAAGGTAGCTGTATCTTAGTCCAACAAGTCTTTATTCCCACTACCTTCCTCCGTAGCACTTTCTAAGTCTGGCTTAACTTGTTATGATACTTTCAAGGCTTAGCCATATTTTCCCAAATAGCAGGATTTCCTTCTTTTAAAACCAAAATAAAATTGGCTCTTGTTTAAGATTATCCATGTATTTGTTAAAGACAATGAGGTATTGGGCTGGAGAGATGGCCTAGCAGTTAAGAGCACCGACTGCTCTTGCAGAGGACCCGGGTTCGATCCCCAGCACCCACATGGTGGCTGAGAACAGTCTGTAACTCGTTAAAGACAATGAGGTATTGGGCTGGAGAGATGGCCTAGCAGTTAAGAGCACCGACTGCTCTTGCAGAGGACCCGGGTTCGATCCCCAGCACCCACATGGTGGCTGAGAACCGTCTGTAACTCCAATTCCAGGAGAACTCCAGTTCCAAGGGAATCCGACACCCTCTTCTGACCTCCGCAGCATTGCACGACACGGGTGCACAAACCTGCATGCAGACAGTAATACATTCACACACATAAATAAATAAATAAATAAATAAATAAATAAATAAATAAATAATTTAAAAATAAATAAAGACAAGGAGGTATTATTGAATATTATTATTTATGTCTTCTTCAATTTCTTCGTCTATATTTGATAGTTTTCAATATTTAGATATTTCTATATTAGATATTTAATATCTCTTATACTTATTTCTACATAATTTATTTGGTCCTATTGTAAATAAGATCTTTTTATTCTTGATGTCTGTTGTATTTATTCTTAGCACATAGAAACGCTAATCTTTTATGTAGTGAATTTATATCCTGAAACTTTACCAAATTCATTAGTTTTAATAATTAAAAAATGTGGTACATCTATACAATGGAGCTCTATGCAGCAGTAAAGAAAGATGACATCATGAACCTTGCAGGTAAATGGATGGAATTAGAAGATACTATGTTAAGTGAAGTAACACAGTCCCAGAAAAGTAAACGATGAATGGTATCCCTCATCTGTGGATGCTAGTGCCAATTACCTAGTAGTAAGTATTTCTTGTGCAGGGCTCCTTGAGCTTTTGTCCAAGTACTTGGGAGTGATGCATACTGGAAAGAACAGCAATGACAACAACAACAATAATAACAACGACAACAGCAAAACTGCATCAGCTGGGCGTGGTGGCGCACGCCTTTAATCCTAGCACTCGGGAGGCAGAGGCAGGCAGATCTTTGTGAGTTCAAGGCCAGCCTGGTTTACAGAGTGAGTTCCAGGACAGCTGGGGCTACAGGGAGACCCTGTCTCAAAAAGACCAAAAAAAAAAAGACTTCGTCAAAGAACCAACTGAAAAGGTGAATCTGGTGGGGTGGGGGATTAGGGAGGGGGACAGGGATCTAGATTTGATTTGTAACATACTCTTGTACAAACAATAAAAAAAGAAAAAATGTTCAGGTTTTCTGTATGTAAAATTACACAATCTAAAATCATATATTTTCCTGTTATGCATAAAATAGTGAGATGTGGCTACTTCAAGAAAGGAGATGACACAAAATTACGTTTCAGGAGTCAACTTTATTGGAAGAGAGCATTTCACAACCACGGGAGCCATGATTGGGCCTTGAGATGAGAAAGCATTAAAAATACCACATCAAAGACAGCATGAATGGTGCCATAAAGGAAAAGAGCAGCTTTCCTTTAAAACCTAGAGACAAGTTCTATTAAAAAGTATAGCTTAAAGTTGAAGAGACATAGCTACCACAGACAGGCTGACAGCAGGCGGCCCAGAGGAAAAACTTTAGAGGAATACTCCAAACAAATTGAAACAGCTGATTTTATATACCTTAGGGGTGGTGGGAAGTTTCATTCTATATGATTTAGTCTGGAATTGTTTACCTGACAAGGAGTGTGGAGGAAGCAGGGACTGGGTAGGACTGTAAATGAGGGATTATGTAAACACAATATTGAGAGAGGCAGAGGCAGAGAGGCAGAGAGAGATGGAGAGAGGGGGAATAAATGGAAAGAGAGAGGGAAAGAGAGAAGGAGAGAGGGGGAGAGTGCACTGCAGGGTTCAGGCAGTGGAGACCAAGGCCTGATTTCTTCAGGTTGGAATATCTGGCCAATTACAATGACCAGCATCTTAAAGAGTCTTTTGAAAGTGTTATATAATATATTCAATTTTTTTAATCATCTTATGTCTTTTTATTGGTGAACTATATCTTCATTTAAATAATTATTTATAGGTGAGTGTGGCTTGCCTGAATAACCACAGCCTGACTCTTTGCATCCATCCCAACCAAGAATAGAACCCAAAGTGTTTTCAAAACCTGCTTCTACACATTTCTCCCTGCACTCTGTTCTCAAACAAAGGCTTTGCTGTCTTTATTAAGACAGAAACCATACAGCCAGCATGAAATGGGGAAGAAAAAGGAACTTTTCTTATCAGAGGATTATGTTCCTTCTGACCCCTACTTACTTAAAACAGCAAGTACAAGACAAACAGATGTTATCAATTTAATCCACCTGTTGTTTGGAAACCAAGTAGGATAATCTGTTGCTTCTAACCAATCTCCAGTGCTTGCAGCACTTAATATTTTAACAACATACATATACATTATTCTGGGTTGGGGCTAAGTAAGAGTCATGGGGGATTAAACCTATATGTTTCGATTAAAAGAAGAGCTCAAAGCCTGGTAAGCGTGTTTACATTGCAAACTGAGATGATGTACAAGAAGCCATTCCCACAGGTTAGGTCGTACAGAGAGTTCAATTTACTCATTGTTTTTTAGTTTTTCTTTGCTTGTTTTTGGTTTGATCTGGTTTGGGGAGTGTTTATCTTGTGTGTGCTTTGTTTCTTTTCCCTCATAATTTAATGATTTTATGTGGTTCTATACTTTGCATTGTCTTTTACTATTTGTGTATTTACTACATGGCTATTTTCTGGTTGACATGGATGGGACTAGTGAAACACCTTAGAGTTGTACTATTTTACTTTGGTAACAACTTACATTTGTGGACATTCTAATCTCCATGCTTTCACTTTCCCCTTAAACATTCTACATTCTGTACATTCCAGTTCATATCACTTTATAACATGAATCTATTCACAAGTAATAGTGAGAATATTTAAGTTTTAACTTAATAGCTTGCATTTTAGCCTTTAGAGTTATAAGTGATTCATAGATTCATGTTACTGTATGGGAGTACCTTGTATCTGACTGTATACTATCTGTAGCAGTGAGTTTCATATTTATTTTCAGGACACTGATTGGCAGCCTTCCATTTTGTCTTGAACTCCCCTTGTTGTTTCTCATGTGACAGGATTAGGGATGATGAACTCCTTCAGTTTTAGCTGGTTTGACAATTCTGTCCTTTGGAAAAGTTATACTTTTTCCAGTTCTCCTCATTTTATGAAGCAGAAGTAATATGTGGATTGAATTTATCCTATAGGGAAATTGAACATACATAAGTATCCACTACATGTATGATATCTACTTATTTTAAAGTGTCTTAAATTGAAAATAACAGAAAGTTACCTATAAAATATAATACAATGTAGAAAACTAACTCATAGTTCTATCACATGCTAGAGTAGAAATGTCTGAAGCAAAAATAAAGTTTGCAAAATAGTATGAGAAATATTATCTTAATTTTATAAACATGTTTCTGTTTAGATGTACAAATTTTATGGCCCCAAATGATCTTGAATGCTTACAGAAATTTTTTCTATAATTATATCTGATTGTTGTTACATATGTGTATCCTTAATTTTTTATACCATTTTGCTTTACTGTTTGACTTTTCAAAGTTGATGACTGCTTTAATATATTTTAATGGACCCAGTGGTTGAAAGCACATGCTACCCTTGCAGAGGGCTCAAGTTTAGCCTCCAACACCCATGGGATAGATAACAATTGTCGACAACTCCAGTTCCAGGGGATCTGATGCTCTCTTCTAGCTTCCTTGAGCAGTGCATGCATGTGGTACATACAGTCAAGTATCTTCTAGCCCTATCATGCAGCTTTAGCACTTGGAGATACAACAATCCGAATAGTAAAATAATTCAACCTCCATGTCCCAAGCATTCAGACACATCTGTGACTGCCACTCCCTAAGGCATTCCCCTGAGAATGTTTATTCTGGGCCATTCCACCAAGAGATCAAAGGTAGGTCTTCATGTATTTGCTGCTGGCCAATTCAATTCCCACATATACAATTTTTTTTGTCTTTTCAAGACAGGGTTTCCCTGTAGCCCCAGCTGTCCTGGAACTCACTCTGTAGACCAGGCTGGCCTTAAACTCACAAAGATCCACCTGCTACAGGGAAACCCTGTCTCGAAAAGACAAAAAAAAAAAAAAAAAAGAACCACCTGCTTCTGCCTCCCAAGTGCTAGGATGGAAGGTGTGCACCACCACGCCCGGTACATATATACAATTTTTTTTTCAGTTTCTTTTATTTTTATTTTTAAGGGATTATACAATACAATGACACAGTTGTTTGCAGATAACAATGATGTTACTCAGTATGTCATACAATTAAGTAATTGGTGCATATTGCAAGTATCTATGTCCAAATTTTGAACAACCCAAGGTTCCCATAGTCCAGTTGGAGAAGCTTGTATGCACAGGCATGTTGATCAATCAGGTGTCCAGACTATATTCCTATAGTCTCATGATTCACCCCTATCTCTCCACAGCCCTTACAATCTACCACGCCTCCTCTTCCGCAGTTTGTTCCCTAGGCTTTGGGAAAGGGGTACAAATGGGTGAGAAGAAAACAGTCTAATTTGTTTGGAGTTGTCATTGTGGACTCTGGTCTGTTCAGTTTGTTTCTCTTCACGGATTGACAGCTTTCACAGTGATACCCTTTTCAGTCATACTAACAAAGCTCAAGCTATTGGATGTACAGGCATTTAAGCAGTACCACTTATTGTGTCAAGCTAAGCTGTGAGCATAGACACAGATGCTTGGATGGTATGCTAATCCGCAAACTGTGGTTTCTCTATAAAGGGTGACAAGTTCTTGTTGTGGCTTATAACATCGCCTAACCACTAGAGGACATAAGCTTGTGGCATCCGCTGTGAGTTATTCCTCCAAGGAGAGAGCTAATAGCCAAATAGTTTTGGGATATAATATAGACACTTGGCTGCCACTGTTGCACTGTATCTCCAGGCTGTTGAGGTGTAGCTGATATTTTCGGAGGAGTCTTGTTTGTCTCAGGGAGACCAATATTTTGCTGTATTGTTGTAGTGGCCTTTGGTAACGCTCTCTAGCATTTCAGAGGCCAGTTGTACGCTAGCAGGTGACGTCTCATAACATTTTTCATGCTCACACCAGGTCTTCGACAACAGGGACTTACTGCCTTTCTCCTTGCATATATCCCATTTATAGGCAAAAGGCCTTTATAATTTGGGGGGGCGGGTTTGAATCCCCTAGCCAACATCTCCTAGGCAGAATAATTCATTGCTGATGTCAGAGCTTTCCTGTAGTAATATATTTTGCTTAATTACACAACTTATAAACACTTTACTATTGAATTTGGCTCTAGATAGAGAAATATCCTTTCACAGTTCCTGTGCCTATCAATCAGTTAATACGTTGTGCCTGTTTTATAGGAAATTACCACCATAACAATTGGCTCTAGTTTACAGTTTGGGAGTGGTTTCCTTACCATCCTGTTTTCCTTTTTTCAAAAAAAAAAAAGAAAAAAAAAGGGGGGGGAGAGGTAGGAAGGTTTCTCAGCATTAGGGTCCATTATTAACAGTCAACCCCAATATTATTCAGAGAGATGCTCAGTGACCGTGTCTCAGGCAGTCTGATGTTCCTCATTCCTTAGTGTTCAGATGGGTCAACCTCTCTGCTGACATTCCCCAGTTCATCCTGCACAGCCATAAGTTGTATGTTTTCAGGCATTTAGATTGGTGAATTTTACCTGTGGGAACATAAAATTCTCCTCCCATTGTTATTTTTAAGATCAGAAAAATTGAAAATTTATCAATAGGATTGAAACACAGAGTTTTCCATTTGTATCCCAGAAAGGATAGTACCCCGCCTCCTTTCTTCCTTTTTTTTTTTTAAGGTTTTTGTTTTGACCTATAGATGCCTAAGTTGTATTACACATACCCATAAGCAGGAGCCAAGGCATAAGCTTTCATTACATTTACCCAAACTGGTTCTCATTGACTGTATGCTACTTATTTGGGAAGGAAATTTAAGCTAGGCACTTTTGTCTACTAAAATTTTAGTAGGCAGAAAAATAATATGAGAAATAAAATAAATCAGTCATCTGGAAGAAACCTGAATCAATCCAAAACAAATATTTTCCTAAAAGTTAAGAAGAAAATGATAAATTATTAAGAAATTTAAAATATAAAAGATAAGTTAGTAAGTTAATTAGTTGGTTTATGTTGTTTTATTTAGAATCTAAATATCTTACCAAAAGGAAATGGAATTGGAACCATGTAGACACTTTAACAAAATTTTAAACTTCGGACAGGACACTGTAGATATTGGATGGACTCTAAAATGTAGGTTGAATTTAATTGCCTCTTTCTACAAAAGTATGTACTCATACACTTTTTTAAAAATAGAAACTCCCTCTCAAAGGCACAAATTTTACACTATTGGGATAATTAGAGGAGGAAAGAATAAACCTTGCATGATGATTACCAGATTATGGAGAAACATCTCCTGGTCATGTGAAGAGGCTGGGAAAGAAAGGAAGAGGATGAGGGTCCTTGTGAAGAAGCCTTGGGCTTTAAGGATGGCATCACTATCAGTCATACAAATCAGAAAATAGCAGACTCAAAATCAGCAGAAACTTTGCTGGGAAGTGTACATTCCCTTGGATGAAAAACACTGAGGAAGGCCACGTAAAGTCCCAGTGAGTTTCAAGGCCCAAACAATTCCTTAGAAATATAGATGTAGCATATCAAGATCCACATTAACATCTCTGAGGAAACTCTCCAAAGTAGCAGAGGTGCCCCAAACCCAGTGGCCTTGGTAAGGCAGAAAAGTCAAATTCTATACTTACATGCTGACAACTATTTCTCTTTAAGTCAACGTTGTAAGCTTTAACAGCTGAAACCAAGTCATTTTAAAAATACAATGAAAAAATTCATGGATTAACATATCCAAACATGTGTCTATGCTAAAGTAACCTACCATAACTATTAGTGCTGCTTAAATACCTATATATCTAATTGCTTGTTTTTCATTAGTAGGATCGAAAGGTTATTCCTGGACAAACTGTCAGCCCATGAAAGGAAACAGCCAGAAATGACCAGAGTCCAAGACAACAGCTCCAGAGAAAGTAGACTGTTTTACAACTCATCCACCTGTGCCCCTTTTCTAAGCCTAGGGAACAACCTGCGGAAGAGGGGGCATGGTAGAATGTAAGGGCTGCGATTGGGGTGAATGGTGAAACTACAGCAATGTAGTCTGGACACTCATTTGATCAACTTGATTGAACAAACAACCTGTCACCCCCCACTGGATGGTGGGGCTGTAGATGTTTGGGCACAACAGCCTGCAGATAGGTTTTGCATGAAGGATGCTTGTACTCATGGATTATCACTTATAGCTAAAAATGAAAAAAAAAACTGAGAGAAAGATGCAGGACGGTTATGGCAGAATGCATGATCTGGGATGGGGTGGGGGGGGGGAAGGGAAATAAGCCTGAACTGAATTGGAAAAAATGTATGAAATGCACAAAGCATCAATAAAAACTAATTTAAAAAAAATACAATGAAAGCTGAAGCTATAAAAACTGTGGAAACTTACTTAACAGCATGAGCTAAAGATAACCAGGAATTTGCCACTGGGAACTATTTAATGCTTTTGATGGAGCTGCAGCATATAAAGCCTAAGGTAATTGATGTACAGAATGAACAAGCTAATAAATACTAGTTCTAGAATTTCTATGATTTAAGGGAGAAAGGAGTGTTAAGTTGATGGGTAGGTCCCACAGTGCTTTTTTTTTATGAGGACTGCTAAACCTTGTTGGCAGTTGTATTTCATATCCATTCATAAGGTCCCTATAGAAGAATAAAAAACAACTGTCATGTGTCTGGACAGTCACAAAAATTGAACATAGGCTGTTACACATGTTCAGTGTTAGGAAATGTGCTCAACCATTACTCTTGGTGAATTCATTCAGCCTGATTTTCCTATACCTGGAAATTTAAGTAGAGTTTAACCTTCATCTTCAGAGAAGCCTTTAAGAACTTAGAAATTTAAACAACAAAATTATTAAGTAAATGAGCAATAAAATTGACACTTGACAAAACAAGAAGTACACATAACCAATAGATATGTAAAAATAATGCTCAGCATCCTCAACCATCATAAAAATGAAAATTGATTCCTACTCTCCCTTGTCAGAATGCTGTCATTTAAAAAAAATTAATTGTGTGCTCGCTTCGGCAGCACATATACTAAAATTGGAACGATACAGAGAAGATTAGCATGGCCCCTGCGCAAGGATGACACGCAAATTCGTGAAGCGTTCCATATTTTAAAAAAAAAAAAATTAATTGTTAGCCAGGATGTAAGGAGTAGGGCAGGAATGCTTATACACTGTTAATGGTACTATAAACGTGTACACACACTATATAAATCAGTAAGGAGGATCTTCAAGATACTAAAAGTAGAACCACCATATGATTCAGCTACATTTTTCTGAGAATATACCCAAAGGAATCTCCTATTAGTGCACTATGTAGGCTCTGACTTATCCATGTTTACTGCAGAGCTGTTTACCATAGCCAAGCAATAGAATCTGCCTAGGTGTCAATCACACGATGAACAGATGATAAAGATATGGTATATATGCACAATGGAGTTTTATTCAACCATAAAGAATAAAATAAGCTGGGCATGGTGGAGTGGTGCATGCCTTTAATCCTAGCCCTTGGAAGGCAGAGGCAGGTGGATCTTTGTGAGTTTAAGGCCAGCCTGGTCTACATAGTGAGCTCCAGGTCAGCTGGGACTAAAGGGAGACCCTGTCTCAAAAAGACAAAAAAAGAGAAAAAAAATAATGTCATTTATAGGAAAATAGATGGAATTTGATATCATTTTGTGTAAAATATGCCAGACTCAGAAGGGTATATGCTGTGTTTTTTCTCTCATAAATGGAACCTATTTTTTTTTCATCAAGATGATAGTATTGAATAATGCGTATGAAGATTTTAGAACGATCTACCACATAGTTATTGGATAAATTTATTATTTTATTCTAGACACCAACAAGAAAAGGTTAGCAAACTTTACCAGGTTAGATCTCCTGGTAGAGACAAGATTGAGCACAAAGGTGGAGTGGAAAACTCAGTGTCTCACAAAGCTTGAACTGAAAACTAGCCCACCATTAAAACCAATACACTGCAGTCATCAAAGTAGGTTATAGGCCAGCCCATTTCCTAGGAGGAATGGATAAGATTATGGCAGTTCTGCAAAGCCTTTCATAATGGGTGCAGATATAGTGAAGTATGGAAAATTGGGGTCATTTTTGCAAACAATCTATAAAACAACAAGAAAATCTAATGAAGCTATGCAAACCTAGTAATGCTTTGTTATTTTATAAAAAATCTCTATGAGAAGAAAATTAAAACTACACAGGCAACTGTACTTTGAAGCATTTTTAGGCACATCTTAAATAAAGGCAGGTACCATGGTCCTACTCGATTGACTGAAATCAAATTCTTCAATTTAATACCTCTGTGATCCAAAGAAATTGTTTTCTTCTGATGTCTCAAAGAGTCCTATCTATAAGATAAATCCATCAAAGTGTTGACATATTCAGTAGAATATATAAAGTTTTAAAACAGATTTTGACACAAAGTTATTGACTACATTTAAGATATTGTTAGCAGACAGGAAAACATTAACAAAGATACACATTATAGGAAGGGGGCAGTCTAGTGGCTTTCCAGATGGTTGCATAAGTGAATGAGCTATGCATCAGTAAATTATGAATTTACATGCAGCCCTGAGAACTAGCACCTCATGCAGCCTAGGCTTCGACTGTCTCCAAACTCTCCTTCTAGAATTCTGATGAGTCCTTCTAAATTGTAATGGGTAAAGTATATACATGCTCTTCACTCACTTCACTTCTTGAAACAGATGAAATCTGAAATCACTTTAGTGCATTTGAAAGAAAGCCTTCATCAAAGCAATCTGTAATTACAGCTTCACTCTACAGATAGGACCACGGGGAAATATTCTAAATCAGATTTTTATGGAATTAGTAGAGAGAAATATTTCCATTCTTCTCCAAATCTCACTTGTAGTCCATTTAGCCATTACCCAGTAAGGCCATAAAGGAAGTAGATCAAAAGTTCTGCAATTTCAATTTCATGTACCATAAAAAGAACATATTCTACCCATGGATTGAAAAGCTGGAAAGCAGGCCTCCTAAGTAGAGATCACAGCTAAGGAGGATGTATCAAGCACCTATCACTTAAAAGAAAGATGGCAATGCTTCTGTGAGATGAGAATAAAGAGAAATCTGGGGAAAGAAAGATGCCAAGTCACCAGAGAAAGTAATTATGCTTCCAAGAAGCCAGAACATAAGCATATGCCTGGGTGCCCAGGGCTTAAAAGAAACTAGAGAGTGTTGAAAGAAAATCGGGCTTTAGATCTGAAGGAGATCATTTTCTTTGTGTATCCTGCCTGCAGTTTTGATTCTGTCTTATCTCAATAGAATTTGCATGAGTCATTTTAATTTATTCTTCCACAGATACAGCGCATTTACCAGCATGCTGGCATTCTAGTGAAAGAAGAATTTGAAATATGCCTTTTGGTCTCTTTCAGTAAAATGGATCACACTAAAGAACTGCTTTTAAGCTTAAAGGAGGAGGAAGATAACATTTATTGAGGAGGAATATATATATATATATATATATATATATATATATATATATATATATGGCAGGAATCTGACAAATGTCTTCACATACATTCTCACTTAAATTTTGCCACAAACCTATAAAACATTATAGCATCATTTTACAGAGGAGAAGACAAGTTTAAAAGGTCATGTGACTTGGCCAAGGCCACAGAGCAAGGTTTCCCCTTGAGCAAAACCAGACTGTGTACTTGGCAATTCTAGAAAAGGCAGATAGCAAACATGCAGCCTACCTCTCCCATTCTGACCACTTCTTAGAATGCTGTGTGCTGCCTCTTGAACAGCACTATTTTGCGTGTACATACCCATCTCCATCCTTTCTCTCCCCTCCTCCATCTCTGCTTTCCTCCCTCTCTGCACACACATACAGAGAGACAGAAGAGAGAAGAGAAAGACAGAGACAGAGACAAAGAGAGACAGAGAGACAGAGAGAGTCAGAAAGAGAGAGAGAGACAGAGAAATGAATTCAAGAGGTTGAAAGGGAAGTTTAAAATGAAGGTCTGTATCACAGAGATCAGACATAGATGATTGACCTTGTATTTTCTGTGCTTATTTTCCTGTATTTTTCAGAGATACACTTTCAATTACTGACTTACTAAGTAGTGCTAGGAAAGAAACTCATGCTAGACCACATGAACACTGTTATTCCTTCAGAACCAAGAGCAGACAAGGCATAGATTATAATGAATTACCAACATATAATTGGATTCCTTGTGAACTTGAATGAAGACTGGCCCATGGGTTGGAAACACCCTTTAATACATAAGTATTTTGTAAATTGTGTTTGATGTATATACAATACAACTTCACTCTAAAGCCTTTCTTCACACCAACAAGCAAATGAAGAAGGAATATAAGGACACCTTCCCACTCAAAATAGCCTCAAAAAAATATCTAGGAACAAACCTAACCAAAGACACTAAAGATGTTTACAACAAAAAATTTATACCTGTGAAGAAGATTGAAGAAGACATCAGAAGATGGAAAGACCTCCGATGCTCATGGATTGGAAAAATTAATATATTAAAAATGTCCATTCTACCAAAATTAATATACAGATTCAATGAAATCCCAATTAAAATCCCCAAGAGTTTCTTCACAGACTTGGAAAAAAAATCCTTAAATTCATAGGGAAAAAAAAAAAACCCGAATAGCCAAAGCAACCTCAAGCAAAAAGAGATATATGGGGAATGCGGTGGTGGGGGGATAAATATACCAGACTTCAAACTAGATTACAGAGCTATAGTCATAAAAACAGCCTGGTACTGACACAAAAACAGACCCATTGACCAATGGAACAAAATTGAAGATCCAAACTTAAGCACATGCAATTTCAGCCTCCTCATATTTGATGAAGGGGCCAAGAAGATTCAATGGAGGAAAGACAGCATTTTTCAGTAAATGGTGTTGGCAAAACTGGATCACCACTTATAGAATAATAAAATTAAGCCCCTACCTCTCACCCTGTACAAAAATCATGTCCAAATGGATCAAAGAGCTCAACGTGAAACCCAGAGCTCTGCAGGTGATTGAGGAAAAGATTGACAGAATCCCACAAGACATTGGCATAGGAAAAGACTTTCTAAATCAAACAGAAGCTGTGCAAGAAGTAAGGTAGACAATTGACAAGTGGGAGCTCATTAAACTCAAAAGCTTCTGTACAGCAAAAGAAATAATCAGTGCGGAGAAAAGAAAATCCACAGAGTGGGAGGAAACCTTCATCGCTGATGCATATGACAGGGAATTAACCAGATATATAAACTATTCCAAAAAAACAAAGAAGTAAAAAACAAATGACCTACTCAAAAGATGTAGTAAAGAGCTGAGCAGAGACTTCGCCAGTGAGGAAGTAAAGATGGCTGAGAAACATCTTAAAAGGTGTTCAACATCAATAATTAAGGAAATGCAAATTTAAACCACTTTAAGATATCATCTCACTCCAATAAGACTGGCTAGGATCAAGAAAACAAATGATACCAAATGCTGGAGAGGTTTTGGGGAAAGGGGAACACTCACCCACTGCTGGTGGGAATGTAAACTCATACAGCCACTATGGAAAGCAGTGTGGAGAACCCTTAAAAGACTCCAAATGAGCCTGCCACCTGACACAGTCAGGTATATACCCACTTCTGGATATATACCCACTCCTAGCTATATCTCCTACCACAGAGATACATGCACATCCATATTTATTGCAGCTCTCTTCACAATAGCCAAGAGCTGGAACCAACACAAATACCCCTCAACTGCTGACTGGATAAAGAAAATGTGGTACACCAACACAATGGAATTCTATGCAGCAGGAAACAAAAATGGCATCATGAACTTTGCAGGTAAATGGATGGAACTAGAAGCTATTATGCTAAGTGAAGTAACACAGTCCCAGATAAACAAATAACAAATGGTATCCTTCATTTGTGGATGCTAGCACCAATAACTACTTGTAAGGCAGAGTAAAGTTAATGTTATATTTCTCTTTATCTAAAAGCAACTGTGCTTTTATAATGTGAATCCCTTAACCGGCTCTAGAAATAACCTACCTCTTATTTTCAGAATTTGTAATTTTGGTAGATGGGTGGAGGGTATGTAATTTTGGTAGATGGGTGGAGTAATATGAAATTAAAAGGGAAAAATGTGAGTCTGAAACATGATTTGTAAATAACATATAGTTTATTTTCAGAGAGCATGATTTTAGTATAGGTGTGAAATATATATATATATATGCATATATATGCATATGTTGAAACAATACAGATTGAAGGGAACAACAACAAAAGAACTGGGATAGGGAAACGACTGAAGCAGTAACTTTCTCCCCCACAAAAAATAATCCTCTGCTTTGAAAAACTTTGAAAAGACTCAGAAGGGGATACAGGACATATATGGCAGACTGCATGAACTCGGAAGGGGTGGAGAACATGGAGGGGGAAATGAGTCTGGATTGAACTGAGAAGTGATGTAGGAAAAGCGCAAAGCTTCAATAAAAATATTTTTAAAAATAAATTAGGATGAATTAATTCTGTGATTTTCATGTATTCATTTCTGGAAGTTGAAACTCTATAGAATGAGAATAAACAGGTCTTCTAGCCCTTAGGCAACTAATGGGTTGTGAGATGGGCAAATGTGTGCTGCAGATAGATAAAAATGTAACCTCACACTCATTATTGGAACCTGTACTAGGCAGAGCTCTCTAGAGGAACAGAGCCATCAGAATACGTGCACACACATGTGCATTCATGCCTGTATGAATACATAAATAATATAAAAATAATTGACTAGATTGGCTTGTGTGGTAGGGACTGAGTGGTCTAACAACATGCTGGAGAGGCTGAGATCCTGGTAGCTGCTCAGCACACAAAATCAAGTGTCTCTGTATTTCAGGGGATGATAGTAGCAATGGCAGTGACAGAGAGCTCACTCTAGAAGAAGCAACAATCAGGCAACAGTACTTTTCCTGAAGCTTTTTATATCTGGGTGGGACATGCCCTCACAGATTTGCCTGGACATATGTCTTTTACACTGATTATTAATATCATCAAGTTGACAATCAAAACTAACCATTATTTCTCAAAGAATTTCTAAAATTAGGTGGGACATCATATACACATTAAATATAGGTTAGCATATCTCACTTAGACCAATCACATCATTTATGCTTTTAGAAAGTTTCAGGAGACAGTGGTTTTGAAATATAGATGTGATGGAAATTGTCCATTATGATCTCAAAAAACTGAACTGACAGCCAAGAGTGGTGTTTGTGGTGGCTGAGGAGAGGACCATGACAGTTCTATAGATACCCTGTGGTCTTGTCTCTGAGTGATTATTTCCATATATGGAGAAAACTAAGAAGCCACAGGTCACATGAAAGCAGAATTATGGGAGCAGTGTTGAGCATTTACTGCTCATTTTCCTGAGTAGTCATTAAATAATACTCTCACTTCCTGCCCTACACACTGACTGAAGTTACTGAAGTGGAGATAGGCTGTGGAGAGATAGGGGTGAATCATGAGACTACAAAAATATAGTCTGGACTCCTAATTGATCAACATTCCTGTGCATACAAGCTTCTCCACCTGGACTATGGGAACCTTGGGTTGTTCAAAATTTGGACATAGATACTTGCAAAATCCACCAATTACCTAATTGTATGACAAACTGAGTAACATCAATGTTATCTGCAAACAACTGTGTCATTATATTGTATAATCCCTTAAAAATAAACAAATAAAAAAAAGAAAGGAAATCTCCAAAATAAATAAATAAATAAATAAATAAATAAATAGAAATCAGAATAAATTGTTCTTTAAAGAACTTTTAGAGAATCTGATTATACAAATAGTTCCTTGTGTAATAAAGGCCTTGGCCTGAGTGGTTTGACTTTAACTGGATCAAATTCCTATTTTGCTACTCAGAAAATCAGAAAGTAGCATTTGTTTGACCATAACCTGTACTGGGATAAAGTCAGTTACTGGCAAGATATGCCAGGAGCAGACTGATTCAGGACTCATCTCTCTGAGCCAACAATGCTATAGCTCAAATATTGCCATGACTCTCAGGCCTCTTCAGTGATAAAGTACTCTTAAGCTAAATATTAGGTTTTACCTGCTCAGTCAGCCTTTGACTCACATTAACAAATATGATTCCCACTGAATTGGAAGAGTATTGGTCAAAGGAAATTATCTGAATTCACTTAGTATGTGGTCTATTGAGCACTTTGTTTGATTTGTTTGAGATGGTCTGCCTATAGCCCCAGCTGGCCTGGAACTCACTATGTAGACCAGAGGGCCTTGATCTCACAGAGATCTGCTGCTTCTACCTCCAGAGTGCTTGAATTAAATGTATAAATCATCATATCTTGCTTCTTCTCTTTTTCAAAAAATTATCATTAATTTATTTATGTGAATATGTGTTTGTATAAAGGCCAAAAGAAAGCATTCTATAAGCTTACCCTCAAAAGCAACAAAGAATTGTTTACAGTACCTGTTGTTCTCTAAGGAAAGTTACCAGACCACTATAGAAAGGGGAAAGAGATTCCATTTCCTGATGGGAAAACCTTCTGAATTTTAGAGAATCTGATTATACAAAGAGTTGGCCTGAGTGGTCTGGCTCTAACTGGATCAAATTCCTATTCTGCTACTCAGAAAACCAGAAAATAGCATTTGTTTGACCATAACCTGTACTGGAATAATTTGCTGTTATGTGTGTCTATGTATTTGTTTAGTTTTGTCTTTATATAACTGTTGTCTTATTGAAGAGCTACAAAAATTCAAAGAAGGTTGAAATCCTCTCTCCTCTCATCTGACAGATTTACTGCTTCATACCCAGTGTTGCTGGGTATGAAGAATCTATATAGAATCTTCCTGATATGATGTTTAGAATAGTATTTGGAATGTCAAAGTCCCTAGGGAATCATTAGCAACATTTACTTATCACTATTTTCCTGGGCCTGTTTTATCTATTCATTATAACCTAAACACTTTCCTGCTTCTCCAGGTTCTACCACAAATGAATTTCTACTCAGAAGTTCCTTTGTGGCTATGCTATAATTTTCTCAGGTATTCCTTATAATCTATTGAGCTTAATTTATATTATTGTTATTTCATGTTGAATGCAATAATTCTTTTTAGGCTAAAAGCTTCATAAATATTAGGCTACAGCTGTATCTATGTTTGTATTTTTTATGTGAATGAGTGTATTGTGTGCATGTAGGCAGGTGCACCCATGTTATGCAATGCCTGCAGAGGTCAGAAGAGGGTGTCAGCTCCCCTGGAACTAGAGTTAAGGATGGCTGTTACCCACCATATTGGTGCTGGGAATTGAACCCAGGTCCTCTACAAGAACAGTCAGGATTCTTCCCTGCTGAGCCATCTCTCAAGCCCCATATGTTTGCATTTTTTATTATGCCAATGTTATAAAATTATAGGATTGAATTTTGCTAGAAATGAACTTTTAAAAATTTATTATTTTTGTTTTATATGTATGAGTGTATATTGAATGCATGTGTATAAGTGCACTCATGTTGTGTAATGCTTGTGGAGGTCAGAAGAGGGCGTCAGATCCCCGGTAATTTGAGTTAAGTATGGTTGTTAGCTACCATATGGGTACTAGGATTCAAGCCTGGGTCCTCTGCAAGAGTTACCACTGCTCTTAATCACTGAACCATCTCTCCAATCTGCCAGTAATGAATTTTTAAGGCTTCTGACACATACTACCAAAACCTTTCCGGAAGAACATACCAATTAGATCTCCCAACAGTGCATGAGAGATCTGTCTTGCTCTGACCCCAACTGTTGTATGTTAGATTGAGTAGCATTATTCCTGCTGAAACACGTGTGGAACCAATATTGTTCTATATTATCATTGCCATGAATGCAGATTAAAGCTAAGCAGAAAGCAGCCTGAGATGCTCACCAAAAAGTTGGAGAAAATATGTGAAAGGTAGAAACTAACATGCCTGGTAAAAATAGAAAACTACAGCAATCAGTTTTATTTTTTTTTTATTTTAACATTTTTTTTATTGATGCTTTGTGCATTTCACACATCATTTTCCAATTCAGTTCAGGCATATTTACCTTTCCCTTCCCCCCCACCCCCACCCCATCCCAGATCATGCATTCTGCCATAACTGTCCTGCATCTTTCTCTCAGTTTTTTTTTTCATTTTTTAGCTATAAGTGATAATCCATGAGTACAAGCATCCTTCATGTAAAACCAATTTGCAGGCTGTTGTGCCCAAACCCCACAGCCCCACCATCCAGAGGGGGGTGAGGGTTTGTATGTTCAACCAAGTTGATCAAATGAGTGTCCAGACTACATTGCTGTAGTTTCACCATTCACCCCAAATGCAGCCCTTACATTCTACCACGCCCCCTCTTCCACAGATTGTTCCCTAGGCTTAGAAAAGGGGCACAGGTGGATGAGAAGCAAAACAGTCCACTCTCTCTGTAGCTGTTGTCTTGGACTCTGGTCAATTCTGGCTGCTTCCTTTCATGGGCTGACAGTTTGTCCAGGAATAACCTTACGATCCTACTAATGAAGCACAAGCAATTAGATATATAAGTATTTAAACAGCACTAATAGTTATGGTAGGTTACTTTGGTACAGACACATATGTTTGGATGATATGTTAATCCATGAATTACATTTTTTCCTGTTAAATATTACAGGGTCTTACTGTGGCTTATAACATCTCCTAACCTGTAGAGGATGTAAGCTTGTGGCATCAGCCATGGGTTATTCCTCCAAGGAGAGAGCAAATAGCCAATTAGATTTGGGATATACAGTCATATGGCTGCCTCTGCTGCACAGTATTTCCAGGCAGGTGAGGCGTAGCTTGTGCTGACGGTGGAGTCTTGCTTGACTCAAGGAGACCCATATTTGCTTTATTGGTTTAGTGGCCTTTGGTAACACTCTCTGGTGTTCCAGAGGCCATCTGTACACTTGCATGTGTGGTCTCAATACATCTTTCCTTTGTTAACGTCAGGTCTTCGTCAGCAGGGCCTTATCGCCTCTCTTCTTGCAGGTATCCCAGTTTAGAGGCAAGGAGCCTTTACGTTTTGTGGGGCCTTGGATCCCCTGGCCAACATCTCCCTGGTAGAATAATCCGTTGTTGATGTCAGAGCTCCTGTATTAATATATTTTGCTTAAGTGCATAGCTTAAGGACTTTAGTATTATATTTGGTTCTGAACAGAAAATAATCCTTTTCACAGTTCTTATGTCTATTAGTGAATTAAAGAAGGCAGTTTTACCGGTTTTATAAGAGATTACCTCTATAATAGTTGTCTCCAATTTGCAGTTGCAGAGCAACCTCATCATCGTCATATTTCTCCTTGTTCTAAGGGGGGGGGAGGCAAGAAAGTCTCTCATATCAAAACTTTGTGGCACCTAGAAGGTAAGTTTCATTAGGACTCATTATAAATAGTTGTTACATGTAGGCTCCACAGAAGGGTTTGATGTTTATGGCAATCTGAGGCTTTTCTTCCTTTCAATGTTCAGATGGGTCAACCTTTCAGTAGGCACTTTCTGGTACATCCTACTCAATGCAAAGCTGTATCTTTTCTTTTTCAGCTGTTAGGTTGGTGACATTTTGTCCTGTTGGAACCCACAAATCTTTTCCCATAGTTAGTTTTAAGATTTGAATTGCAAGGTTTTTGACAAAAAAGCAATCAGTTTTAAAAGTCGCTATCTGGCCCTTCCCCCTTGCAGCCAGCTCTGGCACCATAGTGAGTTCATGGGGGTGGGGGGAGGCTCAGGTTTGGGCCTTGTTTGCTAAGATCACCTGGAGCACAGGAAAAAGAAAAACATGATGATAATGAAGTCATTCCCTAACTGTAAACTAGAGCCAACTGTTATAGTGGTAATTTCTAATAAAACAGGTATGACTACCTTTTTTAATTGACTGATAGACATAGGAACTGTGAAAAGATAATTCTCTATTTAGAGACAAATACAATAGTAAAGACTTTATAATCTGGGTAATTTAGCAAAATATATTAATACAGGAGAGCTCTGATATCAGCAATGGATTATTCTCCCTAGGAGTTGTTGGCTAGGGGATCTAAGCCCCCCAAATTATAAAGGCCTTTTGCCTATAAGTGGGATATATGCAAGGAGAAAGGTGGTAAGTCTCTGTTGTTGAAGACCTGGTGTAAGCATGAAAAAATATTTTGAGACATCACTTGGTAATGTACAGTTGGCCTCTGAAATGCCAGAGAGCGTTACCAAAGGCCACTGAAGCAATAAAGCAAAATATTGGTCTCCTTGAGTCAAGCAAGACTCCTCCACCAGTATCAGCAATACCTCAACTGCCTGGAGATACTGTGCAACAGTGGCAGCCATGTGCCTGTATCCCAAATCTAATTGGCTATTAGCTCTCTCCTTGGAGGAATAACTCACAGCGGATGCCACAAGCTTATGTCCTCTAGTGGTTAGGAGATGTTATAAGCCACAATAAGAACTTGTCGCCCTTTATGGAGAAACCACAGTTTGTGGATTAGCACACCATCCAAACATTTGTGTCTGTGTCTATGCTCACAGCTTAGCTTGCCATAATAATTAGTACTGTTTAAATGCCTGTACATCTAATTGCTTGTGCTTTGTTAGTAGGATTAAAAAGGTATCACTGGAAAGGCTGTCAACCCATGAAGGGGATCAACCTGAACAGACTAGAGTCCAAAATGACATCTTCAGAGAAAATAAACTGTTTTGCTTCTCACCCACTTGTGCCCCTTTCCCAAAGCCTAGGAAACAACTTGTGGAAGAGGAGGCATGGTAGAATGTAAGGGCTGCGGAGAGATTGAGGTGAATCATGAGACTACAGCAATATAGACTGGACTCTTATTTGATCAACATGCTTGTGCATACAAGCTTCTCCAACCGGATGATGGGAACCTTGGGTTGTTCAAAATTTGGACATAGATACCTGCAAATTGGTTTTACATGAATGTTACTTACATTCATTGCTTATGCTTAATAATTTGGCTCACTTATAAAAATGCAACAATTACCTAATTGTATGGCAAACTGAGCAATGTCAATGTTATCTGAAAACAACTGTGCTCTTATATTGTAGAATCCCTTAAAAAATAAGCAAAGGAAAAATAAAAATAAATAAAATTAAAAAAAAGAAAATAAATAAAATTTAAAAAAAGAATAGGACACGTAAAAACTTGAGATCTTGGTAAAAAGACAAAACATAGCACAGTTGCTCTGCCTGTCTTACAGGCAAGTGCAGCTACCCGGAGGCTGCCACTGCTTTTGCCATCCTTCAAAGATATGAGACACAGCTTTTCAATCTTCCAATACAGATTGAAGACTCATGTCTCTCCAAGAATCCTCCAAACCTTCAGTTCCAGATGGGTACTGCTGAGACATCCAACTTGTGGACTGACCTACTACTGGGGTTTCAGCCTCTTCAGAGTATTGATTGCCATTGTTGGACTACCCAGGCTGTATCATGAAAACCAGTACAAGACAGGACTCGGTGCTTACTGGACCTCATTTGTAGACCATGGGAAGGGAAAACCCCAGTGTGGAGCATAAGGGTAGGACTGATGGTTGTTTGGGCTTGCCAAGGAGGAGCCTTCAAACATGACATCTTTCAGCCTAACAAAAAAAAAGGAAATCATAAGCTGAAGATGCTAAAACCTATGATATATGTGGCATGTATATATGCATATTTTGGAGTGATGCAGATTGGAAGGAACAACAACAACAAAAGACTGGGTCAAAGAACAGATTGGAACAGTGAACTTCTGCTCAAAACAGTAAACTTCTTCATCGAGAATTTCGAGAGACTGAGAAAAAGATGAAAAACATGTTTGGCAGAATGCGTGAGCTCTGGTGGGGTGGGGGAGGCAGGGAATGGGGAATGGGTCTAGACTTGATTGGAAATTTTGCATGAAATTCGCAAAGCTTCAATAAAAATTGACAAAATAAATAAAAGCTGCCATCTGACCTTTCAACAATAAACTTAAAGTTGCCTACTAAAAGTAACAGTTAAACCTACTGTGTTCATTTGGTGACTAGCTTGAATTTCTTTATATTAATGTCTAAAGCAGCCAAAACATCCAGACCCTCTGAAGAGCAAAGCATGATAATGGGGGATTTGACATTGACAGAGGAATTTTATTCCCTTTATGCGGGTCAGGGGTATGACTCCAAAAATGGCAATCAATCCTGACCTTCCAATCACATCTTAACTGAAGGAATTTGCTATACTCATGAACATGAAAAAGCACTTGGCAGCACAGGTTGTTTTAATGGACACACCACTTTAAGCTAAACCTTCTCCATCTGTTCTGCTCTCTAATTACCAATAAATACAGTACAGCATTTACAATTACATCATTAAAAATAGGATCCGCATTACATCAGCTCATGTCAGAGCCTTTGGTCTACACTATTTGGCATCTGCCACAGCACTAATATTTTCTCCCTTCCAACAAACACATCACTTTCTCAATGAGAAAAATCTTAAATATTATGTTTACAAGCAGAAAGAGAATTCCCTATCAGGCCATTTCATTCTATAATCATGTTAATTGTCATTCGCCCCCTACTTTAGTGAGCATTGCATAGGCCAGTTACACTGGCCTGATATCATCAAAACCAAACCTTGCAGATCCTACAGTGATAAAGGAATTCTCAAATCACTTTAAGAAGATAAATGTTAGCCAGGCATGGTGGCGCATGCCTTTAATCCTAGCACCTGGGAGACAGAGGCAGGCGGATCTTTGTGAGTTCAAGGCCAGTCTGGTCTACAGAGTGAGTTCCAGGACAGCTGGGACTACAGGGAGACCCTGTCTCGAAAAGACAAAAAAAAAAAAAGAACGAATAAATGTTGTGAGTGAGAGAGGGACACACACACACACACACACACACACACACACACACACACACATTTGTGTCTTATCTTGAGGCAGACTGGATTAGTCTAAAGACCTGTTAGAAGGAAAACTCTAAGAAGAGACTAAAGGGAGAGGTGGGAAGAAGGACAATGGGTGATGGTAGACAGGTTCTCCCATTCATTAACCCTCACAGCACCTCTCAACTCCTGTTGGGTGATGTGTAGGACTTCCAGAGATCCAGTCCCTACCTACCTGCAGACTTGTACTGGGATCCTATATACTCATCTGTTCCCCTACCTAGGCTTGGCCTTGATGCAGTGCTTCCATTTATCTAATGACAGAATGGTCTGTGTATCTGATTGATTCATAGATAGGATCCTGCTTTCCTTTGATGACATTCCTTCCTGGCTTCAAAAGGAGGTTTAATGAATAACTTGTTTCTAGTGGAGATCATTGGACAACACAAAGAATTGTAGGATGCTGCATGCTTCAGTTGACAGACAAGAGAACTTCCACTTCAAGGACATTTATTTTGCTTTCAGCTAGGAAAATATCACTCAAGCAAAGAAAGCTAGAAATATTGTTATAAAGCTTTATGCCAGAGTGAAAGCTGCTAAAATTATGTTCAGTAAATTCTCTTTAGCAATCATTCTAGCCAAAGCAGCACCTTTTAATTTTTTCCCTTTTTTATTGAACATTTGTACAACTCATACAATGGTTCCCAACCAAACCCAGCCCCCTCCCCAAGCCCCAATCCCCCATCAGAACTCATGCATTACAATATCCAAGCTCAGACCTATCTCCACTCAAGCTCTCAAACCCATACATCCTTCTGACCAAATCTCACTGGAGTCTAGTCAGCATATCTAGCAATCCTAGGTAAGGTGTTCTCTTCCTCACACAACAGTTCCCAGTCTCTTGTAGTTCTCAGTCCAGGGTTAGTCCTCCACCCATTTCTCTTGCTCCACTTTGAGACCTTGCTTCAGTTGGAATGGGTCCCATGTCTGATGCCTAAGATGCCACAGGTTTACGTCTGATAGCTTACAATTATAAGTCACTGCTTCTCTACGTTCACGTACCAGCCCTGGCTCTTTTAATCTTTCTGCCCTATCTTGCACAATGATCCCTGAGCTGTGGGTAGGTAATGTTTAATATAGGGTCCCCACCCAGGGATACACTCGGGGGGCTTCCATTCTTTGGAGCTTGACTAGTTGTGGCCTTCTGTTTGCATCACATTCTATTGTGTATGAAAGAATTACTGGTGGGAATCAAGGGGTACACCCAGTTTCTCTCTGCCCCTCCCCAGTTCTGTGCATAGATGTTCAATTATAGATGTATCTCCTAGGAATGGAGATTTTTTTTCAGATGTATACGTTCTGTGTTTCACCAGTTGTCAGATTCTGCAGTGGCCTATTTTGCATAGAGTGGCTTTTTTAAATTTTTATTTATTTTTTATGTGTACAAATGTACTGTCTGCACGTAGGTTTGTGCACCCGTGTCGTGAAATGCCACAGAGGTCAGAAGAGCACGTGTCAGAATCCCCTGGAACTGGAGTTAAAGAAGGTTCTCAGTCTCCATGTAGGTGCTGGGGATCGAACCCAGGTCCTCTGCAAGAGAAGTCAGTGCTCTTAACCGCTAGGCCATCTCTCCAGCCCAGAGTGGCTTTTTTTATGAGGGACATACAATATGCTTGTCTGTAAATATGAGATTCTATGGTTAATGTATGGTAAGAAATTTCATTTTCCTAGAGATATGACTATGATAGGCTTTCCTCTAGGGTCTATGTCGTCTCCAACCCTGTGCACTTGTCTGAGTTTACAGTGGCTCTCATGCATTCACTCCCATTGAGAAGGTTCTAAATCCAATTAGATAGCTGTTGACCATCCTCCAGACAACAGTGTCTCTACTGCATCAATAGAAGTAGTTTGGTGGGCAGCTAATCATGGTTGTTAGAGTTTGACACTGGGTTGTACCATTGACTGATTTTTCTCTGTTAACAGTGCGCACATTGTCTAGCATTATGAGTGCTTAACTTCAGATAGAAAGGTTCTAGGTCAGTTCCTGTTCCATTAATCTAAGTTTTATCCTGGAAGCATGTCATGTTCTGAGCAGTAGGGTCTTATTTCCTATTTCTGGTGATAATCAAGAACTTTGGGAATAGCCTGCTTTGTTTTGAGAGTCACTTGAATCGTTCTCACTAACCATTCAAAGGGAGGTATCCTCTGTCTTGCACTGTGTTCCCTGCCACACAGCCACCAGGTTGCACAACCTATCCACTAATGGTCCGTATATGTGAATTTCACTCTGGGTTTCCTAGCCTCTCAAGTTTCAATAATCTCTACTCTGTCTTCTTCCCTTACTACCCACCTCCTCCCTCCCCAGCCCCTGTACCAGCGTCGTCCCCACCCTCCTCTCTCCTGACCTCCTCTACCTCCCATCATGCCTTCTACTTATCCCCCCTCCTCCCCTCCCAACCCAACATCTCCCAACTGCTCCCTTTGTAATGTCTGTTCCTTATTGTCCCCCTATTTGGGGATTATTCTTTTCAATTACCTCCATGTATCCTATCCAATTTCTTGGTTCCTGATGTTTGTTATATCAGCATATATACTCACGTAAGAGGATTGTTGCTACAATCCATAAATGAGGGAGAATATATATATATATATATATATATATATATATATATATATATCTTGGTTTTCTCCCTTTGTGTTACTTCACTCAGAATAACATTCTTATTTCCATCCATTTACCTGTTAATCTCATAATTTCATCTTTTCTTACTGCTCAGTAGTACTCCATTATGAGATGTAACACATTTTCCTTATCATTTATTGGTTGTGGGACATTTAGGTTGTTTTTTTGAGAATTCCCCACACTGCCTTCCATAGTGGCTACACTAGTCTGCATCCCCACCAACAGTGAATGAGTGTTCATCTTTCTCCACACTCTCGCCAACATCTTGTGTCCATCGTTTCCGTGATCTTAGCCAGTCTGTTTTGGATAAAATGGATTCTTCAAGTGGTTTTTATTTGCATTTCTTGAATTACTAAGGACATTGAGTAGTTTTTAAAGTGTCTCTTAGCAATTTTTATTTTTTCATTGGGGAAATCTATGTTTATGTCTGTAGCTCATCATTTTATTGGGTCATTTTATTTTCTTGCTGCTTTGTTTTTGGGTTCTTCGTATATTCTGGATAATAATCCTCTGTTGGATGTGTCAGTGGTGAAGATTTTCTGCCACTCAGTGTGTTTCCTCTTCACTTCCTTGGCTGTTTCTTTAGTTGTGCAGAAGCTTTTTAGCTTAATTAAGTCCCACTTACACTGATTGTTGCCCTTAATGCCTGAGCAGCTGATGTTCTATTCAGAAAGTTCCTTCCTACACCTACATCTTCAAGGGTAATTGAAGATGTAGGTGTAGGTACTATATGGTCTTCTAGTAATTTCAGATTTTCAGGTATTATATTGCAGACTTTGATCCACTTGGATTTGACTTTTATACAGGGAGAAAGATAAGGCTCCAATTTCATTCTTCTACTGTTGGTGATATAGTTCTCTCAACACCATTTGTTAAAGACACTGTTTTTCTCCCATTGTATATTCCTGGGACCTTTGTCAAATATAAAGTGACTGAAATTGTATGCATTCATGATTAGGTCTTCAATTCATTTCCATTGATCTACAAGTCTATTTTTGTGCCAGTACCATGCTGTTTTTATAACTAAAGTTCTGCAACATAATTTAAGATCTGGTATGTGATGCCCTTTGCATCATTCTTTTTGCTCAAAATTGTTTTGGCTATCCAGGATCTTTTGTGGTTTATATGGCTTTTCAGATGACTTTGTGGTTTATATGGCTTTTCAGATGACTTTTCAGATGACTCTATGAAGAATGTTATAGGTTTGGGTTAGAATTGCACTGAATCTATACACAGTTTTTGGTAAGATGGTCATTTTCAAAATATTGATTTTACCAATCCACGAACATGGTAGATTTTTCCATCTCCTACTGTCTTCCTCTGTCTCTTTCTTTAAAGTTTCCAAATTTTCATTGTAAATGTATTTTTTGAAAGATTTTATTAACATCACTTTCTTTAATAAGTAATGTGATTACATTAAAAGACTTTGTATGGATAATTTTGTATGGACTTTGTTGGATAATTTTGAAAAAGAGTGAATGGCAAACTCACATTTTAGTAACACTGACAAATTTCACATTATTGTTAAAGCACAGTATAGTTTTGCCAGTAGTCAATGTTCAAAAATAATAGTAGACATAGAATTTATGTTCTAAGATATAATTACATATTTTGAGTTTGAGAAGTGTAACAGTTGTTTGGTTATTATGCTTCTTTATTTTAATTGTTGTTCCCTTTAAATATATATATATATATATATATATATATATATATATATTCCACATATTTATGAAAATGATAAGAGTCTGAAAATAAGCTATAGGTTAATTCCAAAACTCCTTTGGGATTCACATTTTAACAGTAACTTTGCATACAGGGAAAAAGAAATATAACTTTACATTCCCAGTTTACATAACAAGTTGATTTATATATTAATGTACTTTCAAAGAAGAGATTGACTATTTTTCTCATAAATCATAGAACTTGGGAAAGTAGAGACAAAAACTTCAAGTTATATCCATACAAGCATCAGGTTTAACTTACATATAAGAATTTTGGTGCTAGGATCCACAAATGAAGGACATCATATGTCATTTTTATTTCTGGGACTGTGTTACTTCACTTAGCACAACAGCTTCTAGTGTCATCCATTTACCCACAAATTTCATGATGTGGTTTTTATTTACCACTACCTAGAAATCCATAGTGTATGTACCACATTTTCATTATCCACTCATTAGTTGGGGGATACTTGGGTTAATTCCAGCCTTTACTATTGTGAAGAGAGCTGCAATAAACATGGTTGTGCACATATCTCTGCAATATGGTGAATCTTCTGGTTATATACACAGAAGTCCTAAGAATGAGTAGGTGCATTTTGAACCTTTTAAGATATCTTCACACTGCTCTCTATAGGGGATGAATGAGTTTGCATTCTCACCAGTAGTGGATAAGTGTTCCCCTATCCCCATAACTTTTCTAGCATTTGGTATCATTTGTTTTCTTGATCATAGCCAGTCTATGATCAAGATGAAGGTGAAATCTGAAAGTGGTTTTAATTTGCAGTTCCTTAATTACTAGTGAAGTTGAACACTTTTTAGGAAGTTTCTCCACCATTTTTACTTCTTCATTTATGAAGTCTCTCTTTAGTTCCTCACTTCTCCATCTTTAGATTGGTTCATTTTTTTCATGCTTGTTTGCATTTTGAGTAATTTATGCAATCTGGATGTTAGACCTCTATCAGATGTGTCAATGGTGAAGGTTTCCTCCCACACTGTGGGTTTTCTCTTCAATTATTTGATTGTTTCTTTTGATGTACAGAAGCCTTTTAGTTTAATGAGGTACCACTTGTCTATTGATCTTATTTCCACTGCAAATGCTGTCTGATTTAGAAAGTCTTTTCCTACCCATATATCATGTAGAGTACTGCCAACTTTTTCTTCTATCATTTTAAGAATTTCACATTTCACATTGAGGTATTTGATCCATGTGGAGTTGATTTTTGTACAGGGCGAAAGATAGGGGTATAGCTTTTTTTTTTCTTTTACAAGTGGTAATCCAGTTTTCCCAACACCATTTGCTGAAGATAACTTTTTTCCTCCATCAAGACTTCTTGGCCCCCTTGTCAACTATGAGGTGGCTGAAATTACATGTCCTTAGGTGTGGATCTTCAATTTTGTTCCATTGATCTGTGGGTCTGTTTTTGTGCCAGTACCAGACTGTTTTATGACTATAGCCCTGCAGCATATTTTGAAGTCTGGTATGGTATTCCCCTCTTCATTGCTTTTTGTGTTCAGGGTTGCTTTGGCTATCCAGGGACTTTTGTTTTTTCCATATGAATTTTAGTATGTTTAGGTTTTTTCTGTTTCTGTGAAGAAAGGCATGGGGACTTTCATTGGGGTTGCATTGAATCTATATATTGCTTTGGGTAGGATGGTCATTTTTCCTATATGAATTCTTCCAATCCAGGAGCATGGGAAGTCCTTCCATCTTTTGATGTCTTCATCTATTTCCTTCTTCAATGATTTAAATTTTTCATTGTAGAGATCTGTAGTGTCTTTGGTTAGGTTTGTTCTGAGATATATTTTTTGAAGCCATTGTGAATGGGAAGATCTTCCTGTATTCCTTCTCCAATTGCTTGTGGTTGACATAAAGAAAAGCTACTTACTTTTCTAGATTAATTTTGTAGCCTGCCACTTTATTGAAACTGTTAATGGTTTCTAAAAGTTTTCTGGTGGAATTTTTGGCATCCCCTAGGTATAGTATCATGGCATTTGCTAAAAGGGATAGTTTGAACTCCTCTTTCCAATTAGTATTCCTTGGATTTCCTTTTTGTGTCTTATTGCTCTAGCAAGCATTTCCAGCACTATATTGAAAAGGAGAAGAAATCAGGAGCAGCCTTGCTGGGTTCCTGAGTTTAAGGGGAATGCTTCTAGTTTTTCCCTGTTCAGAATGATGTTGGTTATGGGTATATGGTATATGACTTTAATTTTGTTGAGGAATGTTTCCTCCGGTCCAGTTCCCTTCAGGACTTTAAACATGAAGACATGTTGGATTTTACTGAAGGCCTTTTCACCATCAGTTGAGATGACCATGTGTGTTTTTGTCTTTCAGTCCATTTATGTGCTTTATGACATTTATTAATTTATGTATGCTGAATCATCCCCGAATCTCTGGTATAAATCCTACTTGGTCATAGTGGATGATATTTTTGATGTGTGCATGTAGGCAGTTTGCAAGTATTTTGTTGAGAATTTTTGCATCCATGTTCATTAAAGAAATGTATCTACAGTTTTCTTTTTTGGTTTTATCTTTGCCTGGTTTGGGTATTATGGTGATGCTGACTTCATAGAAGGAATTTGGGAAATGTCCCTCCGTTTCTATCCTTTTGAATAATTTGAGTAATAGTGGTTGTAGGGCCTTTTTAAATGTCTTATAGAATTCTGCTGTAAATCCCTCTGCACCTGAGCTTTATAGTTGGGAGTTTTTGTATTACAGTTTCAATTTCCTCATATATTATGGGTCTTTTTAAGCTATCAACCACTTCTTGCTTAAGCTTTAGCACTTTCCATGATTTCAGATATTCCTCCATTTCTCTTAGGTTTTCAAATTTAATAGAGTATAGGTTTTTAAAGAATTCTCGTATAATTGCCTGGATCTTTTCATTATATGTTGTGATGTCTCCCTTTTACTCTCAAATTTTGTTGATTTGGAGTTGCTCTTTCTTTCTTTCTTTTGGTTAACTGGATTAGAGGTCTATCTATCTTTTTTATCCTTTCAAATAACCATCTCTTGGATGCATTGATTCTTTGTTTTTTTTTTCTAATTAAATTAGTTTTTATTGATGCTTTGTGCATTTCATACATTTTTTCCAATTCAGTTCAGGCTTATTTCCCCTTCCCTCCCCCCCCACCCCCACCCCATCCCAGATCATGCATTCTGCCATAACTGTCCTGCATCTTTCTCTCAGTTTTTTTTTTTTTCATTTTTAGCTATAAGTGATAATCCATGAGTACAAGCATCCTTCATGCAAAACCTATCTGCAGGCTGTTGTGCCCTAGAACACCTACAGCCCCACCATACAGTGGGGTTGACCAGGTTGTTTGTTCAATCAGGTTGATCAGGTTGATCAAATGAGTTTCTAGACTACATTGCTGTAGATTCAACATTCACCCCAATCGCAACCATTACATTCTACCACTAACCACACCCCCTTTTCCGCAGTTTGTTCCCTAGGCTTAGAAAAGGGGCACAGGTGGTGAGAGGTAAAACAGTCCACGTCTCTGGATGCTGTTGACTTGGAACGCTGTCATATTCTGGTCTGTTTCCTTTCATGGGCGGCAGGTTGTCCGGAATAACCTTTCGATCCTAACTAATGAAGACAAACAATTAGAATATTGGTAATTTAAGCGCACGTATAGTTATGGTAGGTTATTTTAGCATAGACACATTGTTTGGATGTATGTTAATCCATGAATTGCAATGTTCCCCCTGTTAAATATGACGGGTCTTACGTGGCTTATAGCATCTCCTAACCTGTACAGAGGTCCGCAATTTCATTTAATGGAAAAACAAAAACCCCTGAAAAACCAAAGCAACCTGAGTGTAAAGAGAGCAATACAGGGGGATCGCATGTCCAGACATCAAACTATACACAGGGCTATAGTCATAAAGACCAGCCTGGTACTGGCAAAAACATGACAGATTGACCAATGAATGAATGTTGAAGATCCAAACCTGAGGCTATACAATTTCAGCCACCTAGATTTGACAAGGGGGCCCAAGAAGACACAATGGAAGAAAGACACATCGTTCAGCAATGGTGCTGGCAAAACTGGATCACAACCAACTTGTAGAAAATGAAATTAAACCCCTACCTCTCACCTTTTTCAAAGGTCAACTCACAAGATGGACAAAGACCTCACGTAAACCCAAACCCCCCCTCTGGAGGTATAGAAGAGAAGCTGCAGCAGACTACAAAGACATGGTGTAGGAAAAGACTTCCTAATCAAGACAGCAGCTGCAACAAGAAATAAGATCACAATGTGACAAATGGGACCGTATTAAACTCAAGCTTCTGGTACATCAAAGGAAGCAATACAAAGGAAGTGAGGAGAAAGACCCACAGAGTGGGAGGACAATTCACAGGCAGATACATCTGACAAAGCATTAAATTTCCAGAGTATACAAGCTACGCAAAACAAAGAGTAAAGAAAACAAATGATCATTCAAAAGATGGAGCAAAGATTTGAATAGAATAGCTTCACAGAGGAAGAACTAGAGATGGACGAAAATCATATTAGAAGTGTTCAACATCATTGATTATTAAGGATAATGCAAAGTAAAACCCTCTGAGATATCCCCTTTACTCCAGTAAGACTGGCTTAGAGGTCAGGAACACGAATGATACCAAGTGCGGAGAGGTTGTGGGGAAAGGGGAACACTCATCCAGTTGCTGGTTGGGAATGTAAACTTGTACAGGCCACTGTTGGAAAGTCCAGTGTGGAGAACCCTTAAAAAGACTCATAATGAGCCTTCATTTGTACCCATGTCATACCACTTCTCCTGGGTAATAACCCACACACAACTACTTATGGGTCAAAGATACATGCACCTAATTTTTTTGCAGTTTCTGTTCACAATAGCAAAAAGCTGGAACCAGACCAGGTGCCCCTTTCAACTAGAGAGTGGATAGAAGAAATGTGGTACATGTACAAAACGGAATTCTATGCCATTAAAAGGGGACACATAATGAAATTTGCAGCTAAATGGATGGAGCTGGAAGACATTAATGTGAAGTGAAGTAACACAGTCCCAGAAAAAACATAACAGACAATGGTGTACCCCGCAGTATGTGGATGCCCTAGTACCGAAAACCCAGAATATAATATTATTTCCGGAGAGGAGTTCAAGATTAAAAGAACAACAGAAGAATACGCATCAGAAATGTACTTAAATTGACTGGTAAATTGTGGTTATTGGGTGGGAAGGGACACGTTTTGAATTAGATCTTTGTATTGTGGTAATTTGTTGGTTAGATTTGGGTGAACGGATCCATTATTATTGTTAATATGGGTTGTCTGTTGGGTTAGGATACATATTGCTGTTTGTCTTTCCAGTATTTTTAGTTTGCAAATGTTAGATTTTTTGTTTTATGTTGTTTGTTTTTGTTAGTGTAAGGCACTAGGGCGAGTAAGGTTTCTCCTTAGGACTATCTTTGAAAGTATCCCATAGGTTTGTTTGTGTTGTATTACCATTTTAGTTTAGTTCCAAGAATAACGTTTTTTCTTTATTTCTCCCTTGAACTATTCATTATTTAGGAATTTGGCTCTTTAGCCTGCCATGAGTTCCCTTGTGATAGTAGGCTTCTTCTGGTGTTGGAATGGAAAGCTTTCCTGCAAGGCAGCGTGGTCGTATAGAATCATGGGAGATTATTTCATATTTTGTAGTTGTTGAGGTTTTTTTCTGTGCCCCAATATGTGGTCGATTTTGGAAAATGTTCCATGGGATTTGGTGTATGGATGGAAAATTTGGCAGATGTCTGTTAGGTCCTTTGGTGTATTGTATTGGTCAGTTCAGTGTCTCTCTGTTTATTCTTTGTCCAGTATACCTAAATGGGCAGAGTGAAGTATTGAAGTCCCCTACTAGTAATTTGTAGGGATGAATCTGTGCCTTAAAGTCCAGTAGGGCTGTGTTTATGAAGTTCGATGTAATATGTTTGTATATATAGATATATTATTAGAGATATATATATATTCATGATTGTGAAGTCTTCGTGGTTAACTGTTTCTTTGTTTTTTTATTTTATTTATTTATTTTATGTGTATCAATGTACTGTCTGCATGTAGGTTTGTGCACCCGTGTCGTGCAATGCCGCGGAGGTCAGAAGAGGGTGTCGGATTTCTCTGGAACTGGAGTTCTCCTGGAATTGGAGTTACGGACTGTTCTCAGCTGCCATGTCGGTGCTGGGGATGGAACCCTGGTCATCTGCAAGAGCAATCGGCACTCTTAACTGCTAGGCCATCTCTCCAGCCCCGGTTAACTGTTTCTTTGATAAGAATGTAGTGACCCTCTTCATTTCTTCTTATTAGATCTAATTTGAAGTCTATATTATCTGATATTAGAATAGCAACTCCTACTTGCTTCTTAGTACCATTTGCATGGAATTTTTTTTTCCATCCTTTCACCTTAAGATGATTCCTGTCCTTGAAGATGAGATGGGTTTCTTGCAGAACACAAAAAGGTGGATTCAATTTCTCAATCCATTCTCCCGGAACATGTCTCTTGATTGGGGAGTTTGGACCATTAATATTTAAACATATTATTGAGAGACGTATATTGCTTCCATCAATTTAGTTTCTGTTTGCATTTTTCATCTATGTTTGTATTTCCAGTTATACCTTCATTAATTACTTTCTCTTGCACTTGAGAATAGTTTTTCCTTTCTTTGGCTCTTTGTAGTGCTTCAAGTTTTTTCTTTTTTTATTTATTACTTTTATGTGTATGGATGTACTCTTTGCATGTAGATTGGTGCACCTGTGTCATGCAATGCTGCAGAGGTCAGAAGAGGATGTCGGATTCCCCTGGAACTGGAGTCAAAGAAAGTTCTTTGCCATGTAGGTGCTGGGAATTGAACCCGGCTCCTCTGTAAGAGCAGTCGGTACTCTTAACTGCTGAACTATCTCTCCAGCCCCATCTTCAAGCATTTTCTGAATGTTTTGTTTTCTAGAAATGTATTCTTTCATTTTATTTATATCATGAAAGATTTTTCTTTCTCCTTCAACTATAATAGACATTTTTGCTGGGTAAAGCATTCTGGTTTGGTATTAATAGTCGTTTAGAACTGGGTATACTCTGGTCCAAGCTCTTCTGGCTTTCATCATTTTCATTGCAAAGTCAGATGTAATTCTTAGGGGTTTTCCTTATGTGACTTACTGTTTTTCTCTTGTAGCTTTCAGTAGTCTGTCTTTATTTTGGGCATCTAGTGTTTTTACTATGATATGACATGGGGAATTTCTTATCTATTTGGTGTTCTATGTGCTTCTTGCATTTGTATGGGTATATCTTTCTTCAATTTGAGGAAACGCTCTTTTATAGTTCTCTTATACATAGGTTTGGTCCTTTCATTGTGTCCCATATTTCCTTGTTTTTCCACTTCTGTGTTTTTAGGAAATTTTCATAATCTTTTCTTGAGCATTCCAGGACATCCATTCTAGCTTCCAGTGTCAATATTCTATTTTCTACTTAATTCAGTCTGTTACTGAGGGTTTCTCCCATCTTTTCCTATTGCCTGGATGAGCGTTCAGTTTCCTTTTTCATTTCAGCCTGAGTTTTCTTGAGTATTTCCACCTCTTTCCAAGGTTTATCATACTCTTCTTAGTCTATCTCTATCTCCTTCTAGTTTTTGATTAATTTGTTTGTGTGTCCTTTAAATTCCATGAATTCTTTAAATTCTTTGAGTATGTTCATGATAAATCTTTTATGGTCTATGTCCTGGGTTACTTCTTGGGAGTCCTCATAGTCGGAGTTTCTACTGGATTGGTAATGTTTAGTGGGTACTTATTATTTGGATTTCTCATGTTATTATTTTTTCATTGTGATTTTGGCATGTGGATTTGTTTTGTGGTTTGTATTCTGTTATGAAAGTTAAGTGTTTCTTCATTGCATTGAAGATTGACTTTGCTTGTTTTCTCCAAGTGTTTTCATTGTCTTCTTATTAGTTATGAAAGGCTGGATGCTCTAGGCTTCAAGTTTTCACTTTTGATTTCGTACTAGAATGACCAGCTAGTTCTCACTCTTCTAATCTGGAGCTTCTGCAGAGGCCTAGCACAGGTGACAATCAGGTCGGCTTGAAATTAGCAATGTGTAAGGTGAGCCTACCAGTTCCCTGGGCTGGTTGTAAGCATCTGGGTCTCAGTCCAGGGCCAGGGAAGCTTATTCTGGAGCCTAGGCATGGCTCTAGGTGTTCCATAGCTAATGGATTGGCATTCTGGAATATCACTGGAGTTGAACCATTTTGGCCTCTGGGCTTCTATCTCACCTGCTGGGTGCCAAGTTGTTCCTGGGGGGTCTGGCCTCAGGATGGGTGGATGGGGCTCTGTCTCATCTGTCAGGAGCCAGAGCTCAGCCTCTGGGAGCTGAGCTGGAGCTGATCCAGACCCAGAGTTCTGGTCTAGTTATGGGCCACTGGGTGGGTAGGTGTGCCTTCTTTTGCCTGCTAAGAGCCAGGAACAGGCAGCCAAAGTAGATTCACACTGGCATGGCATTTGCCAGGCTCTGTCTTACCCCTCAGAAGTTGGGATCAGGGCAACAATACTGAATCCCTATCCCTGTAAGCTGGAACTGTAGCTGCTGGGCATCCAGAGCAAGCTTTCAGGGGTAGGTACTGGGCACCAGAGACTGCTGAACCAGAACAGGGGCTCCCAGAACCCGTGAGCCAGGGCTCAGGACCTGAGTGCTGGGTCCTGGGAGCTATGCATGTGGAGCCTGGTGGGCCAGAACTAGGGCCATAGCATGGCCCCTTGCAGCCTCTCCACCTGTGTGGGCCCAGTGAGGGTGCCAGACTGCCGGTGGTCCACCTACAGTCTGCTGGTTGTCTTTAATTATTTTGATTAGGTTTATTCCTGAGTATTTTATTTTTTTGAAGTTAATGTGAAGCATACAAGTAAAGTTTTCTTGTATGCATTTTTCTCATTGTTTGCTGTTTGTATATAGAAACACTACTGATTTTGTAAGTTGATTTTTTAACCCACCACTTTACTGAAATTATTAAACATTTCTAGTAGCTTTTTGGTGGAATTTTCTGGACCTCTTATGTATATCATATAATATGCAAATAGGGATAATTTGCCTTCTTTTCCAGTTAGTACTCATTTAATTTCCTTCTCTTGTCTTACTGCTCTTGAAAGGGTTTCAAGCACTATATTGAAAAGGAGTGGAGAGAGAGGGCAACCTCGTCTGGTTCCTGACTTTAATGGTAATGCTTCCAGTTTTTCTTCATTCAGAATGAGGTTGGCTCTGGGTTTGTTATATATAGCTTTAAGGATATTCAGGTATGTTTTCTTTAGACCTATTCTTTCTAGGACCTTTAACATGAATGTATGTTGGATTTTGTCAAAGGTCTTTTCTGCATCTGTTGAGACAACCATGAAATTTTTGTCTTCAAGTCCATTTATATGTTTTATGACATTTATTGACTTATGTATGTTGAACCATCCCTGCATTTCTGGAATAAAACCTACCTCATCATGGTAGATGATAACTTTGATGTGCATCTTTATGTGGTTTGTGAGTACTTTGTTGAGCATAAGTTCATTAAGGATTTGGGCCTATAGTTTTCTTTCATTGTATCTTTATCTGATTTTGGTACTAGAGCAATGCTGACTTTGGAAGTACTCATTCTATTTCTATCTTTTTGCAGAGTTTGAGCAGTATTGGTAGTAGATCTTCTTTGAATGTCTGCTAGAATTCTGCTGTTTAATAGTCTGTCTATCAGACATGCAGCAGATTAATGGGCTCATCGTCCATCTTTACTGCCTTGTATATGTGTCCTTTAGCATTCATAAACTTATAATTGCATCATCACATGTATTTATTTCCATATAGAATGAAAGAAACATCAGGTACATGTCATATATACTTCCCCATCCAAAATTTGCTAATATTAAGTCCTGGATGCCCATCCTACAATGCCCAAATGTGATTTGATTTGGAGACATGGGTCATTAAAAAGATATGAATGTTAATTGGGGTGATTGGAGTGGGCCTTAGCCCGACATTACTAGTGTCCTTATTAATAAAGTGGAGAAGCTGCAAAGATGACTCACTGGTTAAGAATACTGGTTGTTCTTGCAGAAGACCAGATTTGGTTCCCAGCACCCAATATGGCAGCTAACCATCATCCATAACTGCAGTTCCAAGTGATCTAACACTCCCTTCTGGCCTCTGTAGTCATTGCATGTGTGTGGTGTCCTTACATACATGGAAGCAAAACATTCATACATATAAAATAAAATAAATAATTTCAAATTCATTTACAAAAAGAAGAAATGTTTCCAGAGATAAAGTTGAATGTAAAGCATCTGTCACACAGCATGAGGAACTGAGTTCACCTCCTCAGTAGCCAGGTAAATGCCAAGGTGGGTACAAAAGCTGGCCTATAATCTCAGCTCTCTTGGGAGTCCCAGCGTAAACTGACTAGCTACAATAAACAAATAGTGAGGTCTGGATTAAGAGAGAAATTCTGGGTCATATATAAGATACACAGTGATAGAACAAGACACTCACATCAACTTCTGGCCTCCACACATGTGTGTGCATGCACAGAAACATGTGTGCCCTAACAAATATGAACACTCAGAAACACACACACACACACACACACACACACACACATACAGAGAGAGAGAGAGAGAGAGAGAGAGAGAGAGAGAGAGAGAGAGAGAAAAGAGAAGTTAACGATACTGGCATGAAAAAAAAAACATTATAAAGACACTGGGTCATAGATAGTGATATAGGTAAACACACCTCAGAAGGACCCACCTCAAGCACCATGGATTTCTCACTTACAGTCTCAGAATTGTGAGAAAATAATTTTTATTGTTTAAATGACCCATTCTGCAATACTTTGTTATGGGAGCATTAGTCAATTAATATAGTTCCAAATTAAGTGTCATTCATGTGTCCAGCCCTTTTCAGATGATAACTTGATGTTTCATAGCTCATTCTCAGTTGAAAGTTTGTCGATGAGGTATTAATTTAATTAAGTAATGTTTATAATTTAAAATTGTAGTCCTTGGTTCTCTGTCCACTATCCCAGCTTACAGACTACTCTGGTTAGGTAGCTCTATGTACACCCCCAACCTGTCAATTTTCCCGGACCTGTGAGATCCCTAACTCCAGTGTTTCCTGTCCATCCACCATGACAACTCCCAGATTTATCTAGAGTTACACGTACCAGCATACCCACCAGACCTCAGCATTCACTGACACCAGTGTTTTCTGCTGTTCCACTTCTCTGGGCCAATTTGGTCAGCTCTAAAGAACTTTACCCACCTTTGCAGAAACCACACACTTCCAGACATAGCTTAGGTTGTACAGCCTGTATGTCACCCAAGGCAGACCTAGTCCAGAAACATATTTGCAATTTTTCTTTGTTATTAATGAATTGTAATCATCCCTGTCTCCCTAATCAAAATCACCATTGATCTGTCTGCCAGCCTACTCACCAAGCAGTCACCCACCCCACCCTGCCACTCTAAGACCACTTGGAGTAATATGTCCTGGAACCTCAGGCTCAGAATTTTCTATCCCTAGCAGAAGCATAGAGTGTGTTTATCACTCAGATGAGAGACTATACCACACGTACAACAAAACCAGAGTCTTCACAGTAGTTTGGCACTATTTGGCTTGATTCTTCACACACACCTTCTGGAGGGCTGTTCCATGTAACCACTGTGTTCAGGTGCTGCTGCAGCTTGTGTTTATTCTAGAATCAGGAGAAAAAAAGGACCCTGCAAACCATGAGCTGGTTCTTTAAGTCTTCACTGAGGAAAGATCTTTTCTTTCCCCTTTAATCAAATAAATTGCATGTCATTCCTGAATTTATCATGAATGAAATATATAATCTTGCCATAGCAAGGGTCACCAGAAGAAAATTTGTAGATAAATAATATGGTATATCACAAAGTACGTAGGACAGGAAAGCTGAAAGGCTGAATGTGGTAGTACACGTTTTCTACATAGCACTTGGAGGAAGCAGAGGCAGGTGGTCTTCTATGAGTTCAAGGCCATCTGGGTGTAGCATGCTGAAAGGTAGCAGTGATTGACAGCACTCAGCAAACAAACACACTGCTTTTACAAATAATGATTATTTGTAGAAAATTTGGCCAATTAATAAAAGTACTGATATTCAAATCGATAATTATTCCATTTTCTATCCCTTTAATAATTGATGTAAACACACTACATTCCAAGATTTTTATTTAATAAAAATATATCTTACCATTTTCATTTCCAAATACTTCCTACTTAATCTCTTAAAAACTATGTAAGAATAAGAGTATGTGCCTGTTGCCAGGAAATCTCAAAGTGATTCAGTTTAGATCCACCTGAAATTAGTTCTTGCCCCTTTCCTAACAGAAGTTGTCTAGAATCCTGGTTTCCTGCACAGTACCAGCGTTCTGTAAAGGCAGGTGAGGATCTAGTTGATGAGGAGAGAAGAGAGTATGCCCTGAAAAGAGCACTGAGTACCCTGTGTCCCTGTAGGTGCCCACCAGGATCTCCCATTCTCTCCCTACTCTCCCGTTTTACCTAAGATCTCAGGAATTTAAAAATGATCCTTAAGCTCTTCCTCCAAGGAAAAATGTTTTGTTATTATTATTAATTTTTCTGCTTCCTTGTGGGACTGGGAAATAATTTGGGGGGATAGAAAAACGGCTACAAGGTTGCAAGTAAGACAACAGAAGAAATAGAAACTAAAACAACAGCAACGACAAAAACTTTGAGCAATGAAATCTTGCCATCTAGTCAAAAATTGTAGTGCATATATTCTGTGCCAGAAGTTATGTCACATCTTAAGATATTTTACTTATTTTTTATTTTTATGTGTATGAGTGTATTGTCTACATGCATCTAAGTACATCCATGTCACAGTGCCTGCAGAGATCAGAAGATGGTGTCAGACCAACTTGAACTGCAGTTAGGGAGAATGGTTAGCCACTTTATGGGTGCTGGGAACCAAACCCCAGTCCTCTGGAAGAGCAGCTAGTGCTCTTAACTGCTGAGCCATCTCTTGAGCCCTACTGTGTCATGCTTATGCTTGTACTTTGACATGACTGACAATACTTTCCTTTCTGTCTCCTTTTCTGCTGATCCCTGTTCAGTGTTTTCTCCCATTACCTAGAAGGAAGGCATTTTTTAACAAAGATAAACAAGATGCACATCCTGTGAAAGTTGTCGATTTTCTTTTTGCTGACTTTTAATTTAGAGATATGTTGAGCATGTATCCAAGGAAGTGCTGGACTTGCAGAGCTTGTGCTGAAGTTATCCTAACCTCCCTTCCCAGTGCCCTGTCACCTTATCAGCCACTATTTTGTGCTGTTATTTTGAGTATAATCCAAGTAAGAGCAAATGGAAGTAAGAGGGTTTCTTGGTGCACTCACTAATTGAATAATTTATCTAAATCTATCTTAATAATATTGTTAATTCACATCCCAGGCAGTAGTTAGGAGAGACTGAATGGAGTCAGCCATTGATTCTTCTTCTTTCATAGTATTACACCTTATCAGGCGAGGAATGTGTTCTGATATTAGCTTGTTTTACAAGCTTCAGTTCACTTGACTCCTATAGTAACTTTTCTGAATATTCAGTGTGTTTTATTCTATCTTCTAGAAAATTTTTTGGAATAAATAAAAATTGTAACATTTTACATGCATTTGATATTAAAGTAATTAATGGTTAGGTCCCCCAAACTTTCTTGGAGCCCACCTGTATTCTCAAACAACTCAAGACTTGGTGACATTTTTTTTTCTTCACTGTAAAAGAAACCTTCAGTCTTTTCTTTAAATTTTCCCTTTAAACCTGTGCCCAAGAAACATGCAAAACCATGTTTATTGCAGCTTTCTTCACAATAGTGAAGAGCTGGAAGGAACTCGAGTGTCCCTCAACTGATGAGTGGATAAAGAAAATGTGGTACATCTACACAATGCAGTTCTATGCAGTGGTATAGAAAGAAGACATCATGAACTCTGCAGCTAAATAAATGGATGGAACTAGAAGCCATTATGCTAAGTGAAGTAACACATTCCCAGAAAACAAGCAATGAATCTTATCCTTCATTTGTGGATGTTAGCACCAAATCCCTAGTTGTAAGGCAAACTGAGCAACTCTAATGTTATATTCCTTTTTATCTGAAAGCAACTGTGCTCTTACAATTTGAATACCTTAATGGGCTCTAGAATTAAGTTATCACTTATTTTCAGACTTTGCAATTTTGGTATATGGGTGAGGGTATATATGCATAATTTAGATTAATATAAAATTAAAGGGAAATATGTAAATTCCTAAACATGTTTTATAGTTTATTTTCAGACTTCATAATTTTGGTATATATGTTGAAATATATATATATGTAATAAATATAGATAAAGTATATATATAATATATAGTAAAAATAGTATATGAAATTTGAAAAAAAAAAAAAAAAAAAAAAAAAAAAAAAACAACAACAAAAGAATTTATCAAAGGACTGACTGAAACAGTAAACTGCACCAAACAGTAAACCTCTGCATAGAAAAACTTTAAAAAGACTGAGAAAAAATGCAAGACATGTATGGCAGAATGCATGAGCTCAAGTCAGATGGGTGGGGAGTATAGAAGGGGGTATGAGCCTAAATTGGATTCAGAAATGTATGAAATGCACAAAACTTCAATAAAAACATTTTTTAAATCTCTCTTGTAAATACATAGAGTGCTATGAATAACAACTGGGAACACAATAAAGTAAGTTTCATTGAACTAAATTCTTTGTTGTATATGTAATATAAATTGTAAAATGTCCCCTTCCACCAGAAAGAGAAGGTTGACTCAAAACTTCCATAATTAATCATTGCTATTTGATTCATGGGTTATATCAGAAGAATCTGGAGTCCAGTTACTCTGAAACAAAGTAGTCTTCTGGTTGATAAACACCATCATTTCACATTTACACTTGCCTATCCAAGAATTAATACATCTTTGTATCAAAAGCTGTTATAAATAATAAATCACTCATAGAAACTTGTGGAAGCTTACTCTTTGGAAATTCAGTTCAGGTTGCATTCCTGTTTCTATACCATGGCCCTAATTTAGTTTCCTCTACCAATCACTAAATCTCAGATATGTTCTTTGTATTTAAATGTCCTACTTTCCATTCTCTGATGATTTGCTTTCTTTTCTCCTTGTTGAACCCCTCAGACCCGTCTCTTAGCATTCAGGAATATTTACAGCCCTGAAGAAATTTTTGACCTTGAAGACTTATTCTCCCATGAAATACTATTTCCCTTGGTGTGATAGGTATATTATTTGTCAACTGACACAGGTAAAATCACCTGGGAAGAGTGTCCCAATGAAGAGTTGTTTAGATTGGGTTGGGGTGTGAATATATCTGTGAGGAATTTTCTTTATTTTTTATTTTAATTTTTTAATAATATCTATATTGATTATTTGTTTCATTAAAAATTTCAAACAATGTATTTTATCATATTCCCCTATCACCTCCCAAATCTACCCCCACCTCCTTAACCATCCAACTTCATGTCCTCTATTTTTTTTAACACTACCAGTCAAATTTGTGTTACTTAAATACTCTTGGATATGGGGCCATGCCCTGGAGTGTGGTTAATCCATAAAGGTTTTAACCCCTAAAGAAGGGTCCTACCCTTAAAGAAAACTATCTCAATCATCTGCCAATAGCAGCTCAGCTAAAGGTTGAACTCAGAGCCCACTTCCATGCTCCATGCTGAGATTTTTGTATGGCTTGAGCTTGCATGGGCCCTATATATACTGTCACAATCATTTTGAGTTAATTTGTGCAACTTCCCTGTTGTGTCCAGAAAACACTGTTTAATTGTAATCATCCATCACTGCTCTTACCATTTTTTCACCCCCTCTTCCATAATAAAGCCCAAGCCTTGGGAGAAGGAACAAATGTGATGTAAGTGTTCCATTTAGGGCTGACTACTCATCAGTTTATTTATTCTCTGCATGTTGTCTAGCTATGGATCTCTTCTAATTACCATTTATTGCCAAAAGAAGCTTTCTGATGGGTGATTATAATGGCACTCATTTTGGGTCATTAGAAATCAGTTTCATACTAAGCCCATTTTGTAGAATACCAGGCTCTACCCTAAAGTCTCCTGACCTATCTAGCCACAGGATTATAGCCCTTATAACAACTCCCAGTATCAGTTCCATCTTGTGGAGTGGACTTTAAATCAGTTCAGACAACATTTAGGTTATTCATAACATTTGTGGAACAATTGCACCAGTGGAAATATTTTGCCCTCACAGTTGTCATTGTAGATCACAGGGTTCACTGTGATGAAAGTGAAGACTGAGGATTACTGATCTCTTCTGAGAGTATTCGTAGCACTTTGAAACCTAACCACTAAATATGAAGCTTTGAAGTCAGTGCCAGATTGGTTTCTCCTTGTTCTATGACTCAAGCATGTGGTGTGTTCAGCAGAAGGTTCTTATCATCAAGTTCTGGAAGGGAACCAATATCAATGACAATATTCAGCAATGTTTGGGGATCTATGGAGACCCTGCAAACAACTCTAAAAGAGGTAACCCATTCATAGCCCTGGGATTTTTATTTCCTATTCTGTGGTGTCTAGTAGGGGGATTATCTTCTCATTGTAAGAAAACTCCATTTACCATTTTGATAAATGTATATATTTTAGGAAGCTTCCATATGACTTTTTCCAAAGGTCTTTATTGTTAATTATTCCTTCCCATCTTCCCTCCTACACCCTATCCTCTCTTGCTCCCACCCCATTTAACACTTGCTATTCCATTATTCCTCCTCTTTCCTTTATACCACTGCAATCTTTCTCCACTCCATTTAAAGGACCCCTGTGGTTTCTCATTTAGTTTCCTGACCTCTATAGTTATCCAAATGAAACACACATATTTAGTCAAAGGCAGCATCCATGAATGAGAGAAAATATCTGAAGTTTGGCTTTTGGGTATGGGTTACAACATTCTATTCCTCTTTCACCAAGTCCACCCCAGCATTTGTTGTCATTTTTTTAATTTTGGTTTTATGTTGTTTTGTTTATCTTAGCCATTCTGACTTGGGAAAGATGAAGTCTCAATGTAGTTTTGATTTGGATTTTCTAGGTGGCTTAGGATGTTGAATATTCTAAAAACTATTTCTCAGCCATTTGATTTCCATCTCTTGAGAATATTATGTACTTGCCCCATTTTTTTGTTCTTTTGATGTTTAGTTCTTTTTTTATATTCTAGGTATGAACCCTCTGTTAGATATATAGTTAGCAAAAATTTGTGATATCTCATATTAATAACTTAATGATGTACCTGAAAACCTTAGAAAAACATGCACAAACAATACCTAAAAAGTATAAATGGAAGGTATCATCCAAATCAGGGATGAAATTAACGAAATGGAAATAGTAACAACAATAAAAACCAAATACAAAGAATCAATGAAACAAAAAGTTGGCTCTTTGAGAAAATTAACTAGATCAACAAACCTTCAGACCAACAATTGGCAAATATAACCACATGAAGCCAAACTGCACAACAAAAGACACCATAATTCAAGTGAAGAGGCACATACAGGACAGGAGACTACATGATTGTGTTAGTTGAGGTTAGATGACAATCTCTGAGTGTGGACAAACCATTCCCTAGGTTTGGGCCCTGGACTGTTTAAGCATGGAAAGGTAAGCTGAGTGGCATGTACGCATGTATTCACTCTCCCTTTGCTCTTGACTATGGCTGTGTCTAGTTAATTCAAGTTCCTATTGCCTTGACTTCCTTTCAGTGCCTTATAATTGTTTGCCAGAGAAACCCGTCCCTTCCTAAGTTTCTTTGGTCAGATACTTTATCACAGCAACAGAAAGGAAATTAGGACAGTTCATATCTTCATAACAGAACAATCCATTCATCTCTCATGATGTTTAGTACATCCTCATACTATAGAAACAATGTGTATGGGCTGGAGAGATAGCCTAGCGGTTAAGAGCACTGACTGCTCTTGCAGAGGACCTGGGTTCGATCCCCAGCACCCACATGGCGGCTAAGAATCATCTGTAACTCCAATTCCAGGAGAACTACAGTTCCAGGGAAATCCGAGACCCTTTTATGACCTCCGCGACATTGCACGGCATGGGTGCACAGACCTACATGCAGACAGTACATTCATACACATACAAAAATAAATAAAATTAAAAAATAGAAACAATGTGTAACCACCTAAAGCATTCTGCTCCTTCTACAGTGCTTGCCAGAGTACACTGATCTCCTGAACAGGACTGAACTACTTTTAGAGTTCTTGTGCTTCTCAGCATCTAGCAGAGATCCAGGTAGCTTAGGAAATGATGGTTGAATAATATAAAACTGATACCCATATTCTATTTATCTTTCATCAGGAGAAAGAACAGAGAATTAATTTTTTTAATGTGTGGTCCCCTTAAAAAGAATCCTTGCCAGCCCAGAAACTTAGCAATGTCACTCAGCACAGAACACAGAGTGATAATATCAATATTAATAAGCTCAGTGAAGTGCCACTGCCTTCAGTGCAGTTTTGACAACACTGCAACCTGACAAATAAAATAAAAACTAATTCTAAAAATAATTTACCTCCTGGAGGCCTTAAATGAATTTTACTAATGAATGGAAAAAATATAGCATACATCGTTACTTTTTGATAGGTGAATCAAATGATATAACCAGCCATATGTCTAAATGGTGTACTCTAAATTCCTAGAGTCTCATTTCAGAAGATAGCTTGAACACTTTTTTTATACAAACTTCCAATTTGAGTCTTTTTACAGTCAATTAATTATGGAAGGCTAAGGAAGAAAGAAATGAGGACAAATGAAAGGAATTAGGATATGTTTTTATTTATTCCATTTTAGCTATTTTAGCTTCAAGCTATCTTCCAATTAGCAGACTGCCTGTGGAATTTTGTAGACTGGGATGAGAGTAACAGAGGAGTAGCGTTCTTAACAGATTTGAAGATATGATTTTTAAATTCATAAATTCCTTGACTACTCAAGCAAAACCAGGATAACCTGTGGCTAACTGAAGAAACTGTGAAAGAAAACCAGCTATTATTGTGTCCTGTTGGCTAGCAGCAAAATGCAAACATCTCAGAGGCTGTATATGGCTTTAAATTCCTGGTCTATTTGAACTTTGAGCCCTGGAAGGTTTTCTGGTGGTAGAGGTGGTGGTGGTGGTATATGTGCCTATGTGCTTGTACTTTCATATAAGAGTACATGTGCATAAAAGACCCAGAGATAGTGAGAAGGGAGAGAGAGAGAGAGAGAGAGAGAGAGAGAGAGAGAATCATTGGAGCTTTTAAATTCTCTTCAGTCAGATGAGCAATACCAGACCAGCTCCTGGGTAAATAAATAGGCATAACTGTAAATATTTAAGAAAAATCAGTACCACCAATCCTGAATATTTTAATAACCTCTTCATAAAGAAATGGTCTTGGGAAGATCCCTTAGGATGTTTTCTTCCTGTTCTTTTTCTTGAATTGAATTTTTCCTTAGTTCTCAGAAGGTAATCTCATGAAGTTACTCATAAGCTCTGAAAATACACCTTCTAATAGAATTATAGTGTGTTGTCTCTGAAATACTTTGAGCAAAGACAGACTCCACCACCTGCCTGTAAAATCTCAGTGTACCAGACATAGTAATATGAATTCTTCCACACATAGAAATATGAATTCTTCTCTGTCTAGTTCATTATTTCCTGTATGCTTTGTTATTTGTTTATTTACTTATTTTACTTATTTATTATTTAGTGATAGCCATGCTGGCTATAAATTATTTCCTACTAGTATGTGAGAATATGTTGTTTAATCAAAGAAGGAAAACTCAACTAAACACATAAAAACCTCTCTGCCTTTTATTTCCTGGAGACCTCTACAACTTTATTAATATATTCATTTATTCTGTCCACTCAGTAAAGATGTGTTGAGCACCCACTTGCTGGCAGTAGGGATAGAGTAGATGATGGAGAGTGCACTTTCCCCACACTGAGATGACTAACAAACACATGTATATTCTTATATGTGTGCAAAGTATTTTCTAAACTGATGTTAAAAGAGGAAAAAGACAAGAGTGCTGTTTTTTGCATAATGCAGGGATGTAAAAGGTCTCTGCTATACACATTTCAAATGTGCGCACTCTGTACATCAACTGTCCGATCCAACAAAAGCAGTCAGAATCAGAAAAGCTGGTACACACCATACTTATGCTTCTCCTGTGATACACCTTCTCATTAGGTCCTCTGTCGCTTTCTCCATGATTAAGTCCATTCCAGCTCTTCCTGTCAGTCTTTCCTGATCTGAAGTCAATGGAGGGAGATTGCTTTCAGTTCCAGGTTGAGAAGTTCAGTAATGGAGGCACTAACACCTGTCTAGACTTTGTTTTTCAGATCTACATATAGACTGCCTGCAGATCCATGATTAATTTCCTCTGAAGGAAACAAGCTAGATGTAGTGAGTGTGTCTGCTGCTACGTTAACTCCTGACCCATTCTGCATCCTTCCTGATGACTCTTGGAAAGTTTTGGATTTCTTCAAAGGAATCGATAGCTTGAGGTGAAATTTCATCACCACTGACCATCTTTGCAAACTATTGAACACAGGGCACAGAGCAGCCCTTTGGGCCTCCCACATCTTTGCCACTTGAAACCTCAGTGCTGAGCTGGCCTTGATAGCATTCTGCCTGAGTTCTTTATTGAATATGCTTCTCTTTTGATCTGCTTCTAATTTACCTCGTGCTTTGTGCTGCCTCCTGCTCTATTGGGAATCAATGGGTGTTTATTGTGTCATTGGTTGTATCACTAATTACTTGACTATAAGTCTGCTGAGTGTGTTCAGTTTATTTGTTCAGAAAATGAGTTTCACCTTCTCCTCATACATTAATTTCTCTAGAGTTCCCAAAGTGAGTAGAGAAGTTCCATTACAATCATATTCTATTAGACATGGGCTCCCGCCACGATGACTGGGTTCTCCACTAACGGTCTTCTAAGAAAGATATGGGCTATGTCCCTGGTCATAGAGCGTTTGCCCCATTCGTGGGATTTGACTCATGTCCATGTTTCTCTGCAAGACATGGATAAAATAAGATATTGTCCTAGCTGCCCTCATCACTGTGGCCTAATTCACCTTTGCAGGACTATTCTGGAAGCTTTGGAATATTACCCAAATGGTATTTGTTTTGTAATCCTCCTGATATTCCTGTGTGCTTAGTGATTGATCCAATAATAATGGATGTCCGTTCATTCATGAAGTAATCACATTGGACTGAGAAAAATCTGATAGCTTCCATATTTTTATGATGAAATATTCATGGCATGAATGTTTTGCCTTTATAAATCATCATGGTTAGTCCATTGATATTTTCCTTTCTCATTTGTCAAATGCATTGAAACCACAGCATGAATGAATGGATGAATGTACTTTTTAGTTACATTCACTTGTGGTTTTATTACTACTTTTAGTTTATAGGCTAAGAATAAGATGCCACCTGGACAAGGAATCTCCCACATAAAATAAATATTAGGTTATTTTTAATAAAATAATTATTATTATTTTTTAATATAAACAAGGCTTGACCCACTTTAGTCACTTAGGTCCTGGAAGTAAAAATTATTGCTTACTGGAAGACATTATGTTAAGTGAAGTAACACAGTCCCAGAAAAACAAACGACAAATGGTGTCCCTCATATGTGAATGCTAGTACCAACAACCCAGATATAAATATTTCTCATGGAGAGGGAGGCATAGTAAAAGAACAACAGAAAGACTGCATCAGAAAATGGACTGAAATGGTGAATTGGAAAGGGGGGATGGGTGGGAGAGGGACACGGGTGTATATTCGATTAAGGCATATTTAATTGACTTTGACGTGAGTTCAGCAAGTACTCATTTTCGCCTAGACACTGTCTACAAAGGACACATGGTGTTTTTAGGACTTAGTAAAAGTAAATCTGTGTATATTAAACAACATTGGTTTAAAGAATCTGATAAGAAATGGTAATGCATCTGATTAAATGGAGATATAATTCGCTGTTGCCCACACTTGCTTTACATAAAATCTGTAGAGCAAGAACTTTGGGATTGACACATAAATGTTCTCTATAGTTTCCCTGTTGTACAGTATCACCTCAGTAGCTTCTCTTAGAGATTTAATGTAAATAAGCTTTGCTTTCCAAGTTTCATATATAGGTCACACAAAACAGCATGGTGAATTGATGAAATCTGTGCCTGACTCCACCTTAGTCATGTATATACACTGTGCTTTCTGGAGCTCACTACGCTAATATAAGTGGGGGATACAGAAAGATGAAACCTTTTCATCAACCCCTTGCAAATTAAATCTTAAAACTAACTATACGGGAAAAGATTTGTTATGTTCCAACAGGACAAAACGACACCAACTTAACGGCTGAGAAGGCTAAGATACAGGCTCTTTGCATTGAGTAGGATGTACCAAAAGTGGCAACGGAAAGGCTGACCCATCCGAACATTCAAAGGAAGAAAAGCCTGAGATTGCCATAGACATCGAACCCCTCTGTGGATCCTACATGTAAACTAGTTTTATATTGAAGTCCTAATGAAGACTTACCTTCTAGGTGCACAAAGGTTCTGATAATGAGAGACTTCTTGCCTTCCCACCCATAGACACAAGAGAAATATGACGATGAGGAGGTCGCTCTCCAACTGTAAATTGGGAGACAACATTTAGGGTAATCTCTTATAAAACCGGTAAACTGCTTTTTTATTGACTACTAGACATGGGAACTGTGGAAGGGATACTATTACTCTTCTGTTCAGACCAAATATAATATAATCCTTGGGCTCTGCACTCCGGCACAATATATTAATACAGGAGCTTTGAATCAGAATGGATTTTTTCCAAGGTGATGTTGGCAGGGGATCCACGGCCCCCAAAAGTAAGGGCTCCTGCCTCTAGTTGGGATACCTACAGGAGGAGCGGCAATAAGACCCTGTGCCAAAAGACCTGACGTTAACATGGGAGGGATGTTTGAGACCACACATGCAAGTGTACAGATGGCCTTGGAATGCCAGAGAGTGTTACCAAAGGCCACTAAACAATAAAAGCAAATATGGGTCTCCTGAGTCAAGTCAAGACTCCGTCAGCACCAGCACACCTCACCTGCCTGGAAATACTCGCGCCACAGGGGCAGCCATTGCCGTATATCCCAATCTAATTGGTATTGCTCTCCCTCTGGAGAAATAACAAACCATGGCTGATGCCACAGCTTACATCTCTAAAGTTAGGAGATGTTATAAGCCACAGTAAGACCCTGTCATATTTAACAGGAAAAAAAATTGTAATTCATGGATTAACATATCCAAACATGTGTCTATCTACAAGTAACCTACCATACAAATATTAGTCTGTTAAAACCTATACTATCTAATTGCTTGTTCTTCATAGTAGAATCGAAGGTTGTTCCTGGAAAACTGTTAGCCATGAAAGGAAACAGCCAGAATTGACCAGAGTCCAAGTCAACAGCTCAGAGAGAGTGGACTGTTTTACTCTCTCACTGTGCCCCTTTCTAAGCCTAGGGAAAACCTGCGGAAGACGGGGGCGTGGTAGAATGTAAGGGCTGCGATTGGGGGAATGGTGATGTGGAACTAAGCAATGTAGTCTGGACACTCATTTGATCAACTGATTGAACAAAACACCTGTCACCCCCCACTGGATGGTGGGGCTGTAGGTGTTTGGGCACAACAGCTGCAGATAGGTTTTGCATGAGGATGCTTGTACTCATGGATTATCACTATAGCTACAAAATGAAAAAAAAACTGAGAGAAAGATGCAGGACAGTTATGGCAGGAGATGATGCTGGGATGTGTGGTGGGGGGGGTGGTGGGGGGGAGGGGGGGAAGGGAAAGGGAATTAAGCCTGAACTGAATTTGGAACAAAATGTATGAAGTGCACAAAGCATCAATAAAAAACTAATTTAAAACAAAAATTATTGCTTACAAATGTTGTGATTTTTTTTTTTTTAAATTTTTTTTTTGTGTATGAATGTACTATCTGCCATGCAGGTTTGTGCACCCCTGTAGTTCAAATGGCGCGGAGGTCAGAAGAGGGTCTTGGATTCCCTGGAACTGGAGTTCTCTGGAATTGGAGCTTCTACAGATGGTTCTCAGCTGCCATGTGGGTGCTGGGATCGAACCCGGTCCTCTGCAAGAGTCAGTCAGTGCTCTTAACCCTAGGCCATCTCTCAGCCCGTATGTGTATTCTTAATTAATTATTGGCATGTATCTTTAACTGACTTTCTTCTTTTTAGTATGTTTTGAAAGAGTCATGTCAAATAAGCATGGAATGGAAATGTTTCAGCTACCGCATTCAAAATAAGAAGCCACTTCAAACACCATGGCTTAAAATCACAGCTGTTTATTATTGTTCTTATGAGTTGAACTGATTTATCTAAATTGTTCTTGTCCTCAATGTTAGGTTAATTAGAGTCACTCACCAGTGTTCATATACATGTATGGTTTGGACACCTAATCTGGTTTTCCATAGACCAGCCACTCACAGCGTGGTTTCTGATATGGTAACCTACTCCTGTGCATTGTGGTCTGGCTTTCAAAAGAGAGGAGACATGGTCTGTCAGTCTTCTTTTTTTTTTTTTTTTTTTTTTTTTATTTTCGTACGTGTATGAATGTATTGTGTGCAGTGCAAGTCTGTGCACCCCTGTGACGTGCAATGCGCGGAGGTCAGAAGAGGGCGTCGGACTCCCCTGGGACTGGAGTTCTCCTGGAAATGGAGTTTCAGACGGCTCTCGGCCGGCCCATGTGGGTGCTGGGGATCGAACCCGGGTCTCTGCAGAGCGGTCGGCGCTCTACCGCTAGGCCAGCGCTCCAGCCCTCTGTCAGTTTTCTTAAGTCTGACTTTTAGAAGTCCAAAAACCACTCTCACAAACTCTCTTGGACTCAACAAGTCAGTCTACCAACCAGAATTGGGGTATGTAAATATTACTCTGTTCTTACATGGTAGTTGACCTGTTTTGCAAGGAATAACCTATCTCCTCCAAGAAGGAAGGACTTCAACCCCTGTTTTAAATAAAAGTAAATTTGATGATTTAATCACATTGTCACTTGCGTGCCTTCATCTTTTATACCCAACAACCTAGAGAATTAGTGTCTCATAAACTTTGCTCCGTTTATAAAAGGGCAGATGTTTCTAAAACATTGTGTACTCTGGATGTACACATACGATTGTACTCCAGAAAAGTCTCGAGTAACTTGTGTGTATCAGATGTTACTTTTTAATAGTTGGAAGCAAACTTTACTTTGGGTTGTTTTTGTTTGTATGTTTGCTTTGTGACTTAAGATTCAGAAATGGTATTTAGTTAATTGTTGTGAACTATTGAGTAACAATTTCAGATATGAATAGGCCAGTATTAAAACTCTTATAAGAGTGTCGTTCCATCCTCCCACATGCACCCACCAACAACTACCTTCTAAGTCGTATTTGCTCTTACTAAGTTATAAATATCCCATAATTTGACTATGCTATTTCTCCAGAATCATTTGAATTTTCACCTAAGACCAGTTTATTTAATATAAGCACATTTCTTTTTGTTTTNTTCAAGGCCAGCCTAGTCTAGATAGAGAGCTTACATAGTGAGTTCCAGGTCAGCTGGGGGTACAGGAAGACTGTCTCAAACCCCCCCCCGCCCCAAAAGGAAAGTCTTTGTGAACTTTGTGGGGATAGAGAATTTCTCTTGAATGTTGTAGTGTTTGCCATTTTCTCTGCTCCCCGAATCACAGTTACAAAAGAAGATATCAGCCTAGAGCTGATTTCCTAGTCATTGTTAATTTGGCAAAGCTGCTTGCAACAAGTTATGCTGAGGTCACCCATTCAGCTAGTTGATAGTCAGATGTGCTCTGTATTGAAGTTAAAACCAGTTTGAAACTGAGTGCTGTTCTTGGGAATTTAACTATTATTAACTTGGAGATTTCTACTTCATTGACTAAGCATCAGTAGGGATTCTGGAAATATCTTGGCTCATTACTTTATCATTTAGGGAAAAAAAAGGATTGAGGGAGCAAGGAGCAATCCATGATTAATGAGACAAAATTCAACTATCTACTTAAAAGGGGGTAGATAGAATTTAGTGTTATTCCTCAAATTTTGCATAGGCTATCCTCATAGCTTAGCCTGGGCTCCCCCTGAGTAGATTCTTTTGGTAACTGAGATCACAAATTTTGGGGAGAGTCTATCAGGGAACTGAGAAGCTTACTCAAGGATGTGATGGATTTTAGGGTAGATTTAGTGTGTATAAATTCAGACATGCATTTAACTACTTAAAACATTTAAAATGAAGACAGGGTTCCCTTCTCACCAAACAATGGGCATTGATATCACCATCTGGGACCATGGGGTTGGATATTGTAAATGGTCACCAGAGATGTGTTCTCCTTCAGTTCTGTCAATTTGTAGCTGTGAAAGTATTTTGCAGTGAAGAATCACAACACTCTTGTATCCACATGGGACCACAGGCCTCATGGAAGGTGAACAGGATGTCATGTGTGTCTCTTGTATGCTGGAGCTGCAAAGAAATCCCCTTTCTTTATTCATCTACCTGAGAGCTGGATGGGAAGTTTCAGCAGGTGCTCAATTTCTAGGGGATGCTGGAGGCTGAGGTGGACTGCATCAATCCACGAATCCATGACAAAATGAAAGGCTGCTTTCTGGGCAGGAAGTTTCACATTCAATATCAAGAGACTGGCTTTTGATAAATGTTTCAGATTCTAGAGTTGTCTTATTTTTGAATAGTTTTATATACTTCAATAGTGGAACAACTCTAATAAAAATCCTTTAAAATACAAAACTTGCATGAAATTTGAAACTATTTGGAAAGTTTGCAAGTTTCAGATCTCAGAGTAACCTTGATGTGGTTAGAAGGAAATTTCATTAGAGGTGTTTCCCTGGATAAAGGGATCTTAAGCGGAGAACCATTCGATCACTTTATAGGTAGCTGCTTTAACTATGAATGCTGACTCAGCATGAGACATCAAGTCATGGGCAGAGCTTATGTGTGAGCTGGTTTTATTTTTTTTTTTTAGGGTTGAAATTATTTGAATAGGCATAGCGTTGTAGTTTTAAGTTTTGTTCTATTTTATATAGGCCTTATATTTAGCCAGTCAAACATTAATGTTTTAGTAATTATGTAAAGTTTTCTAACAGGAGTTTACAAATTCTTAATTTTGCATTACGGTTGGTTGCTTCACCAAATTTTGGCCTTTCATGAATAAGCCATTTGTTTCTTCTTCCTCTCCCTCCCAGTTGTCTTCCTCCTCTTCTTCTTTTTATTTTTCTTCTTTGTGAATTTTTGTGTTTTTTTTTATTTTTTTTTATTTCCGTACGTGTATGAATGTATTGTGTGCATGCAAGTCTGTGCACCCGTGACGTGCAATGCCGCGGAGGTCAGAAGAGGGCGTCGGACTCCCCTGGGACTGGAGTTCTCCTGGAAATGGAGTTTCAGACGGCTCTCGGCCGCCATGTGGGTGCTGGGGATCGAACCCGGGTCCTCTGCAAGAGCGGTCGGCGCTCTTAACCGCTAGGCCATCGCTCCAGCCCTCTGTCAGTCTTCTTAAGTCTGACTTTAGAAGTTCCAAAAACCACTCTCACTAAACTCTCTTGGACTCAACAAGTCAGTCTACCCAACCAGAATTAGGAGGATGTGAAATATACTCTGTTCTTACATGGGTAGAGTGAACTGTTTTGCAAGGAAACTATCTCCTCCAAGAAGGAAGGACTTCAACCCATGTTTTAAATAAAAGTAAAATTTGAAATGATTGAATCACATTGTCACTTGCGTGCCTTCATCTTTTAATACCCAACAACCTAGAGAATTAGTGTCATTAAACTTTGCTCAGTTTATAAAAGAGGCAGATGTTTCTAAAACATGTGTACTCATGGATGTACACATACGATTGTACTCCCAGAAAAGTCTCGAGTAACATTGTGTGTATCAGATGTTACTGTTTAATAGTTGGAAGCCAAACTTTACTTTGGGGTTTGTTTGTTTGTATGTTTGCTTTGTGACTAAGATCAGAAATGGTATTTAGTTAATGTTGTGAAATATTGAGTAACAATTCAGTATATGAATAGGCAGTATTAAAACTCTTATAAGAGTGTCGTTCCATCCTCCCACATGCACCCACCAACAACTACCTTCTAAGTCGTATTTGCTCTTACTAAGTTATAAATATCCCATAATTTGACTATGCTATTTCTCCAGAATCATTTGAATTTTCACATAAGACCAGTCTTATAATATAAGCACATTTCTTTTTCTGTTTGAGCATCAATAAGCAAGGAAGTTAAAGAAAAATAAATGAACAAGGGGGTTTCTAAGTTCTAGAAGGTGAATCCAGCACAGCTTTAGGTCAGCTTACTGCCTCTTGTCCTCTGTGTCCTTTGTTGAATTCTCAGAAAATGCACAGTAATGGCAATGACATCAGCAAAATATAATTAGAAAAGCAATCTGTTGGAAAAAGGAATGATAATGCTTTTGAAAATGAAGTAGTGTACCATGTAGAGAACTTGGGCAGGATCCATTGTTTTAGAGGATCCATGCCATGGTTCCTCACCATTAGGCCTGATATTGGAAGAAAGTAATTTCAATTATTTTGACCTCCAAACTAACTCTCTGCACTTCCAAATAATGCTGCTTAAAGAAGTTTTCAGGGTTTAATAATGTATGCCTTCAAATGAATTACAAAAAAGAGTTGCATATATTCCCTACACTCTTTATTTTTGTTTGTAAATGATAGTCTTTGATATTTTGGATGGGGAATAAATAGAAAATGTCAGGCATTATGAATAAATCAGTTGTGAGTGATGATTGAATTGTGGTGTCAGCTCTTCTATCTGGTGCTGACAAGCACAGTGTGTGGCAGTAGAGCCAGCTACTGTGAGTACAGCATCTGGTAAAGTTAGGAGTCTCTGTACTGGTAGGTGGCTCTGGAAGAACTTACTTGTATATGTGGGAATACTAGAGGAACCTCTGGTGCAGCAAAAACAGCAGCTGCAGAAAATGGGATGCTGGGTTTGCATGAACTCATGATTCCTCTTTGCTGAGAGTTAATCCAAGTCAGGCACTGTGCTGGGCAGTTCACATAGATTGCTTCATTTAATCTTTATGACAACAAAGTGAGCTAAATCTTACCATGATATTTGTATTATAAGCAATGACTCTAAAATAAGACTGAATAGGCAAAATACTCTGCTCAATGTACAGAAATAAGAAATAACAGAAGAGAGATTGGATCTGAACCCAGCAAATCAAGCTCCTGAATCCAACACCAGTTTTGAAGTGCAATTTGTATTTTGAAAACACAATCTTTTAGTGTATAGGTCTAAGCTTTGACACACTCTCAAAACCAGGTAAAAAACCCCCACCATACTCAAGCTATAGGAAAGCTACACTACCTCCCTGCTCAACTTGTCTTCAGCTTCTGGCAACCATTGAGCTTTCCTTTTTCTTTAGAGATTCTTTAAAAAAATCATGCATTTGTAATCATGTGCCATATAGATTTTTATTTGTATTCCACCACACTTTACCACTGAGTTTCCTGCCAGACCTAGCCCTGAACCTTTGACTCTGGCTTCTTTCACCCAAGATCAGTCATTCCCTGAAAGTACTCCATATTATAGCACAATCACAAGCTCATGCATTTTTTCTAAGTACTGGTCCTTTCTGCCATAGTAAATTTACCCTTCCAACTGTGCAAGGGTATTTGAGTTAATTCCAGTATTTTTAGATTTCCATATCTTAACCACAAGAAAATATGACCTTTATCCAGCTATAATAATTTCCTAATTATCACAGTGTTCCCAGGAGTATATTTGCTTTAGTATTCTCTTCTAAGATCCCACAAGAACTCTTTCCTAGAGCTAGCTTAAGCACAGTCCTACAGGATACATTTTCTCCCAGTCGGAAGTGCTATTAAGCTTTCCCTCTAACAATCACGTGGTCCTTATCACCTAGCACTGTGTGGGATGAGATGAGGAACCAGTAAGTCTACGCCTGAATCCTGGGGCACAGGAGGAAATAGAAAGGGTAGCAACACCTGGAATCCTAATTTAGACTTGGTATTAGAACACAGAGCTTAATAAGCAGCTTGTGATATGCAGAGAAACATCAGTGAAGAATTATAGAACTTGAGAACTTATTTCCCTAGATTGTGCCAACACCATTAATTGAAAAGTAGAAAACATGATGACTATTGATCAGATTTCACACTATCAAATATTAGTATTGTCTCTTTCCTTATTTTAACATCCTCTTCTGTAATCATCTGTCACATAATTGAATTGACCATATCATCCATTGCTTTCATATTGGTATATTTATAGCTTTGGGCTATTCCTTCTCCTTCAAGTTGAATTCAGACTTCAAAACTCCTCTTTAACAAGGCAACTTAATTCAACCTATTGAAGTCAGAATAACACTTTTGACTAAATTAAACTTTGTAATAAGGGGTGGTATTGTTACTCTTTTCCTCCCTCTAAATGATGTTTATTAGCAGAGTTATTGCATTAAAAAGCATGCATCTAAGATTGAACAAACTTGATTTTATTCTATGTTCTGTCATTCATAAGCTATGTGACCTTTAGCTAGTTCTGAACCTCTGAATCTTGTTTCTTTATCAAATGAGGACAGTGACTTCTGTGTCTTCTGTGTTAAGGGATTGTGAGGGTAGCTGGACAGGGATAAAAGTCCCTTCATTGTTCTGTGAAATGAGAAGGTGTGATAGCATGTCAAGGGTCACTGAGCTTGTGCACTAAGGTTGCTTGTGCATGTGTCCACCTTCTCCAGTCTAAGGAGGGTAAGAATTTTGAGATGTTGCACATGAAGCACTGCTTCACAAAGGTTGGTTTACACAATCTAGGGAAATAAATTCCCAAGTTCTATAATTCTTCACTGATGTTTCTCTGCATATCACAAGCTGCTTATTAAAGCTCTGTGTTCTAGTACCAAGGCTAAATTAGGATTCCAGGTGTTGCTACCCTTTCTATTTCGTCCTGTGCCCCAGGAATCAGGTGTACGACGTACTCGCTCCTCATTTGTTCATTCATCCCACACAGTGCTAGGTGATAAGGACCTCATGATTGTTAGAGCTTCATTCTTGTGATTTTGAGAAGCTCCTTCTCTGTAAGCACAGACACAGCTGCCCAGGTTATCCGTGCTATTCTCTGTGTAGGGATATATTCTGAGATGTTGGTGTGTTTAGTGTTTTTCAGCTCAGTTTGAAATCAGCTCTCTGCACAGGCCACCCAGGTGTCCTCCAACCCCGTAAGTACTGGAGGTTTCCACAGAAGTGACATTTGATCCTATTCCCCAGCCATTTATTCAAATCTTTGGGTTGGTGGTCTTTATATTTTTCCATAAATAACCCTTCACTTTTTTATTTTCAAAATTATGTTTTGAAAGAATCATAGTAATTCTGATTAGGAGAAATGATCTGTTCAATATAGCATCAAATAAGAAAAACACAAATGTGCCGATGGCAGGCACTCCATTCTAGATGTATGACACCCTAGCCCGGTAAAAATAATTCTTAGCCTGCCGTGACAGAACACTATAATCCTAGCTAAGGAGGATATTGGGTTCAAGACCAGCCAGCCTGGACAGCTTAGTGAGACTAAAGTTCAAAACTAATTGACTATTATAGTTCTGTGGTACAGGGATTTCCTAGCATTAGGAGGGCCCTAGTATAATATTTAGTACCATAAAATAATAATAATAATTTTTTTAAATACTTGCCCTCTAGCAGTTTTCTAAAAACTCCCATCATAAGGGAAACCTGGGTTTCCTGAGGACTTGAGAAAAAAAAAGAGAGAAGTAATTAGACTGAGGTTCTTAGTAAACCAGTGGAACATTCTGGAAAATATTTTATCTCATTTAAAAATAATACATATAAAATTAGCTATGAAAATATTTTGTGAGATGCACTCTGTGTCACATGGTAGTGATTTATTCAACTCTGCTCTAATTCCCTCATGTCATACCTTCTTGCTCAGCTGCTTTGTAGCTAGAATCCTCCAGTTCTCCACACCCACAAAATAGAAGCTCCCCTATGAGTGCTAGCATGTAAAATGGGAGCTTTATGATGGTGAGTGCAGAAGGGAATGCATTTGGCTGTCCAGTATTAGCAAAAGCAAGGTTCTTATCATCCAGTCCACTATTCCACAGAACTCCTGCCAATAATTCTGGAGCCACATAGTGGAGCAGAAGCTTTCTGATTCTCAGTTGGGGGCAGAAATGTATTTCAGAGCTTACAATTAAGGCAACTGCTTCCTGCTGCCTCCACTTCCTGATCTTCTCCTGTGGTCTTTATGGCATTCAAAGTGACCACTGTTTTGATGAGTAAGATCTGCAATATTGGAATTTCTCCCTGGAGACACACAAGTTTCCATATTTAAGCAACTAATTCAGTAGATTAGATTTTTCTATAACTGAACACTGATTCTCATAAATATACTAAATTATATCTGAGTAATTTTCTCATTTGATACCTTGCTGATTTATGATTTGACATTGTTGGCTTTCTCATTTTGAGTTCTTTAATCCCTCCTGAGGGTACAGAGAAACTTGTTTATCTGAGATAGAAGGACACATAATCTTTATTTCTTTAGTTCACTTGCATTCCTCAAAGGCTGCCCTCACATCTGCTCTGTTCGTTGTAACTTTAACCCAGAGCACACCAATACGCTACAGAATTGGGCTAAATGTTCTTATGCTGTTTCTGCGCCTGATTCAGTCCCTACTACTGTGTGTGAGCAGCTGGGAAGATCAAAATACAGAATCATTCTCTAATTTTTCATGTCTTTTAGAAACCTTCTCTTGTAATTTGTTTGGGATTTGACAAAAGTATGCAAGCTAATTTTTATAAGCCTAGAAAACTTACACAGAACTAAATATGCATGCAATAGTTTGATATGAATCTTTCATGGGGGAGAATTAACTTTATAATTTGATATTTTTATGAAAGGGTTGAAATGAAATTATCTTTATTATTGTTTATTTTCAGTTGACAAGGTAAAAATCAGGTATAATTACAGTCTGAAACATTTTTGGAAATACAGCGGCCACCACCTAGTCATGGTTGTGCTTTCCTTGTTTTTAACTGTCCAAGAACAACCTTAAGTTGAAAACATCAGGTATAAAGTTACAGAAATTGAAAATTCATAAATTGTAAATGGTGTGGACTTCTGAGTAGCATTATATGATCTCAAGCCATGCTGCTCTGTCCACATTAGGCCAAGAATTGTGCTTCTGTCCACTGCATCCACACTGCAGATGCTGCCCTTTCATATTTACCTAGTAGCTATCTGGTTATCAAATTGACTGTGACAGCAGCTCAGGTACATGTGTCTAAATAACCTTGTTTCACTTAATAATGATCCCCAGAAATGAGCATGGTGATACTTGCAGTGTGGTTGTGACAACAAGAAGCCACAGAACTTCCTTCATCTTAAAAGTTGAAAATGCTTGACTTTCTGGAAAAGTCATTTGGTTTAGTTTTGCTGTTGTGGCTCAAATTGAAAAGATGCCCAGTTGTGATAGGAAAGCATTTATGCATTATAATAGAGTAGATGAGAACAAAGTGGGTTCACATGCAGGTTCAAGTATCTACTGGAATTCTTGCCTGTACATCCAGATGCTAAAAGGAGACTACCACTGGTATACTTTGTTTAGTGCCTGTAGCAAGCTAACTAACATAGGCCATATCTCATATGCTAAACTTTTTAAAAATTTTAATTGTGTATTTGTACATTTCATACAAAGTCCCCTATTCAAATTTAGGTTCCACATTTATGTCCCTAAAACTCCATCAGAACTCATGCATTACACATCTATTTGAAGTCACATCCATTCAAGCTTTTGAACCCAGATGTCCTTCTGTGCAAATTCATCCACTGTAATCTAGTCAGCATATCTAGAAATCTTCAGTACAGCATACTCTCCCTCACCCAGCAGTAATCAGCTCCAATAGTTCTCAGTCCAGGGCTGACCCACAGCCCACTTCTCTTGCTCCACTCTGGGACCTTGTCTGAGTTGGTGTTGGTCCCATGCCTGATGCCTGCCATCATCACTACAAGTTTACATGTGCAAGCTCCAGTTGAAGACTTCTGCTTCTCTACATTCATTAACCAGCTCTGGTTCTTACAGTGTTTCCACTCCCTGTTCCCCAATGATCCCTGAGCCATGGGTGGGGTGGATGAGGTTTAATATAGGAGTTATATCCAGGGACACACACTCTGAAGGCTCCCATTCTTTGAAACCTGGTCAGTTGTGGTCTTCTGTGTGGATTGTACACTATTGTATAAGGAAGCTTCACTGGTAAGAATTGAGCGATGCCTTCATTCTCTCTCTCCCTCTCATTCTGCTATGTTCCACAAGTCTTAGGTATAGATGTTCAACTGTAGATGTGTCTCCTAGGATTGGGCATCTGTCATATGTGTATTTTCTGTCTCTAACCAGTTGTAGTATTCAACAGTGCTCTCCATATGTTGCAAAGATGAGCTTCTTTGATGAGTATGGTATGCTTGCCTGCAATTATAAGAATGCATATTAAGCATATGGTAAGAAGTTTCATTTGTGACGAGATATGACAGAGATAAGGTTTTCTCTGGGTTCTATGTCCTCTCCAGCCCTGTCCATTTGAGTTTACAGTGCCACCCATGAGTATATTCCCATTGAGAGGTTTCTCAGTCCAATTAGCTGTTGGTTACCCCGCAGAAAACAGTGCCACTACTGCACCAATAAAGGTAGTTTGCTGTGCAGGTCATTTTGGTTATTAGGCTTTAGGGTTGGGTTGTGCCATTGATTGATTTTCTCCCTTAGCACTGTGCAATTTTTTTTTAGCATTTTGAGGACTAAACTTCAGGTGGAAGACTTCCAGGTCTGTTCCTGCTCCATTACTCTAAGTCCTATCCATGACGTCCTGTTGTATTAGTCACTTTTCTGTTGCTGTGGTAAAACCATTATGACAAAGGGAACTTATAAAAGGAATAGTTTATTTGAGCTTACGATTTATGGTTCTAGGGAATTGAGTCCATTGTGTTAGCCGAGCATGGCGGCGATCGATGTCTTTAATCCTAGCACTTGGGAGCCAGAGGTAGCCAGATCTCTGTGAGTACAAAGCCAGCCTGGTCTACATAGCGATCTCCAAGATGGCTGGGACTAAAGGAAGACCATGTCTCAAAAATACCAAAAAAGTAGTGCTTAGATCAGAAACTTTCCAGGACCACCTGAAGCACAGGTAGGAGCCAGGCACTTCAGCCAGGCAAATTTCAGGATAGATCTACTCATGAGTTATTGGATAATTGATTCATTGGTTTGTTGGATAGCTAAATCTTTCTCTTGCATGGCTGGCAGGGTGGAGTCACCCTGCTAGCTGGAATTAAAAGTGGGCCTGTTGCCATTGTGAGACTTGAGTGCACAGTGCTTAGATCAGGGCTTCCCAGGACCACCTGAACCACAGAGTACTGGGGCACAAGCTCAGTCAGGCATATCCCCCCCAACTGGAATTTCTGAGAGATTGTCCAAGTGGACTTTTTGGAAAACCTTCAGAACAGAAAGGGAATAGTGAATTAGACTTCCAATATATAAACAAAATTGAAAGCCTGAAACCTAGACAAGTCAACACTCCATAAACAAGGAGAAAAAAAAGTATTAAAGAGGAAAGGAAAGCAAGCCTTCCACACAGTGAAAAGACATTTGTGATTCGCATTGGAATACAGGCAAAAAAGTTAAACCCACGTGCCAAGGACACAATGAAGGGACAACATGGGAAAAGTGCAGGATAATTCCACACCAAGCTCTACAAACCCTGTAGGAGATTGCTACAGTGGGATCCCCCTGGGGGTGACCCAAGAAACAGATCTTAGAGGAACAATTGTAGACCTTTTCAGAGAAATTAAGTTCTCTGAACAAATCAGAGAACTAAGGAGAGAGGATGAAAAACTCAAGAAGGACCTAGAGGGAGACAATGACAAACTTGGGAAAGAACTAAAGGGAGAGAATGACAAATTCCAGAAAGAACTAGAGGGAGAAAATGACAAACTCTGGAAGGAAGTGGAAACACTGAAAAAGGAAACCAACCAGTAAAGTAAGGAGCACCAAGAAGAGATTGAGAAGCTCCAAAAGGAATTGGAAATACTAAAGAAATCACAGGATGAAATGAAAAAGGAAATTGAACACTCTTCCAGTCAAGAGGAAAGGAATGGAAAAACCTCAGAAATAGAATAGAGGAAGCAGAACAAAGAATGTCAGAATTGGAAGATAACACAGAACCACTAAAAATCTCAAGGAAAGATTATGAAAAATTTTAAAATGCACAAAAGTGGAACAACCAGGAAATATGGGACACTATGAAAAGATCCAACCTCTGCATCATAGGAATAGAGGAAGGAGAAAAATCCCAAGAGAACAGTATTGATCAGATCTTCAACAGAATAATAGATGAAAATTTCCCCAAACTAAAAAAAGACAAACCCATACAAATACAAGAAGCACATAGAGCTCCAAACAGACAAGATCAGAAAACAAATGCCCCATGCCATATCACAGTTAAAATGCTAGATGCCCAAAACAAAGACAAAATTCTGAAAGCCACAATAGAAAAACGACAAGTTACATATAAGGGAAAACCCATTAAAATTACAACTGACTTCTCAGCACAAACCATGAAAGCAAGAAGAACATGGAGCAAAGCATTACTAGTGTTAAAGGACTATAGATGCCAACCCAGGTTACTATACCCAGCAAAAATGTCAATTATAGTTGAAGGAGAGAGAAAAATCTTCCATGACATAAACAAGATGATAAAATACATGTCCGGAAAACCAACCTTTCAAAAATACCAAAAAAAGAAAAAAAAGAGACCATTGTGGTGGGGAGGCATGGTGGCTGGGCCTGAAGCAGAAAGCCGAGGTTCACATCTTTCAATAAGCACAGGAAGCCGAGAGCAAGACACTGGAGATTACAAGGCTTGTTGAATTCACTAAGCCCACCCCCACTGATATTCTTCCTCCAGCATAACCACAGCTTCTAAGATCTCCCAAAACAGCACCACCAACTGGGGACAAAAATGTCTGAATACTTGCTGAATACTTGAAGCCTATGGGAACATTCTGGTTCAAACCACCACATTCCATCCCCTGGCCTCCATAGGCTCATGACCATATAAAATGCAAAATACATTTGGTCTGACCTTAAAAGTCCCCATAGTCTTTACCAGTCTCAATTCTGTTCAAAGGTCTACAGTCCAAAGTATCTTCTGAAACCCAGGCCAATCTCTTAACTGTAAGCTCCTGTAAAATCAAAAGACATATTACAAACTCCCAACATACAGTGGAACCAAATACACGTTCCCATTCCAAAAGGGAGGAATAGAGGCATAGTGAGGAAATACCAGACCAAAACAAGACCGAAAACCTGCAGGGCAAACACCAAGTCCAGTAGCTCCATGTGCAACTTCTGGGACTTTACTTCCAAAGGACTTAGATGGCTCAGCTCTTCCAGCTTTGCCTGCAACATAAATCTCTTCCTTAGGCTAGTACCACTCTCTGTATGCAGCTCTCCTTGGCAAAGAACTCTTTCCTAGAGCTAGCTCAAGCAGAGTCTTACAGTTGCTTTTCAACTTAGCCTCAGGCAAGCATTTGGGCTGTGAGCAAACTGCAGCAAGACTCTTTGACAAAATATCCCAGTTACTACTTAAGCCTTTATTTTCCTCTGGAAATACATGATTTTCAGCATTGCTTTCTTCTAGGCTTCTACTAGAATGGCCCATTAATCTCTGCTTACAGCAATCAACAGCTTTTCTAGTCCAAAGTTCCAAAGTCTTCCACATTTCTCCAAACACCCACCTGGTCAGGTTTTTAACAGCCAACAGCCCACTCTCTGGTACCAAATACTTTATTAGTCACTTTTCTGTTGCTGTGATAAAACCACCATGACCAAGGAAACTTATAAAAGGAAGAGTTTATTTGAACTTATGATTGATGGTTCCAGGGAATTAAGAGTCCATTGTGGTGGCGAGGCATGGTGACTGGGGCTGGAGCAGAAAGCCAAGGTTCACATCTTCCAATGAGCACAGGAAGCTGAGAGCAAGACACTGGAGACTGCAAGGCTGGTTGAACACACTAAGCCTGCCCCCAGTGACATACTTCCTCCAGCATGGCCACACCTTCTAAGATCTCCCCAAACAGCGCCACCAACTAGGAACAAAATGTCTGAATACTTGAAGCCTATGGGAGACATTCTCATTCACCTGTCTTAAGCAATAGGGTCTTGTTTTCTAGTTCTGGGGAAAATCAAGAGCTTTGGAGATAGTATGTGTTATTTTGAGAGTCTCTTGGATCACTCACTGAAGACTCAAAGGGAGGTCTCTTCTATCTGGCACTGTGTTCCTTGCCATAGAGCCCTCAGGTACACCTGTGCACTAGTGTTCAGACAGTGCTGTGCATTTCCCATGGGGTCTCAGGGAAATCACATTACCCTCTGGGTTCCCTAGCCACCCAAGGTCCAATCATTTCTATTCTTTCTTCCTCCCTTCCCACCTCCTTCCTCCTTCCCCAGCCTCAGTACCCCCATTATCCCCACCCTCTCACTCTCTTGAGTTCTCTCACCCAGCACCATGTCCCCTACATGGCCCCCTTCCTCCTCTACCAGCCCAATACATATGCTAATCTTTTAAAAATAATAATCTTATTCATTCCTTGAGCATTTAATTCATTCATACAATTTATTATTATTATTATTATTATTATTATTATTATTATTATATTTAGCCACCATTCCTTTTCTGAATACTCCCAGACTACCACCCCAAATTCTTGTCCTCTTTTCATTAACCTGCTAAATCCATGTGCTGTTCATGTACTCATGAGTTTGGTTGACCTACCAGAGGCCATGTCTTTAAAGAACACTGACTCGCCCTCCCCCAGCAGGCATCAACTGTCATTAGCTACTCAGTTACAGGTGTAGGGTCATGAGCCTCTACCATATCTATGCTAGAATAGTGTCAGGCTTGATCTTGTATAGATCCTGCACTGAAAACTACAGCTGATATGAATGTGTGATTGTACCAGCCTTGTCCTGTCTAGAAGACACTACTATGAATTATTGGGTGCAGCAGCCATGTCTAGAAGCCTTGTCCTGTCTAGAAGACACTACTATCAATTCTTGGGTGCAGCAGCCTTGTCCTGTTTAGAAGGCACTATTTCATTCTGGCCTTCTCCAAACTCTGCTCTGAAACACTTTTGCCTCTGTGGCAAAATGCACAGTGTATGTGCATTTCTCATAGGGTCTCAGGGAAGTCACATTACCCTCTTGGTACCCTAACCACCAGGGAAACAGAAATGGCAGAGGTGGGGTGGGGTTGAGAGGTGTCACATGTGTGGCTGATAGGCTGTAGGCACTTTCCACTCCCAGAGGAAAATTCCTCTGCAACAGTCTCCCTCTTCTAAGATGGTCCCTGAGATCTGTGGTATGATACAGATGTTGCATTTGTAATATTTTTACAAGCATTTGTCTTCATCTTATAGAGAAAAAATAACAAAGGAACTTACAAAATTTTCTTACTGAAGTTGATGCCAAATCTTGATTTAATACATAGAAATAAAACAAATATATTTTATTTATATATTATTTAAATTTAGTTGCAATTTTACTTGGATACAATTTGAAGATGCATTTTCCTTTTATATCTTCAATCTCCTTTGGTGTTATTCACAAAATAAAATGACCATGTGTGCTTAGACTTTGACAAATTTTTTGCCTGTATTATCTCATTTTTATATCCCCTTAAAAACAAGGAGGAGGAGAAAGGAAGGCAGGTTTGGAGGTTGATGGGGACTCAGAGGGGAAAGTAGAAGACAGAGAAGAAGGAGATGAAGGCAGGGGGAATAAGCAACAGAAGTAAAGACCTTTCATTCTTCCCCACTGAGTAAAATAACACCCATGCACAGTGAAATAACAAGTTGCTGGAGAAAGATTAGCAAAAGCATTCTCCTGTAGTCATTGTGTATGCAAAGCCTGGTGTTTCATAGTCTTGCATTTCAAGGGGTACACCGAAGCTTACAAAATACATCTGGGAAATAAATGACTGAAAAGGTCCATTGAACAGAATTCAAGGAAAAGGAATAATCTCCCCTTATCAGGATAGAAAAGAATAGAAAGAAGAAGAGAAAAGAGAGAAGAAGAAGAAGAAGAAGAAGAAGAAGAAGAAGAAGAAGAAGAGGAGCATACTGTAATATGCATAGACTGAGGCCTTCATTTATATTTTTTGTATGTAGTTTATTTAATATTAGGGTAATCAGGTGAGGTTAACTTAAAGAAATGAAAATTTTAAATCTCTATTTTTATAAGAAATTAAATTATACAGCATAAAGCAAAAATTTTAAATATATTAGTCAGTTTCATGTTACTTTTTTCTGTAACTGAACTTGAGAAGAGGGGGAAGATGTTGGCTGGGAAATAGTGGGAGTAAAAGTTACAACAAATTACTGTGACACTAGTCTGGCTTTAGCTACAAATTCTCATATTTAAGTCAATCACAAAGCACATGGACGGGCTGAGTGTTCTGTGGGAGTCCCCTCCTTAGTGAAAAGGCTATCCTGGCATTCCCATCCTTGAGAAATCAAGTATTGCCCTAACACAGTAGCTTAGTCACCTTCATCTTTACCACCTAGAAATGTGGGGGATTTTCAGGTGTGATGTTCACAAAGCATGTTAAGTTCTCCTAGAAGAAATCTGGGGTCATCCTAATAACACAAACATTGCTGTTGAACATCCCAATCTAGATATATGTATGAAATTCTCAGCTTTGGTCAGATGTCATACCTGGGATATCCACCAGATACAGGAGAATAATGGTACTTTTATGAGGTATGTGTTGAACATTTTTTTTCAAACATAAACTTAAACCCAATGGGAAGTAAGTAACAACCAAACTAAAAAAAAAAAATCAGAAAATTTATCCTGGGCATATTGGTGCATACCTGTATTCCTAGCACCTGAGAGGCAGAAGCAGACAGATCTTTGTGAGTTCTAGGTGAGCCAGGGCTACATAGTGAGGCCTGTCTCAAAAAAAATAATAATAATAATAATAATAAAATAAAATAAAATAAATAAAATAAAACAAAACCATCTACCATTCAAAATAGGAACATTTTATAATGTTTATGAATTAAGTTTAAAGAAGTAAGAAACCAAGTCTATCAACTACTAAAATAGCAAAAATATCAATATGCTATGTGAGGAGATAAACAGAGGCATCTGGAACAAAATAAGTGCCTTGAAAGAAAAAAAAAAACTTTCTCTTTCTCTGTCTTGTGTGTGTTTATGTGTGTGTGGAGGGGGTGAATCTGTTGTTATGTCTGTGTGTCTGTGTGTGTTATTGAAACCCTAAATAGAGGTATTATAGAAGATAGGGTAAAATGACTTTACAAACAAAAGACTGATTTTGTTTATCAACCTTAAGTGAAAATGTTCTATTTGGGGATTGAAATCAAGGATAAAGCTAGTATTAGAGTAACAGATATGAATATATTATTTGTAATATCAAAACTTTCTAAGAAACTTATATGTGATACATTAAATCTCTTTTGAAAAACCAACATGAGGAAGAAAAGTATCAAAGAGAAAACTGTTGAGAAGATATGACCAGATCATTCCCTAGGGAAAACTCAAAGAGCAATACAAAATATTCCCTAAGTAAAACTTGGGGGTTGACCCTTGGGAATTCCATGAAGTGTTCAGTACTTACATATTTATATTCATTGAATGTATAAAATTGAACTGATTCAAGAAAGTTAACAAAATTCAGGGCACAGTTCCATTTGTAACTATTAAACTATACATAATTCACGCTGAGGATGTCACTCAGTTTGAAAGAATACTTCCCTTACATACACAGTTTTGATTCCTGATACCACATAAATTCAGAGTGGTGTCCTGCAATCCTACCAGTCAAGAGGTAAAAAGAGTAAGATCGGAAATTCAAGGTCATCTTCTGCTACATAAGGTGTTGGAAGCCAGTCTGGGCTAGAGACTCTCTCTCGGAACAACAAGCAAAAGACCTCATAATTCATATTTTACAACATATGTAAATGGCTGCCTGTTTGCTGACAAAGTGAGAAATTGAAGGAAAGTCAGAACAGGAAAAAAAAATAAGGAAGGAGGGAAGGAAGGAAAACAAGCAGGACTTGTACAGTATAGGGTCGTAGTACAGCATGGTTCCTTCAACTGGGTCTAAGAAAGTGCAAATCAAAACATAAAACAAACATGCTTCAGGAAATGCAAAAATATTGGGTTTAGGCCACCTGTTTCTTCTCTTGGGCTTAGCTGAGCTATTTCCCCCTAAGTTTACCTCATAGTCTAGAAGCAGTTGAGGGATGTTCCAACCTTCCAAGATGAGTGAGGTCCTGTCTCCCTTCAGATGCCCCTCTAAAACCTAAGCTCGAAAAAGGCGGTTTCCCTCCATACTAGTTTACGGCCACCACCACACTCCCTTAGAAGAGGCATCAGTCACCTGGAATGGAAGGACACAGAGAACGGGGTGTTTTAATTTGCTAAACTGTCCATATTTTCCCCTGGCAAAGTGGTCCTGGTGCCAACCAGCCCGGGATATTGAGAGGGGCCATGGCCCTAGAGCTGGAAGTCAGTCTGATGCCTCATAATTTGCCATAGTAAACATTTTTATTCTATCTCTTGCTGATTATGATAAAGTGTACATGCATACCCTGCAGACACAAAAGGGAATATTGCCACTCAGAGAGTCATCCAAAATGCGGCTTCAAAAGTAAACCTCACAAGCTCGTTTCCAGACTTTATTTACAGCTCTGTAGCCATCAATAACAGAGACAATTAAATTAGCTGCTCAAAAGCCCATCTGAGTTAAAGAACTCTATTAGAAAACTGAGGTTTGTGGAAAGTGCCCTCACTAACCTTTCTCACATGAAATTGATGGAGAGGCTTTTTGGCTTTGTTAAAATTCTAAAAGGATTACTAGCCTTCACGTTAGAGAATATTACCCACACATAGTACACAGTTTCAGACACTTCACCCATGTGAATGAGGGCTGTTTGCCTGGCTTCAGTTTAGACCGCATAAGGTTTTGTGCTGCATCTAGAAAGGAACTGCGGTGGGGAGTGACTGCTCTCAGAGAAGAATATTCTTACGCAGTGATGGTGTGGAATTTGCTAGGTCAAACTCTAGCAGTCAATAAATCAAGACATGGCTTTAGCAGCATCTCTGAATAAACACTAGATTTCTTTATTAATGGATCAAGTACAAAGTTCAAATGGCACTGCAGTGATCATTTATGTAAGGAAAACAATAGATTACAACAAATATTTCTAGGTTTTAGAAGCCACTGTTAAGCACAGAAGTCAGCAAGTTATTTTCTTTGTCAACTTTGTTCTGCTCTGGCCCTTTTACAATTTAGCCTGCAATTCATTAGACCAGTTTTCAATTCAAGAGAAGAAAATGTATCCCTTGGGTGCACTATCCCTCAGTGTGGCTTGACAAGGCCATTCTAGTCTGTGGCTCTCCTTCTCTTAGGCTGATGAAGTGGCACTACCATTGATTTCATACCTCCCTCCTCCATCCATCTACCCACCCCTCTCTCCCACCCTCAACCCACCCCCCGTCACTATCTCCTTCTGTCCCTTTGTCTCTCTCCCTACTTCTCCCCATCTCTCTCCCTCCTCCTTCCTTCCCTCCTTCTTCTGCCTTTCCATTGATTACTTCTCACAGTTATACACCTGTTTGTTTATAGGCATTTTCTTTTAACAACAGTTTGAATTCCCAAGGAATTCACTGAATATTTATCTCCAACTCAGATCTCCTTTGCTGATGCTAAATTAGTATTTTCTTTTGTCTCTTGGTATCTCTACCCAGCAATCTGGTTTTTAGCAGTTTAGCATTTGGTGATATTAACAGTCTCTTTAAATTAATTCCTCATTTGTACTCTCTTGCATCTGTTGTCTGCCATCCCACCCTAATCTGGGACCATGGGGGTTAGTTAGAGCACTCCCACCTTCTTATGAACTTCTATATGCAGCCATCCCATGGGTAGCACATACAAGTAGGAGGCCTGGGTTCACAGGCCACCTCCACCAGCTCATGAGCTCTGCCAAGTCACATTAAATCCTTAATGTTTTCCTTTTCCAAAAATAGCCAACAAAATGATGCCTGCCTCATAATGATTTAGTAATAAAAGAAAATACTCAATGAAAAGGAAATCACCCGGTACCTGGCATGTAATACTGATTTACTAAACTGACCAAGCCTATTTTCTTCTAATTGTCTTTTAACTATTCCAGCCACTTTGTGTGTCTGCTATGACAATGCCTCGGGTTCTTGTCAGCCCTTCCCAACATCTGTCTCCCACTCCCAACCCCCAACAAATTCAAAACTCTCCCATTGTCTTGATTCCACTGTTATCTTTCTAAAAGCTGAATATAATTTTGTAATTTCATATTGAAGCATTTGTTGTGTTACTGTGACTTCAGACTAAAGCACAGATTTTCGGAAAAGGTGCAAAATGCACTTGACACTTTGGCACGATGATTATCTGGCTGATCTCCCACTTTCTCTCTAATTAACCTCATGCTCCAGCACAGAATCTCAGGTGATTTCACAAATAGACCATGCTTTAATTCTCCTTAGCCTATTGTGCATAATCCATTTTGAGCATCACCCACTACAGGCAGTCTGCCTCAGCTTCTCTATAGGGATTCAGTCATGTCTTCCCCATATTCCTGAGGTCCTCATGTTAAGACCATAACACTTGCCATAATATATGGTGATGGTTTGCTTCCCACAAGGTTTCAAAAGTGGAATTGTGCAAAACAGAAAAGATGACATTTGCTCACTAGTGACCCTGTGACATCTTGTCTCATGTAGGCAAGTTCTACCTCTAAAGACCCTCTGTGTATCTTCCTTGGCAGTCTTAAAGTCTTCATATTCAACATGTGATCTTCATTCCTCCCCACATCACCAATTATATTAGAACTTGGTAAATTCTATCCTTCATTTATAGTACTTAAAGATAAAAGAATCCATTAACAGTCAAAGAAACTTGAAAAATAATAAATGTTGCCAGACATGGTGGCGCACGCCTTTGATCCTAGCACTTGGGAGACAGAGGCAAGCAGATCTTTGTGAGTTCCAGGCCAGCCTGGTCTACCGAGTGAGTTCCAGGCCAGCTGGGGCTACAGGGAGACCCTGTCTTGAAAAGACAAAAAATAATAATAATAATAATAAATGTTAAGGTACATGTATCTTAGAAATTCCTATATTCTTATATTATTCTCAGAGATAGAAATAGTTAATTATCATTTTTTATTAAGAATCAGGTCTAATATATGTTACTTTCAACTTCCCAAGCATTTCTGTACACATTTCACCTTCTTGACAATTCTCTGTAGCATACAGGGCAAATATTATTATCTCTATGTTTCTGATGAAGAAATTGAGGCTTAGAAAGGTTAAATGATTTTTCAAGGTTACAGAGCTAGTGAATAGCAAATCTAAAACACCGCAGCATCTGATTCATAATGTACTGTTCTTTAGGAATATATTGCTAACTTACACATTTCTTCTGCTATATGTGATGGCATCATTAGGGCATTGATAAGAATTTTGTATATTAGTAAAGATTTTGCTGAAACTTCAGAAAGTATTTCCCATATACGTATAAGCTTTTAAATTGAGTTTCTATTCCATGATAATGAAAAAGGCATGCTAGCTCTATGAAATTTGAAAATGAAAATACTTGAAAGAAAAAAATGGACCATGATTTTGCCATGTGGTCAACAATGCTATTAATACTTTGGTTAATTTCTTTCCAGTACTTGATCCACTTTATTTGTTTTGCATTATTAGGATCACAGTCCTGCTCAACATTTTATTCTTCTATATTCATGTGTTTTATTATAGATATTCATGCTTTGATAAACAGAATTACCAATAATAGCAAAGTGTAAGAAATATTATATAAATACTACCAATATAGTTAAACTGCAATAAACATCTTATTTATAACTTTATTAGAAAACAATGAACAATCTTTTCATTTGGGCCATTTTCTGTAAGTTTTTACTCTCTTTTCATTTATTTATTACTCTATTGCTGAATCAAGTCCAAATAAGGATTTGATAAATATCAATCCTTTATAACTTATATGCTAATGTAACAAAATTTGTCCATGCAGTCACTGAAAATGAGCTTAATCTACAAAGCATTCTCAGTAGACCTTAAACCACAGGGAAAGGATATGTCAGCAGGACATTAGATCTTCTCTTGCTTGACCCTCTGAGACAGCAGAGCACAGCAATCACCCTGGCTCTAACTATGGTGATTCTAAGAGAATCTCAAAAACACAGATCAGACTTCAGTTCCAACTTTTCAGGCCCACCTTTCTTTATGACATGTACCCTGCAGGTCACAGCATGCTTCACATTGCCTTGTTTAATATTAATTAAAGCAGTTAAATTTATTTAAGTGTTTTGTATTCCTTCCCTGAGTTCTGTAAGGGTAGAAACATGATATTACTAAGTTGTAATAGCCTCATAGAAGTGATAGACAGTTAGTCAAAGAATATCAGAATATAAGGGATTTTACAGGATATCTAGTTTCAGGAATTTAAAGTATGCTGAGCCAGAGGCAAATGGCTAGGATTTCAATACTGAGATTTTTTTTTAACTAGCTGTTTGACCTACAACAAATTTCTTAATCTCCATTACTTCAGTATTCTAATTTGTTAACTGTTGATAATAAGGGTGCTTACTTTGTAAGATTTTGTGAGAATTCGAAGTAGCAATTTCTGTAAAGCACCAAGAATAATACCTGACCCATGCTAAGTCTGGAATAACTATTCCTATAATTAGTTTTAGCACCTCATTTTACAGAAACAGGGACTGAAGTGCAGGATTAATAGCCCAGGCAAACTATTTTTGCATTAAACCAAATTTAAAAGAAGTGCATCAACCATCTATTTTATAGACATTCCCCACTTGGATTGGGGGAGTGGAATCATTGTGCTGTGGTTTAGTGAAATTTTGCTTTCTATTTTTTAGACTTGATAGCTTCAAATGATCTTCTTCCTTGAATTTTCAAACCCTTGTGTATTACAGAGGAAATTAAATCAATAAATTTCTGATTCACTTACCTTGACTCATTGAAACATCATTAATGTTATTTGATGTCTGGGAAGACTTACGTGCTTCTCTCTGTGAAAGTATGCATGCCTTCTCCTTCTAAACCAATAAATTTTTTCAAGCCAGCCATAAATCGAAATGAAGTACCAAAAGACAGGAACAACTCTGAACTCCAGAGTGCTTGAACATCAGGGAAGCCGGCTCTGTGCCACCCAGTGTCAATTAGCAATACTTGATTTTAAGATATAAGCATTTCCTTTTTTTTTCCTTTGGTCTTTTCGAGACAGGGTTTCCCTGTAGCCCCAGCTGTCCTGGAATTCGCTCTATAGACCAGGCTGGCCTTGAACTCACAAATATCTGCTTGCCTCTGCCTCCTGAGTGCTAGGATTAAAGGCATGCGCCACCACACCCAGCATTTCCACCTCAACATAGCAATATTTTACCGAGTGTCTGCCATGTTTCATGTCAGTTCCTATACTGTCAGAAGGGAACATGAAGTATTCATCTGCTCCATTCTGATTATCATGGGCATGCACTGACTAGCATTGGAGATTTTCAGCTGGAAAGTGAGGCCTCCAACAGGCACTCATCAGCCATCTGGCTTTGACTCCAGGGTCTTTCACTTTGTCTGCTCAGGATAATTTCCCCCTCATGTTTGGTCTTGCTAACCACCCATCTTTTGAATTCCATCTTTTTGTCTTCAACTAGGTTTTCTATCTGGGTTTGGCCTGCTCTAAGTCACACTTTCTAATACTAGTTCAAAGTTACCTCTGCTCAGGGCTCTGACCTCATTTCTAATTCTTCTCCAATTAGACTATTGGAAGCAGAATGTAGAGGCCAGACTCGTGTCTCTGGAATGGACCTAGAAAGAAAAGGCAACGTGCATGCCAGGCAGAGAATCACGAGAAGTAGCAAGAAAAGGGGAAGTAGAGGGAGCACCTGGGAGCCACAGGAATTCTATTGCTCATCTCTAACAGGTTGTGGTAGTGAGTTCTTTGAGTCTGAAGTACCCAAAATTCTAAAAATTTAGGTTTTCAAAAAGTTTGAACAGACTACCCTCAGAGTAATGTTGGTTCAGAAGTATCAGTGTTCTTAGATATGAACCTGGAAAAATTATATAAGCATTCAAAAACTTATTTAGCCTTCTTTTTTTAAAAGAAAAAAATTTAAAAAATATTTTAATGAATTTTTGTGGATTTCATATGATATATATTAATAATATTTAGCCCCCTTCCCTATCTGCACCCCTTCCAACAAGACTTCATGCACTTTGTCATATATATTAAGGTCCATCAAGTAGTGAACCCAGGTATGAGTTCATTCATTAGAGTCTGTTCATCCTATCTACTGTCACTCCCTTGAAGAAGATCAACTCTCTCTCACCCAGCAGTGATCAGCTGCCAGTAGTTCCTCCCCAAAGATTTTTGTCTGATTGAGTTGGCATGGGACTTGTGCATACTGTCACCTTTCCTGTAAGTTCATATGAGCAAGTTCCCAAGAGCCTGTAAGTCTGTTTCCTTATGGCTATGCACCTCCTACCCTGCTTCTTATGATTTTTCTGCCTCCTCTTCAGCAATGATCTCTAGGTAAATGAAATTTAATGTAGGAATCCTGTCTAGTGACAAATACTCTACAGTCTCTTATGCTCTACACTTTGGCCAGTTGTGGCCTTTTGTGTTCATCACACCCTCTGTAGCATGAGGAAGCTTTGCTGATGAGAGTTGGGAGAGAATCACCTGGTTCCACTATGTCCCATGAACCTTAGTTGTAGAGTTCCATTGTAGATGTGTCACTTAGGATTGGCCATCTCACAGACACTTATTCTCTGTGTGTAACCTGTTGTGGACCTCTGTACTAGTCTCTATCTGTTGCAAAAGAAGCTTCTTAAAATTCACTTTCCTCACTGCAAAAACGGGATCTAATTCATTGGACTTATATGAAAGGAAAAGTAAGTAGATTTTTGCATGTGATTCATCCTAAACTTATTAAATATTCATTTATTGTTAGCTGTTGACATATTTTATTTGCCTTAGAGTAATAGAGTGTGTAAAGAGATTCTAAACAAGAAAGGAACATTGGCAGAGAGACATTAAAAGAATAATTTTGTGTGTGGGGTGTGTGTGCATGTGTGTGTGTGTGTGTGTGTGTTTATAGACAGATATCTCTTCCTTGAGTTTTCACTTCTTAAAGTATGGACAAGTAGACAGACCCATGTGTATTAGTGTCACTTTTCTGTCATTGTGGTAGTACACCATGACCAAGGTGACTTACAAAAGGAACAGTTTATTGGCTTATGATTCCAGAGGAATAGGTACATTTTGCAAACAGGAGGAAGCTAGAACAGAAAGCTGAGAGCTTACATTTCAAGCATTTGCAGGCAGCAGGGAGAGTAAGCTGGAAGTGGGGCAAGGCCATGAATCTCAAAGGCCATATACAGTGATATGCTTCCTCCAGCATGACCACACCCTCTAAAGGTTCTGTGACCCTTCCCAAAGAGCACCATCAACTGACCAAGTGTGTAAATACTTGAGCCTATGGATGGGGTACTTCTCATTCAAACCACCACCCCATGGTTACATCCTAAGCAGGAGAAAAATAAAACAAAACCATAAGCAGACAAATAAATAAATAAATAAATAAATAAATAAATAAATAAATAAATAGAATTAAATGCTGGACCAAGCCAGGGAGCCCAATTATTAGCAGCCTTCTGGCTGAGGTTGGCCTTTCAACCTGCATGCAGCAGAGAAACTGATCTCTGCTAGCAGTGAATTAAAATATCAAGAAAGTGGCAGGATTTAAACAAGCAGTGCCTTTTGGAACTTGCTCAAATCTAACACAAATAATTACGAGATTCTCCCTTTAAAGACTTTGAAATGAACAGTACAATGTAGCAAGAAGACTCTGCTAACTCTTGGGGCAAATATAAGCTCATGTGGCAGTGGGGGCTCCTATCTAATTTGAGAGGAACTTGAGAAGGGAATATCTTGGTTTTGGCTAGACTTTTTTGTTTCTTATACACTTATTTTGAGAGGAGGGAGAGGAAGACAGAGAAAGAAAGAGTAGAGTTCATAACCATTTCAGTAGTCTGTAGTTGGTAATAGGCCACCTTCGATCCCTAAAGTTTCCATTCTGATAAAAGACAGGTTAGAGGAATGTGGGCATTTGACTCTTTTTGCTGTGGGACTTTCTAGTTCTTCACAGACACATTTCTGTTGGTGTCTCCCAGTGCCTTTGTTCACATTGTGTGTGTGTGTGTGTGTGTGTGTGTCCATATGGCTATATTTATATAAATAATGTATATGTATGTATATACACAACACAATGATACATGCAGAAATTTCTTATGTAATAAAATAATAAATATTCCTTGATAAAAAAAATACAAAAGGGAAAGACAAAAATCAAAATTGAGGAGAGTATTTAAAAGGAAAATACTTAGTGAGGCTCAGAATTTAGTTGTCAGGCAACTGAAGTAGAGCATTGGTTTAAACAAACAAATCACAAGGAATTAGGTGATCACAGAAACCTTCCAGAACCTTGAGGATCATACTGAAGACAGAATTTCTATGATCAGCTTCAAAATAGTATCATGTAACTAGATGACAATGTAGCAAATACCTCTTCACCATTAAAGAATTCTGCAGGGCCAGTGTGGTGCTCCATGTCTTTAATCCCAGCACTCAGGAGTCAGAGACAGGTGGATCATTGTGAGCTTGAAGCCATCCTAAGATGGTCTACATAGTGAGTTCCAGGTCATCTAGAGCTACAAAGTGAGACCCCACCTCAGGAAACAAACAAGCACACAAACAAAAAAACAGAAAACAAACACACAATGACTAAACAATTATCAGAACACACAAAACCTAAAGAATTATCAGAAACAGATTTTCTTAGCAGGAAGAGGGTCAATATTGAGATTAAACCCAGGGAGTCCACATGCTAAGAAAGAACCTTACTGAGCTACATCTCCAGACCTAGAGATTGTTATAACCCCCCACGATTACTAACCATTCCCCTTCTGCTATGATAAACCTGCCACAAATAGGTGAATTCTATCCTGAAAGTTAGCTCCCTACTAGGCCCTTCCACTACTATGAGAACTTATGCAACAATTATTAGTAAAACCCCATTAAAAGAAATCTACTTGCTGTCAAGAAAATAGAATCAGTGGTCTTGGTGGAGACCTGACATTTCAGTTGTGCCAAATCAATGTCCTGGCCCAGAGGCGAGGTCTAGAAAGGCAGGTTCACCTTATATCATAGTAAAAAATGAGTCAGTGTACGCAGTCCTTTAATGGGATAATATAGTTTTCCTTACCAGAATCTCTTACATTGACACAGCACCTTACCAGGCTGTAGTATTGCAGCTGTGTAAGTCTGTCCACTTTTCTAAATTATTTAGAAAAATATAACTTCTTCCTTTTCTGCTTCCCCAACACTTTGTACCTTACTCTTTCTCTAAAGCTCTCCTCCTTACCATGTGTCTGTGGACTATTTTTTCTTTCTCTCTTCCAAACATCTTGCTGACATAGAGGTTTTTCATTTCGATAGTAATAAAATTTTCCTTAAGCTTCTGTTCGAGTTCATTCTTAAATTCCTCTAACAATGAGACTAAGAACCATACAACAAGAGCCCAGTTTCTACTATATCATAGATAAATATAATTATTTATTATTTATTATTAGTGTGATCTTTAAAAGCTCAGCATCTTTACTTAATTGATTAATGTTTGTGTGAGCTGAAATGGTGACTATAAAAGATTTCATTTTACAGGGATGGAGAGAGGCTCTGTGGTTAAGAGCATTGGCTGCTCTTGCAGAGGACCTAAGTTCAATTCCCAGTACCTACATGGTGGCTAACAACCATCCATAGCTCCAGTTCCAGGGGATTCAATGCCTTCTTATGACCTCTCCAGGAATTGCACCATAAAATAAAAATAATAAAAAATATTTTTAAGAAAAAAGATTTCATTGTAAAATATATACTTAAGAAGTCCAGGTGGCCAGACTAAAGAAGCTTATATTTAGAGTCGAAGGGGAACAATGAGATGGATTATCCTTTGGGGTAAAAGTTTTTTTAGAAGAGTTATTAACACCGTACACAGACAGCTGCATAATGGGAGTTCTGAGGAGAGTTTAGGTCCAGGTGGTGAAGTGGGGGACCCCTTTCATAGATTTTAGTCAGAGCAGGAGATTCTATTCCATAGTCCATAGGACAGGTTGTCTCAGACTACTTGATGACAGGGGAAGGGGTTTTAAATTACAGGGGAATGTATCAGCTTGGGGATATGAAGGAATTGGGGAGGAGGGGGCCCATTTAATTAGTGTGCATCAACTTATCAACTGTAAGTGGTATGCCACCTATAGCCTGGAGTCTGTGTGCAGTGATGACAGACACACCACTTATAGTTGATCAGTGATGACAGACACAGTACAGAATCACCTGAGTATCAAGTCTGGGTTTAACACAGGTTGAGTTTTGAAGGGCCATTGAAGTGTCTAGTAGCAATTATTTATTTATTTATTTATTTATTTATTTATTTATTTATTATTTTCATTTTGTGTGTATGAGTGTATTGCTTGCATGTATGTAAGTGCACCTATGCCATCCATTCCCCATGGAGGTCAAAAGAGGCCTTTGGATGCCCTGGAAATGGACCTATGGACAGTTGTTAGCTGCCATGTGAGTGCTGGGAATCAAACCTGCCTACTCTGGAGGAACAGCCAGTGCTCTTAACTGTTATCTCTCTAGTCCCCTGGATATAAGCTCTTTGATAATCCTAAATGTGTATATTGGATTCAGGAAAGCAATATGGGATGGAATTTGTATAGTATTTATCATATGTGAAGTTTAATAGAGGGTTTCAAGGAGAAATGTACACTTTAAAAGTAAAGTCCGCTGGGCGTGGTGGCGCACACCTTTAATCCTAGCACTTGGGAGGCAGAGGCAGGCGGATCTTTGTGAGTTCAAGGCTGGCCTGGTCTACAGAGCGAGTTCCAGGACAGCTGGGGCTACAGAGAGACCCTGTCTTGAAAAGACAAAAAAAAAAAAAAAGTTAAAAAAACACACAAAAAAGCAAACAAAAGACCCAAGCCATAATTTCTATTTGCCCTTCATTGAAAGCCAAATGAGAATGTGACAATATTAGTAAGATTTATTTTTTCTTACAGTTTAAAACGAGCTAAATGAACTCAGTCTGTTTAGGGAAAATTTTAAGAAGTTAAAGAAGTCTTCCCCGTAGGAGCAGGAGGAGGAGCACCCCGCCCCCTAGACACACACAGGTGTGCCCCTGTCCTCTGCACACAGCAAGCTCCGCTACAAAGGCGTGGAAGCATCTGCGCCTGCGCTTCCTTCACCGGCTGCTGTTTGGCTGTTTCCATGGCTACGGAGCCATTCGGTGGTGGGAGAGCAAGGGAAATGAAGCTCAAGAGCCTTTTGCTGAGGTATTACCCACCAGGTACGAGATCCCCACTGGTGGGCCCTGGACTCCCAGACTGGAAAGGTCAGGGGCAAAGGAGGGGTGGGGATTTGGGGAAGGGTGGTGAGGTCCTGCTTGAGTGACNAAAAAAAAAAAAAAAAAAAAAAAAAAAAAAAAAAAAATTTAAGTGTAAACTTTGGAATCTTAAAGAGATATGCGTAATTGTTAAATAGCACTGAAGAATAAACAAATTTTTTGGTCTTTTTGAGACAGGGTCTCTCTTTAGCCCCAGCTCACTATGTAGACCAGGCTGGCCTTGACCTCACAGAGATCCGCCTCCCTCTGCTTCCTGAGTCCTGGGATTAAAGGCATGTGCCACCACGCCCAGCTCAACAATAAACAAATTTTAATACATTCTAACTCGTATGGGAAAAGGAGCCAGATCAAAAGTCCACACATGTGTAAGAGAACTAAGTTACCTGGCAGTATGATTTTTGTCAGTAACTCAAAAGCAGAATCAGATAAACATGTCAGGATAAGGGACTTCCTAGAAAGGTGAATTTCCTTAGAAAAAGATTCTGGTAAACACACAGCTTAGCATACTGGAACTGCTCCCTCTGTCACAGTCATGTCTAAGGAAAAATGGACAATTCATAATAAATTACTGCTGAGGGGCTGGAGACATGGCTCATTGTGTTCAGAGCACTGGCTGCTCTTTCAGAAGACCAGGGTTTGATTCCCAACACCCATATGGCAGCTAACAACCATCTACAACTCCAGCTCTAGGGATCCAACACTATCTTCTGAACTCCATAGGCATTACATGCAGGGGTGCACCTACATACATTTAAGCAATACACTCATACATATAAAATAAAAATAATAAGTAAAATATTAAAAATAAATTATTGTTGAATGACAAAAATAAAGTGTTAAAGTAAAGAACAACATTTCTTTCCAATTGTTCTATATAAAGTAACTTTAATATTGCTAAGTTGTATCTGCACTGATGCATCAGTCAATGATAATGCTGAGATGCAGATGATGAGCAAACCCACTGAGTTAGAAGGGCTCTCTTTCATTTATATGTCCTTGGTTCTGCATTTATTTTATTGTAATTTAGCATCTGCCAAGCCAAAGTCCCTTGATGTCTGTCTTCTTTAACATTTCTTGTTCTATGTGCCTGATTTGCTTGTTTTCTTTCCTGTGTTTTGTTTGCTCTTTATGCAGAGTCCCTAGGCTCTTTCTGGCTCAGAGCTTCACATTGCACAACCGGTTCACAATAGGACTTCATTTTTGTGGTGAGTGTTACATCCTTATGATATTTACAAAAACAGCCAGCAAATACTCTGTCGCAATTAGGTCAAATAATTCTAGAAATTTTCTTTTGTTGACTGATTCTATAGACTCATCATGGCCTTTTAGTGTTTTATTTTTTCTGGAACAAAGATAATTACTTCTATTACCATCCCCAAATAGCAAAGCTTTTCTTCTCCAGCCATTGTTTGGAACTATTAACTCACTAACACCAGAGTTTCTAATATGTTGCTTTTGTCCATAATTTATTTACATTGTAAATCTCAGCTGACTTGCAAGCATTTAGATTTCAGCTCAGGTGAGCTATTTTCTAATCCAGAACTGTTATCTTTCTGATAAGTGTACTGAGAGTTCAGATACTGAATTGTATATGCAGAGCCAATTTGAATGCATACATCCATAAACTGGTTGGAAGGCTTTTTTTTAACCACTGACTAATGTTGATTTGGTCTCTGAATGCTCTGCTGCTCTTCAGAGACACCAGCTGGTTTCATTCAAATGCTCACTCGTATCATTGTAGATCGAAGTTCAGCAAGTATGCATTTTGAATTTCCTGATCAGGGAACAACAATTTCTCCAACATTTGATTATAGAATAGTTATAGGATGACTCCTCTTCTAAAGTTTGATCCATAAAGTCCTCTGGTACACCTAGTCATTGAGATCAACTAAGTCCTATGACTGTATAGATAGACTTCCTCTAATCAGGGCTATAAAATATTGAATACTTACTGAACACAAACTAAAATTCTTGTTTTCCTTTGGGCCTATCTGGCTTCTAATCATTCTTTGAATATGCAGGAAGTATTATGTCTATTTAAAACTATCTTTTGAGACCTTCAAGCCGTAGTTGATAGGTAATATATTCTTATTCCTACCCATAATAATATATGTAAATGAATCATCCTGGTTATCTACTTTTCCAAATCAGGCTATAAGATTTTCATCCACTTAGGTCCACAACTTGATCCTTATAGATCAAAAATTCATATTACGACCACCATCAACAAAGTGTAGCTGAAATGAGCATCTAACCCAATCAGGCCTATAAGATGCAAGGAAATGTTTGCATGGTCTTGGTAATACTGCTTACAATTTACTCTCCCAAATTTAATACAATAGAAGTTCTATTTACATTGTACTGAGTGAGAAAGTGCATAGTTAGAAGCAGACAGATTTCTTAGGCTTAAATCCTGGATTTTCCTCTGTGTATGATGATGGGCACGTTATTCTAATCTATCTGTTTCTGTGTTCTCATATGTAAAATGAAGATATTAATAATTCCTACAATCATAGTTTTGGTTGAAGGCCTATGTACAGCTTTACTACTTCAGCATTTTAAATAATGTCTGGGACATGGTAAGCATCAAGAAAATAAATGTAGTTCCCTTGGAATGAACAGAAACTCTAGAATGTAAAGGAGAGATACAAAATATAAGCTTCAAGAACATGACCTCTCTGAAGCTTACCCTAGCTGCTATGTTTTAGACATGAGCCATCATTATAGCTTCATTGATTTAACCAGTTTGAAGTGAACACTTTGATTCTCACCATGAAATAGTCTTTAGTTTAATAGAGATCACAAAGCACTTTTGTATTTGAATATAATGAAGACAAAGATACTGACTCACATTCTATACAAACTTATTAAAATCATTTATATATAAGGAAATCTAGAATTATTAATGGGAGATTATAAGCTTTTGCACAAATAATTGTGACAAAAGATAGAGTGGTGTAAGCTCTCAGAAAAGTCACAGCAGCCACATGGAGATTTGGTTTTTCAGTTAACTAGTATTTGTCTTAGTTAATTTTTCCTGTTGCTGTAATAAAAAACTGACAAAACAACTTAATGAAGGAAGTGTTTATTTTGATTCAGAGTTCAAAGGCATAGTACAATATGATTAGGAAGTTCTAGCACAGGTGCATGAGGCACCTGCTCCCATGATCACATTGCAACCAGTCAGGAAGCCTAGGGACATGAATGTCACTACTCAGTTCACTTTCTCCTTTCTACTCAGTCCTGGATAATATCCTACTGAATGGCATTGTCAACAATTAGGTTGAGTTAGTCTCCCTACATCAAAGGTGTCCCCAGAGGCTTTTCTCCTAGGTGATTCTAGACCTGGTCACATTGATAATCAATATTAACCATCACAGTATTCTTGAAATGTCTTTCCTAAGAATGAAAACATAACCTTATCCTGTTTAAATATTGTTCTTCCATCCCACAAGTCAGAAAATATTCATTGCATAATTAAACTTGATACAAAAAGTTAGAGCTGGTGAGGAGTACTAGTAAGGGAGAAATTTATTATTTAAAGAATTATGTAAATTCAGGGGCTAGAAAGATGGCTCAGCAGTTAAGAGCAATGGCTGCTCTTGAAGAAGACCCAGTTCGAATCCCAGCACCCACATGATAGCTAACAACTCTCTGTGACTCCAATTCCAAGGGATCTGATGCCTTCTGATGACCTCTGGGCATTCCAACATGGGTGCGCTTACATACATGCAGGCAATACTCTCATACACATAAAACTAATAAGTAAACCTCCATGGCATTGCACAACATGGGTGCACAAACTTGCATGCAGACAGTACATTCATACACATACAGAAATAAATAAAATTTAAAAAAAAGAATTATACAAACTCAAGGGCTAAGAATGGTGTGGCTCCATGATAGAAGACAGTCTTAGCAGTTGTTGGGCTCTGAATTCAGTACCTCGTATACAGACACACACAGACACACACATAGACACACTTACGCACTTTAAATTTAATTGTAGCCAGGAGTGTGGTGCATGCCTTTAATCCTAGCACTCGGGAGGCAGAGGCAGGCAGATCTTTGTGAGTTCAAGGCCAGCCTGGTCTACAGAGTGAGTTCCAGCACAGCTGAGGCTACAGGGATACCCTGTCTCAAAAAGACCAAAGTAAATAAATAAATAAATAAATAAATAAATACATAAATAAATAAATAAATAAATATTATAATATGTACTTTGATGTTTACACACCTTCAAAAGTATGAGATATGCATGTATCTCTGCAATAGGATAAGTCTTATGGGTATATACCCAGGAGTGGTATGACTGGGTCAGGTGGTAGGCACATTTTCAGTTTCTTGAGATTTCTCCACACTGCTTTCCATAGGGGTTGCAAGAGTTTGCATTCCCACCAGCAGTGGATGGAGTGTTCACTTTACTCCATCTTTTGAGTAGGTCATTTGTTTTCTTCCTCCTTTGATTTATACTTTATACACTTTGGACGTTAACTCACTACCAGATGTATCACTGGTGAAGGTTTCCTCCCACTCTGTGGGTTTTCTCTTCACTTCATTGATTGTTTCTTTTGCTGTACAGAAGCTCTTGAGTTTAATAAGGACCCTTTGTCAATTGTTGACCTTATTGTTTGTGCAGCTGCTGTCTGATTTAGAAAGTCTTTTCCTATGCCTATGTCTTGAAGGTTACTACCAACTTTTTCGTCTATCATTTTCAGAGTTTCAGGTTTCACATTGAGGTCTTTGATCCATTTGGACTTGTTTTTGTACCACAAGACTCATCCTATTGCAGGGATACATGCACATCTATGTTTATTTCAGCTCTCTTCACAATAGCAAAGAGCTGGAAGCAAACCAAGTGTCCCTCAGCTGATGAGTGGATAGAGAAAATGTGGTACCTCTATACAATGGAGCTCTATGCAGTGGGAAAGAAAGTTGACATCATGAACTTTGCAGGTAAATGGATGTAACTTGAAGCCATTATGCTAAGTGAAGTAACACAGTCCCAGAAAAACAAAGGACAAACAGTATCCCTCATTTGTGGATGCTAGCACCAAATCAATAGTTGAAAGGTAAGCTGAGCAAAGTTAATGCTATGTTTCTTTTTATCTGAAGGCAACTATGCTGTTAATATATATATATATATATATATATATATTATGCAAGATTATATTACAAATCAAATCTAGACCCGTGTCTCCCTCCCTACCCACCCACCCCACCAGAGCTCATGCATTCTGCCGAATATGTTTTTCATATTTTTCTCAGTCTTTCTCAAAATTCTTGATATAGAAGTTGACTGCTTCAAGCAGAAGTTCACCATTTCAGTCAGTTCTTTGACATAGTCTTTTCTGTTGTTGTTGTTGTTGTTGTTGTTGTTCTTTCCAATATGCACCACTCCCAAGTACTTGGGACAAAAGCTCAGGGAGCCCTGGACAAGAAATACTACTAGGTAATTGGCACTAGCATCCACAGATGAGGGATACCATTCCTCATTTGTTTTTCTGGGCCTGTGATACTTTACTTAACATAATATCTCCTAGTTCCATCCATTTACCTACAAAGTTCATGATGTCATCTTTCTTTACTGCTACATAGAACTCCATTGTGTAGATGTACAACATTTTCTCTCTCTACTCCTCAGTTGAGGGGCACTTGGGTTGGTTCCAGCTTTTTGCTATTGTGAAGAGAGCTGCAATAAACATGGCTGTGCATGTATCTCTGTGGTAAGATGATTCTTATGGGTATATACACAGGAGTGGTATGACTGGGTCAGGTGGTAAGTTCATTTTGAGTCTTCCAAAGGTTCTCCACACTGCTTTCCATAATGGTTGTGCAAGTTTATATTCCCACTAGCAGTGGATGAGTGTCCCCCTTTCTCCACAACCTCCTCAGCACTTGGTATCATTTGTTTTCTTGATCCTAGCCAGTCTTATTGGAGTGAGATGATATCTTGAAGTTGTTTTAATTTTCATTTCCTTAATTATTAGTGATGTTGAGCATTTTTTAAGATGTTTCTCCACCATCTTTAATTCTTCACTCGTGAAGTCTCTGTTCAGCTCTTTGCTCCATCTATTGAGTGGATCAGTTGTTTTCTTTCTTCTTTGTTTTTTGAGTAGTTTATATATTCTGGAAATCAATGCTTTGTCAGATGTTTCTGCAGTGAAGGTTTCCTCCCACTCTGTGGGTTTTCTCTTCACTTCCATGATTATTTCTTTTGATGTACAGAAGCTTTTGAGTTTAATGAGGTCCCATTTGTCAACTGTCCATCTTATTTCATGTGCAGCTGCTGTCTGATTTAGGAACTCTTTTCCTATGCCTATGTCTTGTAGGCTCCTGCCAACTTTTTCTTCTATCACCTTCAGAGTTTGGAGCTTCATGTTGAGGTCTTTAATCCATCTGGAGTTGACTTTTGTTCAGGGTGAAAGGTAGGGGTTTAACTTTATTCTTTAAAAATGGTGATCCAGTTTTGCCAACAATACTTGCTGAAGATGCTGTCTTTCCTCCATTGTGGCTTCTTGGCCCCCTTGTCAAATATGAGGTGGCTGACATTGTATATGCTCAGGTTTGGATCTTCAGTTTTGTTCCATTGATCAACAGGTCTGTTTTTGTGCCAGTACCAAGCTGTTTTTATGACTATAGCCTCTTTTCATTGTTGGTTGTGATATTTCCTTTATCATAACAAATTCTATTGATTTGGAGTTGCTCTTTCTTTCTTTTAGTTAACTAGAAGGGCAAGAAGTCTGTCTATCTAATTTATTCTCTCAAAGAACCAATTTTTGGATTCATTGAAATTTTTTTGATATGGTTTTCTTTGTTTCTATTTCATTGATTTCTGCTCTGATTTTTGTTATTACTTCCTGTCTGATGTGTTAAGGTTCATTTCTTGTTGTCTCTCAAGTGTTTTTAGCTGCAGTGTTAGATCATTCACTTGTGCTCTTTCTGTTTTTCTGATGTAGGCACTCAGGGCTATAAACTTCCCTCTTAGGACTGCTTTTAAAGTATCCCATAGGCTTTTTTGTGTTGTGTTACCATTGTCATTCAATTCCAGGAATGCATTTCTTTCTTTATTTATTTCTTCCTTGACCCATTCATTATTCAGAAGAGTGTTGTTTAGTCTCCATGTGTTCTTGTAGATAGTAGGGCTTATCCTGGTGTTGATATTGAGCTTTATTGCACTGTGGTCTGATAGAATGCATAAAATTATTTTGATCTTTTTGTATTTGTGGAGGTTTTTTTCTGTGTCCCCATATGTGGTCAGTTTTGGAGAATGTTCTGTGGGGTGCTGAGTAGAAAGTGTATTCTCTGGTATTTGGGAGGAATATTTGGTAGATGTCCGTGGGGTCCATTTGGTGTATTGTATCATTCAGTTCAGATGTCTCTCTGTTTATTCTTTGCCTAGTCTATCTGTATAAAAGACTTAGTGGGGTATTGAAGTCCCCTACTATTAGTGTGCTGGAGTTAATCTGTGCCTTGAAGTCCTGGAGAATTGTCTTTATAAAGTTTGGTGCACCAGAGTTTGGTGCATATATATTCATGATTGTGAAATCTTCATGGTCAATTGTTCCTTTGATAAAGATGTAATGGTCCTCTTTATCTCTTCTGATTTCTTTTACTTTGAAGTCTATTTTGTCTGATATTAAAATAGCAACATCTGCTTTCTTTTTGGTACCATTTGCTTGGAATATTTTTTTCCATCCCTTCACCTTAAGTTGGTGCCTATCCTTGAGAGTGAGATGGGTTTCTTGTACATAGCATATAGATGGGTTCTGTTTCCTAATCCAATCTCCCAATCTATGTCTTTTGATTGGGGAGTTTAGTCCATTAATATTTAAGGTTATAATTGAAAGATTTGTGTTGCTTCCTTTCACCTTATCCATTTGCATCTTTGGTCTAGGTTTCTACTTCTTCAGTTATGCTTTTATTAATTTCTCTTTCTAGGTGCCGGAGGATAGTTGCTCCTTTCTTCTGTCCTTTGAATTGCTTCAAGTATTCTCCAAAGGGTTGGTTTTCTGGACATGTATTCTATCATCTTGTTTATGTCAGGGAAGATTTTTATCTCTCCTTCAACTATAATCTAAATTTTTGCTGGGTATAGTAACCTGGGCTGGCCTCTACAGTCCTTTAACACTGGGAATGCTTTGCTCCACGTTCTTCTTGCTTTCATAGTTTGCACTGAGAAGTCAGTTGTAATTATGATGAGTTTCCCCTTATAGGTTACTTGTTGTTTTTCTCTTGCGGCTTTCAGAATTTTGTCTTTGTTTTGGGCATCCAGCGTTTTAACTCTGATATGGCATGGGGAGTTTCTTTTCTGATCTTGTCTGTTTGGAGTTCTATGTGCTTCTTGTATTTGAATTGGTTTCTCTACTTTTAGTTTGAGGAAATTTTCATCTAGCATTCCGTTGAAGATTTGATCAATACCATTCTCTTGGGATTCTTCTCCTTATTCTATCCCTATGATGTGGAGGTTTGATCTTTTCATAGTGTCCCACAATTCCTGGTTGTTCCACTTTTGTGTATTTTTAAATTTTTCATAATCTTTATTTGAGGTTTTTAGTTGGTCTGTGTTATCTTCCAGGTCTGATATTCTTTGTTCTGCTTCCTCCATTCTATTTCTGAGGCTTTTTCCATTCCTTTCCTCTAGATTGGATGAGTGTTCGATTTCCTTTTTCATTTCATCCTGTGATTTCTTTAGTATTTCCCCTTTTGGAGCATCTCAATCTCTTCTTGTAGCTCCTTGCTTCATTGGTTGGCTTCCTTTGTCAGTGTTTCCACTTCCTTCTGGAGTTTGTCAATTTCTCCTTCTAGTTCTTTCTGGAGTTTACCATTCTCTATTTTAGTTCTTTCCAAAGTTTGCCATTATCTCCCTCTACATTCTTCTTGAGTTTTCCATTTTCTTTCCTTAGTTATTTGACTTGCTCTTTATATTCTTTGATTTCTCTGAATAGGTCTGCAATTGTTCCTCTAAGATCTGTGTACTGGGTCACCCCCAGGGGGATCCCACTGTAGGAATCTACCACAGGGTTGGTAGAGTTTGGTGTGGAATTATCCTGCAACTTTCCCCTGTTGTCCCATCGGTGTGTCCCTGGCATGTGGGTTTCCCTTTTTGCCTATATCCCGAAGCAAATCACAAATACCTCTTCAGTGTGTTGAAGGCTTGCTTTGCTTGCCTCCTTCAGATGCCTGTGTTTTTCTCCTTGTTTATGGAGTGTTGACTTGTCTAGGTTTCAGGCTTTCAATTTTGTTTATATGTTGGAAATCTAACTCAATCTTCCCTTTCTGTTTTAAATGTTCTCCAAAAAAATCCACTTGGAAACTCCCTCAGCAATTCCAGTTGGCCCGGGGGAGAGGGGAGGGGATATGCCTGGCTTCAGGTGGTCCTGGGAAGTCTCCAATCTAAGCTCTGTGCACTCAAGTCTCACAGTGGCAACAGGCCCACATTTAATACCAGCTAGCAGGGAGACTCCACCCTGACAGGCACACAAGACAATGATTTAAGTATCCAAGGAACCAATGAAACAATTATCCAACAACCCTGAGATAGATGTATCCAACAATCCCAGCTATGCTATTATAATGTGAATTCCTTAACAGGCTCTAAAATTACCTAACCACTTATTTTCAGACTTTGTAACTGTGTTATATGTATAGAGGGTATGTATTCATATAATAAAGTAATAGAAAATTAAAGGGAAAAATTTGAACTCATAAATATATTTTGGAATTAGCATACAATTTATTTTCAATTGTCATAATATTGGTATATATGTGATGTATATATTGGCATATTTTGGAGCAATACAAATGGGAGGGAACAACAATGACAAAAAGACTTGATCAAAGAACTGACTGAGACAGTTAACCTCTGCCCAAACGATAAACCTCTGCAGAGAAAAACTAAAAAGTCTGAGAAAAAGATGCAGGACATGTATGGTAGAATGCATGAACTGGGGTGGGGTGGGGGGCACGGAAAAGGGAATGTGTCTAAATTGGACTGAGAAACACAAAACACCAATAAAATATTTTATTTTAGAAACAAACAAACTTACCTGGCAGGGGAGATACCATGATCACGAAGGTGGTTTTCCCAGGGCGAGGCTTATCCATTGCACTTCTGATGTGCTGACCCCTGTGATTTCCCCAAATGTGGGAAACTCGACTGCATAATTTGTGGTAGTGGGGGACTGCATTCACGCTCTCCCCTGTAAAAATAAATAAATAAATAAATAAATAAATAAATAAATAACAAAAAGTATGAGACAAGCTAGGTGTGGAGGTGCACACCTTTAATCCCAGCACCCAGAGATGGAAGAGTATGGATCTCTATGATTTCAAGGCCACCCTGGTCTACATAGTGAGTTCCAAGTCAGCTGGGGTTAAAGGGAAACTATAACAAAGAGACCCAAAAAAAAAAGTATGAGAGAAAGAAAATCTAGAGCCATAGATTATCCACGCAAATTCCATACTTTATAAGTGAAGATCAAGCCTAGAATTAAACTCACTTGCTCTAGACCTGTCAGCTGGCCAATGTGAGAGCCACAGCAGAATCCCAGGCCTCTTGAACTCTTCCATCCTGCTTTCTCCTTTACAATGAGTTTCTAATTGGAGTTGTTCATTTTGGTTAAAAATGATCTTAGATAAATTACATTTCTTAGTAAACAACTTATTCTCAGAAAAACCCATTTCCGTCTTTCTTTACCAATAACTAAAATTACTTCAGAGAACAATGAATGGTTCTGAAAGTAAAAGACCTTGCCATGTAAACCTAGCAACCCAAGTTTAATTCCCAGTACCCATGTAAAGGTGGAATAAGAGTACAAACTCCATAAGGCAGCCTCTGGCCATTACGTGTACTCTATGTCACATGTGTATACACATATCACACATGTACAAACACACAGTAATAATAATAATAAAATTACATTGGTAACAGTCTTTTTTTTTCTTTTTTTGGTCTTTTCAAGACAGGTTCTCCCTGTAGCCCCAGCTGTCCTGGAACTCACTCTGTAGACCAGGCTGGCCTTGAACTCACAAAGATCCACCTGCCTCTGCCTCCCAATACTAGGATTAAAGGTGTGCACCACCATGCCTGGCTGTAACAATCATTTTTAAGTAACGTGAGAGTGTCATCCAACTAAAGTAAGATATTTTGTTGCAAGAGATTAAAAGATTAAGCTGTAAGAGAGAGAAATGAAAAAGAAAAATATCTGTAATACATTTTCAGTGTCATTTACAGTTCTGATGGACTGCTTGTTTGCCATTCCTTAACAAACTAACAGAGAATGAAAGGAAACTCAGATTATACAAATGGAGGTCACACTGGCTTAACTGGACTCTTATGCTGAAGTGATGACATGAAGCAATTTTGTGGAAACAAATGATCATTAGAAAGAGCATGCCAGTCAACACAAATAGGAGGGAATTAGCATCATCACCACTGGCTTCTGCTAGAAACATCTTAATAGGAACAAATAATACAAGTTAGTATTGCTAAGTCTGAGCTTCCCGGAATTCCAAGAGACACACAGATGCCCACTTCCTCCAGAGGCTCTCAATCATCTGACCTCTTTCCCTGTATCTGAGGTCCTGCCCCATGGGTATAAATGGGTGGGCCCCAGTCACCATCTTGTCTGTGCTTCTGCCCCTGCCTTTGCCCCTGCTGCTTCAGTTACCTGTTCCACCACGTGCCTGCAGGTGGCCTGCTCTGGCAGTCCCACATGGAAGTAAATCATGTTCCTGGAGTGACTTAAGTCTCATGTGCCTTTTTATCTGGGGGTTTGTGCCTTTAAAACCTAATAAGTATATTGAAAGAAGCTTAGTTAATTAGTTTCCTGTTGTCCTTGGGAGCTAAACTACACTGTTTTGATCTTGTTTTTCCCTCCTTTAAACATAGACCACTGTTCTCTAAACGCAGAGACAGGGTCCCTTGCATTCTCTTTTACTCATTTATGTTAAGAAGACCCTAAAAATGTCCTTATACTTTTTGGAGAGTAGATTTTTTATTGCATTTTTCATGCTTACAGTATCTCAAAGCAATTTACTGTAATGAGTTTCCAACACGAATTGACAGTGGGTCTGTAGGCAATCTTGTTAGCCATTTCTAATTCAAGGCGAGCTAATATTCAGGAGTTAAAATCTATCTTGTCACAAGAATCTTTTAGGAGATTCTCTTGTGTGTGTGTGTGTGTGTGTGTGAGAGAGAGAGAGAGAGAGAGAGAGAGAGAGAGAGAGAGAGAGAGAGAAAGAGATTCTCTTCTCCTTCCTCCTGTCTTCTTTCCCAAGCTTAATTTTTCAACCCTGACAGCTGTCAGGCAAACATAACTTAAAAGGATCCCACATGAGTCATTCTCATAGGAACTTATGTTTTTCAGTGTTGGAGATTGAACCCAGGACCTTGTGTATGCTAGAAAAGTACATTTGATGATTTAAAATTGATTTTATAAAGTGCTCAGATCATTTTTAGAAATATGTCACTATAAAGAGCCAGGTTAAAGTGGGTCTACCACATCAATCCTCTCAAGACTTGCAATGCTGAATTTGAGTTCCAGAATCATCCATGTTTGATGTCATATCCACAAAACTCCTATTCCTGGTTAGTAACTCCTCCTAAATTCCTCAAGACAACTACTCAGGTCCCCATCACAGGCTTTTACAATGTATATTGTATTTAAGTATTAGCCTATGCCCCTGAGTCATGGTAAACTCTACCCCAACATCCCTCTCTGACTTGGCACTCTGTCATTCCTCTGCTTACTATCTTGTTTGGCTTACAATAGTTCCTAGATAAGTATTATTAAGAAGGAAGAGGAAAGAAAAGACAAAGCTGATAAAAAGAGAGCCCAAGAAGGAAGAGAGGAAAGAAGTAAAGGGCAAAAGGGAAGGAAAAGGAAAAGAGCACATACTGCAACAAAGTGGGCTTGGTCTGAAGCTCTGTCCCTAATCTAGAATATTCAGGATACAAATGGCATTCACATTTAGTTCATTATGTTTCTGTAACAGGACCCCATTGACCACAGAGATTTCTTTCTCACTGTTCTAGGTATTGAAAGATCCAAGATTCAAATCCTGGCAGATTCAGTGTCTGTGGAAGACCTGCTGCCTGGTGCACAGAGGGCTGTCTTCTCAGTGTCTTCACAAGGTAAAAGCAGAAGGATGGAGCAAGTTCTCTGGGGGCCTTTCATTAGAGACACGAATTGCATATTGGAGGCTCAGCCTTCATTACTTAATCATCCCTATGATCTCTGACCTCCTAATGCAATCATTCTTGAGATTAGATTTTCTCATAGGACTATGAACACACACTCAGATACTAGTGTTTACCTTCTTCCTGATACAGGAATCTCTTTCATGACAACTCTAACAAAAGGTCATTCAACCTTTTGTTATGTAACCTCTGCTTACATGTTTACAATATTTCTTCCTGGGTTCCTTCTAAGCCTGTTATCCTCTAAAATTCAGGATACAGTATATTAAATTTTGTGATACCAGGAATACTGTGTTTTTTATTTTTAATAAAGGAGTACTGGCTTTTCTTTTATGTTTCTGTATTTTGTTTTTAAAAATGGAAGACAGTCTTGAAACTAGTTATATTTTAATTATTTATTTACTTGAAGTTATTGTGATGTTCATTTATTTGTTCTGCATGTTGAAACCAGGATATTAATACATGCTATGTATAATACCAAAGACGAAGTTTGTTTGTTCTCCTGATTTTTTTATTGCCAGTGAAATCAAAGAACCTGAGCTTGTAATCAAAAGACTGCTATACCAGGACTCAAGGTGTCCTCAGACTTTCTGCCTCCAAAGGGTAAAGCAGTAACTTTTGCAAGTGTCAGACCTATGTTACTTCCAGTAATAGCAACTCTAATGAGCTATAAAACAAAATAAAATTTCAGAAACTCAATAAACCAAATGTTCATCACTCACAGAAAAATTTGACATTAATAGATATTTAATTTTTAGTTTTTTTAATTTATTCTTTATGTGTATGAATGTACTGTCTGCATGCAGGTCTGTGCACCCGTGTTCTGAAATGCTGCGGATGTCAGAAGAGGGTGTCAGATTCCCCTGGAACTGGAGTTAAAGATGGCTTTCGGCCACCATGTGGGTGCTGGGGATCAAACCCGGGTCATCTGCAAAAGCAGTCGCAGTGGGTGCTCTTAACCACTAGGCCATCTCTCCAGCCCCAATAGATATTTCTTTACTCATGATTCAGGGACCCAAGTCCATATATGCTTTCTGTTCATTGTGATCATGTGACTACCAAGTTCTGCATGCTTCTGTAAGTTAAACAAATAGGCAGAAATAAGGGAAATTAATGCTCATTTCTTAACTCCTCTGTCTCTGAAATGACACAAATTTCCTCTGCTCACATCCCATTCAATAAAATTAGTCATGTGGCCATGCTTTGATCCCTCACTGATCAGCAATCCCCCTGTTCTCTTGAAGGTAAAACCCAACATAAAGTGTTTTATGTCAGACACTAACCTTGCCGGTGCTACCATAATTGGTATATAAGAATTAGGTCATTTTTACTAATTCATGCAAACCCTTAACAACCAACTTAAATGCTTTAAAACAGTAAAAATAAATCAATAGCTGGGAATCATATTTATAAACTATTCAGTACCGATTAATTATTTCTTTACTTCAAAAGGAATTAACTTATTTTTATCAATTAGTTGATTGTCCTCAATATGCAATTTAAAGTATTGCTTCAAAATAATTGTTAATAGTTATCATGCACTGAAAAAGCCTTTGACAAAATCCAGCATCCCTTCATGCTTAAAGTCCTAGAGGGAATTGGATTGGAGGGATCATTCCTCAATGTAATCAAAGCCATATACAGGAAACCCACAGCCTATATCATCCTAAATGTAGAAACGACAGAAACATTCCCTTTAAAGGTAGGAACTCAGCAAGGCTGCCCCCTGTCACCACTCCTCTTCAATATAGTGCTTGAAACACTTGCTAGAGCAATAAGGCAAGAAAAGGAAATTAAAGGAGTACTAATTGGAAAAGAGGAAGTCAAGCTATCCCTATTTGCTGATGATATGATTGTTTACTTAAGGGATGCTAAAAACTCCACCAGAAAACTCCTAGAAATGAATAACAGCTTCAGTATAGTGGAAGGATACAAAATTAACCTAAAAAAATCAGTAGCCTTTCTTTACACCAACAACAAGCAACTGGAGAGTGAATTCAAGGAGATCTTCCCACTCACAATATCCTCAAAAATAATAAAATACCTAGGAACAAACATAACCAAAGACACAAAAGATCTCTACAACAAAATTTTAAACCCTTAAAGAAAGAAATTGAAGAAGACAACAGAAGATGGAAAAACTTCCCATGCTCATGGATGGGAAAATTAACATTGTAAAATGTCCCTTCGACCCAACTCTTGTAAGATTTAATGCAATCCCAATTAAAATTCTCAACAGTTTCTTCACAGCTTGGGAAAAAAAAGTTCTTAATTAATTTGGACAAACAAAAGACCCCAAATAGCCAAAACACCCTGAGCGAAAAGAGCAAAGGGGGATATCTACACCAGACTTTAAACTCTACTAACAGGGCTATAGTCATAAAAACAGCCTGGTACTGGCACAAAACAGACCTGTTGACCAATGGAAAAAAACTGAAGATCCAAACTTGAGCACATACAATTTCAGCCATCTCATATTTGACAAGGGGCCAAGAAGACACATGGAGAAAAGACAGCATCTTCAGCAAGTGGTGTTGGCAAACTGGATCACCACTTGTAGAAGAATGAAATTAAACCCCTACCTCTCGCCCTGTACAAAAGTCAACTCCAGATGGATTAAAGACCTCAACATGAAACCCCAAACTCTGAAGGCGATAGAAGAAAAAGTTGGCAGCAGACCACAAGACATAGGCATAGGAAAATACTTTCTAAATCAGATAGCAGCTGTGCAAGAATTAAGGTCGACAATTGACAAATGGGACCTCATTAAACTCAAAAGCTTCTGTACATCAAAAGAAACAATCAAGGAAGTGAAGAGAAATCCCACAGAGTGAGAGGAAACATTCACTGCAGAAATATCTGACATAGCATTGATTTCCAGTATATATAAACTACTTGAAAAACAAAGAAGAAAGAAAACAAATGACCCACTCAATAGATGGAGCAAAGAGCTGAACAGAGACTTCACGAGTGAGGAATTAGAGATGGCTGAGAAACACATTAAGAAGTGTTCAACATCACTAATCATTAAGGAAATGCAAATCAAAACCACTTTAAGATATCATTTTACTCCAATAAGAGTAGCTAAGATCAAGAAAACAAATGATACCAAGTGCTGGAGAGGTTGTGGGGAAAGGGGAACACTCATCCACTGCTGGTGGGAATGAAAACTTGTACAGCCACTATGGAAAGCAGTGTGGAGAACCCTTGGAAGACTTGGAACGAACTTGCCACCCGACCCAACCATACCACTCCTAGGCATGTACCCCCCAGACTCATCCCACCACAGAGATACATGCACAGCCATGTTTATTTCAGCTCTCTTCACAATAGCAAGGAGCTAGAACAAACCCAAATGCCCCTCAACTGACGAGTGGAATAGAAAAAATGCGGTACATCTACACAATGGTTTTCCATGCAGCAGTAAAGAAAGATGACATCATGAGCTTTGCAGGAAAATAGCTGGAGCTAGAAGACATCATGCTGAGTGAAGTAACACAGTCCCAGAAAAACAAACGATGAATGGTATCCCTCATCTGTGGATGCTAGTGTCAATTACCTAGTTGTAAATATTTCTTGTGCATGGCCCCTTGAGCTTTTGTCCAAGCAGTTGGGAGTGATGCATATTGGAAACAACAACAACAATAACAACAACAGAATGGACCGCATCAAAAAACTGACTGAAACAGTGAGCTTCTGCTCAAAACAGTCAACTTCCACACAGAGAATATTGAGAAAGACTGAGAAAAAGATGAAAAGCATCTTTGGCAGAATGCATGAGCTCTTGTGGGGTAGGGGAATGGGGGGATGTGGGTCTAGATTTGATAATCTTGTACAAATATATATTAAATAATAAAAAATAAAATCTCTATTGTGTTAAGCAAAAAAAAATAGTTATCATGACTTTATGAAGAGGACTTTCCTTGAACCCTAATTTCTGGGAAATCACTTTTTTCCTATCAGGAATAAGCAGTGTTTTCTAGAAACAACAGATATGTAAAGAAAATGAGAAAGGCACCAAAGCAATTCTAAAACCATTTACAAATACAGAACTTTAGTAAGATCACCCCCCCCAAATCACACACATGTCCAAGGCCTTGAGTTCATGCCACATTACTGCAAAATGATTTTATAACTTAATTTAACAAATCATACTTACAGTAATATATACTTACTTACAGTAAGTATACCGCACCCAACTGAAAATTTTCCACATGAACGCACATGAAGGATATCTTCTGTTCCAACTCATTTGTAGATGAGAAGCCATTCTAATTTTATTTTGTTATTTAAAAGGAAAGTACGTCATGCCTTTGTGGATCACCAAATCAGGTTCTACACTTATGTTCTAGCCTAGTGAGAAGTAAGTTTTTACCAAAGCATTCAGGAATCATTGATTGTATATCAAAGATGTCTGTGGAATGCAAGAATATTTAGTAGTGTGAGTTTTCCTGGAATTCATCAGCTATACTGCTGAAGTTCTGAGATACTATTATTTTAATTTCTTAGTAAAGATTAATAGCCTTGACATTCAGATAGTCCATTTCTTGTAGTTATTAAGGAATAGCATGAAAAATGTATGTTTTAGAAAGAGGGAAATAGGATTTCATACTACAAATGGCAGGATAAGGACAGCGCAGCATCTTATCAGCACATCCCTTTGGTTTTTTTTTCTCTACTTAGCATTTTAAGAGATTCAACTGCTTGAAAAGAAACTGTTGATTTTATAGTAATATTACCATCAGAAGAAATCTTAATTATCTGTTCAGGGGTCTGTTATAAACAGATATACCTCTCCTTTTCTCTGGAGAAATCACTAATGGATCTAAGACATTCAGAATTGAACAGGTAATGTTTTTATGCTGGAAATAAATGGAAAAAATCTGTGATTCATGGTACTATGTCTAGATGTCTCAGGACATTTATGTGTACTTACAAATAGCTTCTAACCTTGGGCTCCTTCAAGACACCATAAGCCAAAGGCTCATCCTAGAAGATGAAAAACTTTGGGGAAAGCTGTCTTCTTCAGCTTATTTATTTTGATGTCTCTTCCTTCTCACAGCTTTTTGGGGGGTATTTGCAATTTGGCGTCTTCAATGATTTGATATAGAATCTTTTCAAGTGTGAATTCTTCTCTGGAGATCTATGGAGGCAAAGCACCTTGGTCTGTGAATTCTGGAATATTTCATTAGTTCCCAGTGGGAGATACAATTGCATTATTATCTTTAGTGACCCTTAGGTTTGTCAACAGCAAAATGGAGATAAAGATCTCAATCCACCTTACAGGGCTTGTACAAAGTTTAAATAGAAATTTAAATGGGAAAGCACACGGGGTTGCCCTTCGTAAAACCTTAAAAATGGGAAAATACTATTCTTTTTACCCACACAAAGAGTGTGTCCATATTTACCTATGGTCATGCTCATTCCTCTAGTTCCATATGAGTGTCTTTAAAAATGATATCCATGTTGTTATTGCTATTGAATCTAGAAACCAAAAGTAAATTAGATCAATGGCTGGAGTTTGGAGCATAAATAAAACAACCACTGGTGGCCATCAGCTGTCATTTTTGAACTGATGTATCCTTACCAGATCTGGGAAAAATCACATGACACTGATTAAAGCTGATTTGCCCTGAAATTCTCTTGTGCACAATAATGAGTCTTGCTCAGTATCAGCCTTTTACTCTCTGACAGTGTAAGTATACATCCTTGGATAGGCTCCAGCCAGCCTGACAAGTGCAATGTAATGAAGAATGCCATTCAAAATTGCCACTGAACATAGAGGTAAATGTGTGAGGAGTCACATGGAGCATACTATTGTACCATGTGCTATTGTACCTTTTGAGGATTGTTTAGATCTGGAAATGGGCCCAGTAATGGATTCTTAACTTTTTTATAAATATGATTTATTACATCATATTTTTCAATTTTTTTATTGATTTTGAAGATTTTTATACAATGTATTTTGATCATATTCAGATGATCATAATCTCCCTTATCTCCACCTTCACTCTACTATAGCTCCTCAAATTAATGTCCTCTAGTGTTATTTGATGACATCATTCTTAATGTGACTGAGACTTGAGCAGAAAACCCAACTTTGGATATAGCCTTTATATAGAAGTATCTACATGTACTGTTAGATCTCAGTAGTTTCCTGTCCGTTTTTCTCCTTGAAAGCCTACATAATGAAGGATGCTTCCCTCTTGATTTAGATGAATTTCCAGTCAGCTGATCCCTAGTGAGAGTCTTCTGTGGACCAGCCCCTACTCTGAACATTCTCTTTGCTGTTCCTGTCTTGAAAGCTCCCTCTCCATGAGAAGCCAGATATTAACCACAATGTTAGAAATAAAGATTATAAACATACACAGAAAGTATTTTATCTGAAAAAATGGACTTGGTACAATGGGAATGAAGAGGAAAAAATAACTGAATTTAGTAAGATGAAATGAGAAGAAACATTTTCAAAAAAAAATCAATCATGAAACAACTATGTTGTAGGTTCCACATCACCAGATTCAGTCACTGGAAAATAAAAGTTTTAAAGGGAAGAATGGAAGGAAGGAAGCAATGAGGGAAGGTAGTAAGCAACAGAAGCAACTATATCTTTTTTTTTTCTTTTTGAGACAGGTTCTCCCTACAGCCCCAGCTGGCTTGGAACTTACTATGTAGACGAGGATGGCCTGGATCTCACAGAGATCTTCCTGCATCCCAAATGCTGGGATTAAAGGCAAGCCACCATGCCCTGCCCTGAAACTATATTATAAAATACAGATTTGTTTTGTCTTTATTCCATCAACCATACAATATAGCAATTATATGCAAAGAATTGACATTGTATCAGGCATACTTAAAGAACTTAATTATACTGAAAGGTATATAGAAAAAATCATGGGATTTATACAAGAAGAATATCTTTTCATAGAATGGACTTGAGCATGGGTACATTTTGTATTTGCAAAAAATCTGGAACCAATCTCCCACAGACATCAAGGGTCAACTGTTCTTCACTAGAGACTCTGTGAGGCAATATTTGTAACAGAGAGCACATCAAATGTTAACAGTCAAGATGAGTCAAGGACCTAGCTTCTCTCCCCAGTGTTCAAGCAATATGAGTGTTCCCAGACAAGGTTCAGGCAGATGTCAATGGAGCAGGTGACTATATCTCAGAACATCAAGACACTGCAAGGCGTTGGTTTTAGAATATTATTTCTAGATGTTTCTAGAAATGCCTAATGAATTTTGATTTTAACTGTTAAAATAAGTTTCTTGGAAAATAAAGATGGTTGATGACAGTGAAACATCAGTGAAGTAGCAAGATCCTCTACTGCCACAGTGGCTTGAGATGACACCACGGTTAAAAAGAAATAAGGAGGGGGGCAAGAGAAAGAGAGGAAGAAGAAGAGGAAGAGAAGGAGGAAGAGGAGGAGGAGGAGGAGGAGGAGGAGGAGGAGAAAGGTGTCACCTCCTGCAAGTGGTTGTGAACCACCATATTGTTTCTGAGAATCCAACCCAGGTCTTCTGCAAGAACAGCCAATGCTCTTTACCACTGAGCCATCACTCCAGCCCCAGATTTCCTTTAGGAATGATGAAAACATTCTGAAATAAATACTGATAATGGTAACTTGTGCCTTGATGTTCGAATATGACGTTTTTGTTTAAGAGGAGAGAGAGAGAGAGAGAGAGAGAGAGAGAGAGAGAGAGAGAGAGAGAGAGAGAATGCTGTGTATGTGTGCAATGTATGTAAATGTTTGGAGGTAGGCAGTAGCCAGAGGAGGCATCAAAGGTCCTGATCCATCTTACATCCTTCAGAAATGTTCTTTCGCTGAACCTGGAGCTAGACTGAGAGCCATCAAGTTCCAGAAATCCTCCTGTCTCTCCTCCCCACAGCACTGGGGTACAGGCAGTCATGGCTGGCTTTTTATATAGGGGCTGGTGATACAAACACAGATCCTTTGTTTATGCAGCAAGTGCTATGACTCACTAGCTGTCTCTCTAACCCCTCATGTGTGAAGGCTTGGCACGTCTTTCTGTGAAGAAAAGACATACAGTATGCTCATCCACAAGGGACAATGGCAGGCCTCATCAAGTTGGTTGCCAACATTCAAATCCAAAGACATAAAGCCCAGGTGTGAGGGAATGCTAATGGGTCTCTACTTTTTGTCTTAATGATTTATTGTATTGTTCATTGTGTAAATAGAAGAATAACATCAAAATAAATATTTTTAATAGAAGGAAAGAAATTTTTTTTCTTTTTTTTTTTAGATTTTTTTTAGTCTAGATTTGTTAAAAAAATAATAAAATAAAAAAAATTAAAAAAAGAAGGAAAGAAATATTAAAGGAGGCTGGAGAGATGGCTCAGCAGTTAAAAGTGCTTGCCGATGTTGCAGAGGTTTGTTCTGTGTGTGCTATCTTGGTGTCACTTCTGCTCCTGTACGTACTCCCTCACCCACACTCCAGGAAATAACCCCAATAAACTCACTGGTTTGAAAAGGTGGGGGAAAAGGGGATGAATGAAGTATGGCATCTGTGCTTAGCAGCTAGCACTTGGGATGACTAAAGCCTGGACGACCTATGGGGAAAGAGTGAGAATTGAAGCTGGACAGAAGCCAGACCATGAACCACAAGACTGAAAGAGCTAAAGATAACATGGAGTAAATCTAACAGAATCTTGAGGCATTTCCAAAAATTATTAAGCACACTGAAATGTTGGCTCACAAACAAAAAAATGTACCTTGGCTCAAATCACATCATCCAGTCATATTTTTCTCAAAAGCCATTTAAGCACTTTGAAAAGAAGTTATAGGTTCTCAGGGGCCTTCTTGTTCTGAAGGATCCAAGATATACTCTCTCTGTCTCTCTATGTATCTCTGTCTCTGTCAGTATATAGTACACAGACACACAAAGACACACACACACACACATGGGGGAGAGAGAGAGAGAGAGAGAGAGAGAGAGAGAGAGAGAGAGAGAGAGAGAGAGAGAGAGAGAGAGAGATCCTGGAAGAAATGATTCAATGGAATTTCACTGAAGATGGTGAAATATCCATGGAATAGACGATTGATTGCATATTTTGGAGAACATTTAAAAACGTCATATTAATGGATATTCAAATGAATGGTTACTTACTGATATTGAAAGATGGCCAAAATATGTTGTTAAATGAAAAACTAGATTGAAAACTAACATGTGCAAAGTCCGTAAGAATGTGGTCCAAAGGGCTAGGGACATGGCTCAGCAGTTAAAAGCCCTAACTGCTCTTGCAGAAGAGCCAGGTTCAGTTCCCATCACCCACATGGTGGGTAACACCCATCTATAACTCTGGTTCCAGGGAGTCTGATGCCTTCAGACCTCCACAGGCACTGCATGACACAAGTACTTACATACATGTAGGCAATATACTTGCACACATAAAATAAAAATAATAAATAAAATATTTAAAACTATTATGTGTTAATTTACTTAATTTATTACTATAGCAAAATACATAATGAAAAATCTTAGGAGTTTTATTTTGGCTTACATTTTCAGGGCATCATTTATGCCAGGGAAGGCAGAGCAACTCGAACAGGAGCAGGTGGTCTCCCTGCGTCTAGTCAGGACTGAGAGAGTGATGAAATGCTTCTTTCAACTCACATTCTCTTTTCTGTGCATTCTAGGAACTCCATCCAGGGAATGGTACCAACCACGTTCAGGGTCCATCTTTCTACCTCAATCAATATAATTGAGATACATCCTCCAGGGGAGAATAGAGATATATTCCCCATGGTTATTTTAAAGCCCATCAAGTTGACAGTCAACACTAGCTGCCACATGCTCCTAACAAATGTAAGATAGGTATTTGTGCATTTGTTTGAAAAATAAAGATGAATAATTAATTATGATGTCAATAAATGACAAGTTTAGAGATTTTAAATTTTACCTGTCTAGGCAGAAACATATAGACACCTACATCCATAAAAATTAAGGTGATTCTAAACAGATTCATAAAATGTATTGCCTAAGACACCTAAATATTTAAAATAACTTTGGATAGAAACAACTTTTGGAAATATAATGATCCTGCTGCAAAGGTATCCATCATTTCTCACTCATCCACTGCCAGCTTCTCCTTTAGATAGTATAATAGGAAAGGATGTCTTGAACTTTATTAAAATGAGTTGGCTGTGCACATATAATTTGGAGATTTGTTTTTTAGAGAAACCCCTCCCCTCCTAATATCTTCTCAGGCACCTCCAGGCTGCATCCTCAGGGACCGTATCAGATGATCATAAATAAGTCTTCCCTTCTCTGCGTCTAATGTTTCACCTGCCTTCTTTTAATAGTTGTGGCTAATTTAGGCTTGGAATTGTTCAATTCACTGCAAAGAGTAAAGTATAATTTGCTTAGTCTTAATTCAAATGAACTCCAGAGGACAGTTGATTATCTTGGGCCTGGGAACTTGCTCCAGAAAAGAAAGTTTTCCAGATCTTGAAAACCATAAAACCAGTGTTCTGCTGTGACCTCTTGCTTTCATTTCTATTTTCTCCATATCCAATTCAACAGTAAGCATGATAGCTCAGAAGTATTGTCAGTGGTTAAAACTAGGGTGTCAGGATGGAGGGACTTCTTGGGAGACAGAAACTCCATTTATGTGAATAAGGATGCTAGAAGCTCCTCAAGACTCAGAGAACAAAAACTCTTTTTTAAAGATTTATTTGATTTATACTTCCAGGTCATAGACCATCATTTAGTTAAGTTGGGGCACCACAAACCAAGCATGCGCTTGAAGTAGAAACCACGGGGGAACACTGCTAACTCGGTTGAAAGCTCACTTAGTGAGTGTTCTTTGTACAGCCCAGGACTATTTGTCCAGGGATGGTACTCCTCACAGTGGACTGAACCCCCCTACATCAATCAAAACTCAAGATGCTCTGCTTGACAGTCTTTTAGTTGAAATCCTTTATCAGATGCTATAGGCCCTATGAAGTCAACAGGTAAAGCTATCTAGCACTAGATTCAAATCTGGGCCAAGTCATAATTTTAGTACTATCTATATAGTGTCTAAATGCATAAAATGTTTTGAGGCAGAACAGAAGAAGAAACTCAGGCTGAATTCCCCCTAGATGCTAAGAAGACAAAAGAAAGATACAAAGAGATCTCTCAGGACATTCATCTTTTTTTTATCCTTTTTTTTTTTTTTTTTGAGACAGGGTCTCCCTGTAACCCTGGCTGTTCTGAAACTCACTACATAGACCAGGCTAGCCTTGAACTCACATAGATCTGCCTGTCTGGGCCTCTCAATTGCTACAATTAAAGGTATGTGCCATGCCCAGTCCTACAGTCATCTTGAAATAATGAGTAGTTGGCTGGTTTCTCCTCTCTCCCCCAGATGAAGTATCTACTCCAGTCTTTGTTACAAAAATGAATGAAAAACAGCACAGGGCATTTAAAAAAAACCCTCTTTATCTAACTAAAGTGTCCTTCTAGAGCTAAAATGTCCATGGCCTTGTTTCAACATTCAACTAGACAATCTACAAATTAGATTTGTGTATTCCTTTTGTTTTATTCTGGCCTTCTAATTGACCCAAAAATGTTGAAAAAAAAAAACAAAAAAAACAAGCAAACAAAAGTGAACAGTCTAAGCAACCAGTAATAGATCTACAGAAACTACTTTATGAAACACTGACCACTCAACACTTGAAATTGAGACTTGTGTTTAACATTCTAGTCTGTTATGCTTTGAATGACAAGAGATTATTTTTCCTCTAGCTTTGTCAGGATAAATTTTTGTCATCAAGAAAATACTTAAAAGGGTTTGAACTTTCAGTCCTTCTATGAAACCTAGAAAGAAATCTAATTTCCAGTGACATGACCAAGGATTTGATCAACCATGACTGCAAGATAATACTTCGATTAAAATCCATATGAAATGGTTCTGAGAGCATATGAAGAAGGCATGCAAGCTTTGTATACCTTCTTCACTCTACCTTATGCATTTGCTCAGCAGTATAACAGTATCTTTTGTAATATTTTTCATACTGAACCAGTAAGCAAAAATATTTCCCTGAGTTCTGTGAATAGATCTTGAAAATTAATTGAATTCAAGTAAGGAGCTGTGGGAAACCTCAGTTTATAAGCAATTGGTCTTAAGTTCCAGGCCCATGCTTAGGGATGGTGTCTGAATTGTCAGCTTCCTGTGGATCTGAACCATCAGTACGCTCTCCAACCTATCTTCAAAAGGATATATCAAAATGAACTAGAGGACACTTGCTACTGTTCACTGCTAGAGCACTGCTTTTTTGGTGAAGAGTCCACTTATAGCTGGAGTCTGAAGTATTCTGTGATAGTCAAATGGAATAAAAGTCCATTCATCTCTGCGCTATACTCCTGTAAACGTAATTGGGTTTTTCTTTTAAAAAGTTTAAATGGGAGCTGGAGAGATAGCCTAGCTGTTAAGAGCACCAACTGCTCTTGCAGAGGACCCGAGTTCAATCCCCAGCACCCACCTGGCAGCTGAGAACCATCTGTAACTCCAATTCCAGGAGAAGTCCAGTTCCAGGGGAATCCGACACCCTCTTCTGACCTCCGAGGCATTGCACAACATGGGTGCACAAATCTACATGCAGACAGTACATTCATACACATACAAAAATAAATAAAATAAAATAAACTTATTTTTAAAAAAGTTTAAATGTGTGTTTTTATTATATTGATTCTATTTTGAATGGATTTGACTGCACTCATGCATTCATGAAGCAGAGTGAGAAAAGATAGAATTTTTTTTTTTTTTGTCTTTCTGAGACAGGGTTTCTCTGTAGCCCCAGCTGGCCTGGGACTCCTTATGCAGGCCAGGCTGGCCTTAATCCACCTCTGCTTCCTAAGTGCTGGGATTAAAGGCCTGCAACATCAGGCCCAGCTAATACAGAAATTCTTTACAAGGGAAATATTATCATTTAATCTGGAAACTTTGAGTAGAAAGAAATAATAATAGCCACGAAGAGGAAGAATGCACCAAGCACTTACAGGCAATGCATCTCAGTATAAACACTTCAGTATCACTTAGTCTTTGACTTGGTGCAAAGTATCTCTATACAACCAGTATTTATAGACTCAATATGCATTTATTTCACTACATGTAATAAATTTAAATGCTTCTGTTTTCCTGGACCAACATCAAATCCATAACAGACCAAATTAGATTTCACTGAGGTTCACCTTGATGAAACCAATGAGCTTACTGGGCTTCTTACAGAGAAAAAGTGAGGAATTGATAAAAGAAACATGTGTGACCCCAAATACCTGTATCCCAGCAAAGTCCCAGCTCATCATGGATGGAAGCTATATAATGGAGTCTCCCTTTCAATCCTCCATTCTCTTCTTATGTACTCTAGGATTTCCCAAGATTACTTGCAGGTGGAGGAAAGAGTAATTCCTAGAATCCCAGCCTTACCCTCCTTAGAGGGAAGGTCAGAATCTCCATCACTATTGCTATAGATCTGGCTACCTGTTGTAGTGTTCTGCTATAGTTTCCATGGCTACAGGGAAAAGTCCATGGCGATTCATTCTGATGACTGGAGGCTGGAGGAAAAAGCACAATTCAACAATAGTCATTAAGATGACAAAGTTTAAATGAAAAAGACACATCATTTTCAATAAAAAGAAAATATACAGAGAACATTCAGCCCCTGAAGGAAATATCTTAGGTTCTGAATCTTTGTCGAATGGTAACCACTCCCGGTAAGCTTTCCTGGAAGATGGTTTCTCACAACCCAACTCCCACACCAAGCTGACCCTTTGTTACGGCTCAGTCCCAATCACAGGGCAGTCTCTGGACCAGAGTCCTGGATGACTGACTTTCCTCATAATGGGTAAACCCATTCTGCACCTGCTGGAGATAATCCAACTCCTACCCCAAACCCTTCCCCCTCCCTAATGGGAGAAAAATCTAAAAACCCTAATCCCGTAAGCAAGATCACTCTCCTCTGGATCCTGGACTCCAAAGAGGTGCCATCTCCCTCTCAGATTTACTTCCTAATCAATCTGATTGACTCTGCCAAAGCTGATTTTTCTTGGCTTCCTTCTTGCTTTCTATTTCCTTATAGAGACTGCTGGAAACGGATACAATTCTCAGCAGGGCTAAGGCCCTGATCTCTCTCTCTCTCTCTCTCTCTCTCTCTCTCTCTCTCTCTCTCTCTCTCCTCTCTTTCCTTCTTTCCCTCCATCCTTCTTCTTTTCCATTCCCACTTCTTGCATCCAGGACCTGTATTGGTCCAGGAAACCTGCTACCAATTTTTCCTCCCAGTTTTTTTTTTTTTCTCTCTCTCTCTAAACCCAATAAACAGTTTTTAGCAGGGCCCCTGGCTGATATTCCCCAACCCCCACCCCCTGAGAGGCCACAGATCCATGCTCCTGACTGACCTCTTTATCTCACTTTACAGCCCCAATATATGTAAATGTATTTAGTTTTTAATCTTAAATCTTCCCTACTATAAAAATAAATTATACACTACCAAATACATTCTAAAGGATAGAAAAATATGAAATAAGTTTAAATACTTAGGTAATCTTTCTACAAGAGTGGAACATTGGGAAAGCCCTTGGGTGAATGTGTATAATTTCTTCCTTAGTAGAAAGAATATATTCCCTCTAGCTTTCTAGAACATTTCTCTATTAACCATATCATTTGCTTAATAAGGTGTTGAGATCTGTGATTCAAGGAAAACGTAATGCTGAAGATAGGTAAAACATCAAGCTCCCGCACTAGCTTTATGCTATTTATCAGGTAAAAGTAATGCCTTACTTTTAGGTAAATCAGTCTCATATCTTTGGAGCCAAAGTAGCAAAAGCCAAAGAGAACATGTTTGAATGCTTGATTTTTGTATCAAGTGACACTGTATGGCTTTTGCCCTTGAGCTTCCAGAAAAGAGCATTTAATGAAGGTGCATACAAAGCTCATATGTTTACAAAGAACAAAGATCTGTGTTTTTAAAACTGTCCTTTCACTCACTGTAGCTACCATGATATACGCATATGATTTGGACTTCTATTCTAGAAAATTGCTATAATTCATTTAAAGAGATACTACCTATACCAAAGCCTTTTACATTCCCCTTCCTGAAACTCCAGTACATTTCCTAATGGCTCCAAGCCCAGCCTGGCAATTACACATGAGTGGATGCAAATAATTGGTATGAGGGACTAGAGAGTCTCAAGTCTTCTGTTCCTTAAGAATAATGCAATTTTAGTTCCCTTTTTGCAAAAAAAAAAGTCCTCAGATGTTTAGATTTAAAATATCATAATAGATAGTGTAATTTTCTTTCCATTTCTCTTTCCCATCAGGGTTAAAAAATATCATTTAAATAATTTTCTTCTTATTGAATTTTCTTATTCTGTTTCTCTCAAACTCACATTTGGGGCCTTTATTAGTCGATAGTGTCTCCTTACTATTAATCATATTTTATGAAATATATTAAATTTAACTTGATTTATTGAGAGATTGGTACCAGTGACCTTAGAATGAATAAAACTCAACCTAATCCTCATGCTAGCTGCATACTAACAGCCTGCTGGACTTCATACATTTGAGGCTGAAAACTTAGAGATTTTTCTTTTTATTTTCCTCTTACGGAAAAACTCTATATGAATGCCTAGTACACTGTGCAGGAAGATTGTACAGAAAGACAAAACACCGAGGCTGTTAGGAAACATAATTTATTCGTGTTGGCATTTACCCTGTGGATTCACATCCAAAGGCTGAACCCCACACATAATGGGAAATTGTCTTACACACCATTGTTGTTTCTTTGCCTTTCATATTTGGCAATATACATTCTGATTGTGTGTTCTGTGCTGCAGGATTGTGAAATAGACATGCATGCATATGTAGACACTGATTATGTCACATACCCTTTTCTTTGTTCCAAGAACACCCTTACCATATTCACTCCCTTCTGATGCTCAGACTCTTCCAGAGTCAAAGACTATCATCTTGACTAAGGGGTTGTAGATGAAAAAACAAGCTATAATGCTGCAAGTTAACAACTGAAATGTTAAGAAACAAATAACATGGAAACTGATAAGCAAAACATAACTGATGAGAGCAGGATGCAATATTAACTAAAAGTTTTAATTTAAAAAAATGCTGACTGAGAAAGGGAGATTTACAAGGTGGTGTTTTTACAAATGTCTTTAAAGATGGAACTTCCCTTGTCTCATTTAACACCTTGATAGAAAAAACAGTACTTTTAATTTGCATTTTTTTATTTTATTTATTTTTGTATGTGTATGAGTGTACTGTCTGCATGTAGGTCTGTGCACCCGTGTCGTGCAATGCCGCGGAGGTGAGAAGAGGGTCTCGGATTCCCCTGGAACTGGAGTTCTCCTGGAATTGGAGTTACAGACGGTTCTTAGCCGCCATGTGGGTGCTGGGGATCGAACCCAGGTACTCTGCAAGAGCAGTCGATGCTCTTAACCGCTAGGCTATCTCTCCAGCCCTTAATTTGCATTTTTATAATTGTTTCCACTTTTATAATACAGTTTTACTCTTTTCCTCAATTTTAGTTGACATTGCTTTGACCTTCCTATTCTGTGTTACTTATTAACATATTATGGTAAGCTGTAGGAAGTTTCTAGTTATTGACATTTTAACTAATTTTTTAAAATAATTGGCTTTGTATGCATGGTATTTATGCAACATCCAATTGTAATCATGACTCATAAAACTATAATAAATAGACTCCCTTTCTCGCTATTTTCCAACCCATCACTCCATAAGATCAGAAAAAGGTAATTTATTCCTGAATTTCTGGATAACTAATTGGACAAAGTAGTTAGTACACAAGAGGCCTTCTTAATTGTTCCATCAGGAACTCCATTATTGGAAATAAAAGAGCCACTTCTTTGAACAACCATAATAAAGATATCTCCTTTTGTCACCATCATATCAATTGTGGTCCTGTTTTACTAAGCCACTTCAACTGGTGACATCCAATTGTCTACATGGTTCTTTAAAGATATCCCTGATATAACTAATAAATCTTTGTTGATTCTTTTACATTTTTATTGTTTGCCATCAGAATACTCTCTGTTTGAATCTTGTAGCTATTTGTTGTCTAGTATTAAATCCATTTTGAGATCCTCAGTAAACTGCTGTAAAGTCAAGATGGACATTCAGGAACCCAGGTAATGCTCTCATAAACCTGAGATTAGCTTCACTAAGAAGAGGAAACATGAAGGCCAAGATAAAGACTAAAGCCAGGCAGAACCAACATACAGATCCTATATCCACCAGATGGTAGGCTTGAACAAAAGTTCCCCCGTCCACAGTACAATTATATGTCAACTCCGTAGGTATTGAATATAGAGTAATTTCTGTTTGTCCCTCTGTTGGTTGGGATATTCAGGACACGAGTAAAATCCCCAACTGAGCTACAGAATGCATCCCCCTGTCATATGAGACATGAAGAATAAATGTCTCTCCCAGATGGCAAGGAAGAGGCTCAATGGATCAGCCTGTACACTTTGGAATAGAAGCAACAGACTCCTGTAAGTCTTGTATCCCCATGTATCCTTATCCTATAACAGAGCACATGTTCTTTAATTTAACCTATTTTACCCAAATTCAATTCTCTATATCAAGTTTTTGGTTCTAAGGTACTATTAAATCATGTGTGTGTGCGTGTGTGTGTATGTGTGTGTGTGTGTGTGTGTGTATGTGTGTGCGTGTGTGTGTTCTGAGATTCTAAATTATTATACTGTAAAACTTGGCAGGCATTAAATTTTATAGCAAGGGATAATTAGGTTTCAGTTACATTAATCACTAAGCTAGTAAGAAAAGAATATGGAACAACTTCCTGGAAATTTCCCGTTCTATATCAAAACAGTGATCTACACTTCACTTATGAGATTTCAGTGATGTAGATAACAGATCCCTCATCAAAAAGTGGGCATTTTAAGTCTACATTGTTTTAATTTTTTTTTCATCTGGCCTAGAGGATTTCTTTCAGATCAAGATATTGTATGATAACACAAGAAAATTTTAAGTAGCACACACTTAACAAAATTAAAAACAAAGTGAACCCATTATGCTCTTTTTTTTTTTTTTGGACTGGAAAGTAGTTTATTTATTTATTTATTTATTTATTTATTTATTTANTTATTTATTTGGTGCTTTGTGTATCTCACACATCATTCTCCAATTCAGTTCAGGCGTATTTCCCTTTCCCTTCCCCCCACCCCACCCCACCCCATCCCAGATCATGCATTCTGCCATAACTGTCCTGCATCTTTCTCTCAGTTGTTTTTTTTCATTTTTTAGCAATAAGTGATAATTTATGAGTACAAGCATCCTTCATGTAAAAGCAATTTGCAGGCAGGTGTGCCCAATGGGTCCCACCATCCAGCGGGGGATGTGGGGGGGCTTGTATGTTCAATCAAGTTGATCAAATGAGTGTCCAGACTATATTGCTGTAGTTTCACCATTCACCCCAATAGCAGCCCTTACAATCTACCACACCCCCTCTTCCGCAGATTGTTCCCTAGGCTTTGAAAAGGGGCACAGGTGGATGAGAAGCAAAACAGTCTACTTTCTCTGGAGCTGTTGTCTTGGACTCTGGTCAATTATTGCTGTTTCCTTTCATGGGATGACAGTTTGTCCAGGAATAATCCTTCAGTCCTACTAATGAAGCACAAGCAATTAGGTATATAGGTATTTAAACAGTACTAATAGTTATGGTAGGTTACTTTCGTATAGACACAGATGTTTGGATGGTATGTTAATCCATGAACTATATTTTTTTCTGTTAAATATGACAGGGTCTAACTGTGGCTTATAACATCTCCTAACCATTAGAAGATGTAAGCTTGTGGCATCAGCTGTGGGTTATTCCTCTAAGGAGAGAGCCAATAGCACAGGGAGAAATATGATGATGATGAGGTCGTTCTCCAACTGTAAATTGGAGACAACTTTTATAGAGGTAATCTCTTATAAAACTGGTAAAACTGCCTTCTTTAATTGACTAATAGACATAGGAACTGTGAAAAGGATTATTCTCTACTCAGAACCAAATATAATACTAAAGTCTACTTAAGCTATGCACTTAAGCAAAATATATTAATACAGGAGCTCTAACATCAGCAATGGATTATTCTACCAAGGAGATGTTGGCCAGGCGATCCAAGCCCCCACAAAAGGTAAAGGCTCCTTGCCTCCAAACTGGGATACCTGCAAGAAGAGAAGTGATAAGGCCCTGCTGTCGAAGACCTGACGTTAACATGAGAAAGATGTATTGAGACTACACATGCAAGTGTATAGATGGCCTCTGGAATACCAGAGAGTGCTACCAATGGCCACTAAACCAATAAAGCAAATATGGGTCTCCTTGAGTCAAGCAAGATACCTCTGTCAGCACCAGCTACACCTCACCTGCCTGGAAATACTGTGCAGCAGAGGCAGCCATATGCCTGTATATCCCAAATCTAGTTGGCTCTTTAGCTAATAATGTACCATTAGGTTCTTTTTAGAATTAAATTTTAATTTTATTTATTTTTATTTATTTATTTTTAAGGGATTCACAATATAAGAGCACAATTGTTTTCAGATCAAAGTAAGTTTGCTCAGTTTGACATACAACTAGGTAATTGGTGCTAGCATCCACATATGAGGGATACCAATCATCATTTATTTTTCTGGGACTGTGTTACTTCACTTAGCATGATATCTTCTACCTCCATCCATTTACCTGCAAAGTTCATGATGTCATCTTACTTCACCACTGCATAAAACTCCATTGTGTAGATGTGTACAATTTCTCTATCCACTCGGCAGTTGAGGGGCACTTGGGATGGATCCAGCTCTTTGCTGTTGTGAAGAGAGCTGCAATAAACATGACTGTGCATGTATCTCTGTGGTAAGATGAGTATTGTGGGTATATACCCAGGAGTGGTATGACTGGTTCAAGTGGCAAGCTCATTTTGAGACTTCCAAAGGTTCTCCACACTGCTTTCCATAGTGGCTATACAAGTTTACATACCCTCCAGCAGTGTATGAGTGATCCCCTTTCCCCACAACCTCCCCAGCACTTGATAACATTTGTTTTCTTGATCCTAGCCAGTCTTATTGGAGTGAGATGATATCTTAAAGTGGTTTTAATTTGCATTTCCTTAATTATCAGCTATGTTGAACACTGTTTAAGAAGTTTCTCAGCCATCACCACTAATTCCTCACTTGTGAAGTCTCTGTTCACTTCTTTGCTCCATCTTTTGAGTGGGTCATTTGCTTTCTTTCTTCTTTGTTTATTGAGTAGATTATATATTCCAGAAATCAATGGTTTTTCAGATGTTTCTGCGGTGAAGTTTTCCTCCCACTCTATGGGTTTTCTCTTCACTTCCTTGATTGTTTCTTTTGATGTACAGAAGATTTTGAATTTAATGAAGTCCCATTTGTCAATTGTCCATCTTAATCCATGCACAGCTGCTGTCTGATTTAGGAACTCTTTTCCTATACCTATATCTTGTAGGCTGCTGCCAACTTTTTCTTCTATCACCTTCAGAGTTTGGGGTTTCACGTTGAGGTCTTTGATCCATCTGGAGTTGACTTTTGTACAGGGCAAGAGGTAGAGGTTTAATTTCATTCTTCTACAAGTGGTGATCCAGTTTTGCCAACACCACTTGCTGAAGATGCTGTCTTTTCTCCATTGTGTCTTCTTGGCCCCCCTTGTCAAATATGAGATGGCTGAAATTGTATGTACTCAAGTTTGGATCTTCAGTTTTGTTCCATTGGTCAACAAGTCTGTTTTTGTGCCAGTACCAAGCTGTTTGTATGAATATAGCCCTGTTTGAAGTCTGGTATAGAGATCCCCCCTGTATTGCTCTTTTCTCTCAGGATTGCTTTGGCTATTTGGGGGTCTTTTGTTTTTCCAAACGAAATTAAGGACCGTTTTTTCCAAGCCTGTGAAGAAACTCTTGTGGATTTTATGTGGGATTGCATTAAATCTGTACAATAGTTTGGGTAGAATGGACATTTTTACTACATTAATTTTCTTGATCCATGAACATGGGAGGTTTTTCCATCTTCTGATGTCTTCTTCAATTTCCTTCTTCAGGGGTTTAAATTTTTGTAGACATCTTTGGTGTCTTTGGTTAGGTTTGTTTCTAGGTATTTTATTGATTTTGAGGCTACTGTGAGTGGGAAGGTCTCCTTGTATTCCTTCTTCATTTGCTTGTTGTTGGTGTAAAGAAAGGCTACTGATTTTTCCAGGTTAATTTTGTATCCTGCCACATTACTGAAACTCTTAATCATTTCTAGTCATTTTCTGATGGAATTTTTAGCATCCCTTAGGTAAACAATCATATCACCAGCAAAAAGGGATAGCTTGACTTCCTCTTTTCCAAATAGTACCCCTTAAATTCCTTTTCTTGCCATATTGCCTAGCAAGTGTTTCAAGCAGTATATTGAAGAGGAGTGGTGACCCGGAAGCCTTGCCAAGTTCCTATCTTTAAGGGGAATGCTTCTGTCATTTCTCCATTTAGGATGATATTAGCTGTGGGTTTCCTGTATATGCCTTTGATTACATTGAGGAATGATCCCTCAAATCCAATTCCCTCTAGGACTTTAAGCAGGAAGAGATGCTGGATTTTGTCAAAAGCTTTTTCTGTGTCAATTGAGATGATGGTATGGTTTTTGTCTTTCAGTCCATTTATATGTTTTATGATATTTATTGATTTTCATATGTTGAACCATCCCTGCATCTCTGGTATGAATCCAACGTGGTCATGATGGATGATCTTGATGTGGGTCTGTATGTGGCTTGCAAGTACTTTGTTGAGAATTTCTGCATCTGTGCTCATTGATTAGATGGGTCTATAGATCTTCCTTTTTGCTTGTATCTTTGCCTGGTTTTGGTATTAGAGTTTGGGGGCTGGAGAGATGGCCTACCCATTAAGAGCACTGACTGCTCTTGCACAGGACCTGGGTTCGATCCCTGGCACAAACATGGCAGCTGAGAACCGTCTGACTCCAGTTCCAGGGGAATCTGACACCCTCTTCTGACCTCTGTGGCATTGCACGACACAGGTGCCCAAACCTGTATGCAGACAGTACATTCATACACATACAAAAATAAATTTAAAAAAATTTAGAGTGATGCTGGCTTCATAGAAGGAATTTGGGAGAATTCCCTCTGTTTGTATCCTTCTGAACAATTTGAGTAATAATGGTTGTAAGTCTTTTTGAAATGTTTTACAGAATTCTGCCATGAAACCATCTGGGAATGAGCTTTTTTTAGTTGGGAGGTTTCTTATTACATCTTCAATTTCTTCATATATTATAGATCGGTTTAAACTGTTGATCTCTTCTTGGTTGAGCTTTGGTGATTCCCAGGGTTTCAGATATTCATCCATTTCTCCTAGGTTTTCAAACTTAGTAGAGTATAGGTTTTTGAAATATTCCCGTATGATTGTCTGGATCTTTTCATTGTCTGTTTTGATATTTCTCCTTGATTTCTGCTATGATTTTTATTTCTTCCTATCTGTTGCATTTAGGGTTCATTTGTTGTTGTCTCTCAAGTGTTTTAGCTGCAGTATTAGATCGTTCACTTGTGCTCTTTCTGTTTTTTTTATTGTAGGCACCCAGGGCTATAAACTTACCTCTTAGGACTGCTTTTAAAGTATCCCATAGGTTTTGTTGTGTTGTATTATTATTGTCATTCAGTTCCAGAAATGTTTTTCTTTATTTATTTCTTCCTTGACCCATTCATTATTCAGGAGAGTGTTGTTTAGTCTCCATGTGTTCTTGTAGGTTGTAGGGCTTATCCTGGTGTTGATATTGAGCTTTATTGCACTGTGGTCTGATAGAATGTATGAAATTATTTCAATCTTTTTGTATTTCTGGAGTTTTTTTCTGTGTCCCAGTATGTGGTCAGTTTTGGAGAATGTTCCGTGGGGTGTTGAGTAGACAGTGTATTCTCTGATATTAGGGTGGAATCTTCATTATATGGCTGTGAGGTCCATTTGGTGTATCTTATCATTCAGTTCAGATGTCTCTCTGTTTATTCTTTGTCCGATTGACCTGTCCAAACAGCTCAGTGGGGTATTGAAGTCCCCTACTATGAGTGTGCTGGGGTTAATTTGTGCCTTGTGGTCCTGGAGAATTGTCTTTATAAAGTTTGGTGATGCACCAGGGTTTGGTGCATATATATTCATGATTGTGAAATCTTCATGGTAAATTTTTCCTTTGATAAAGATGTAATGGCCTTCTTTGTCTCTTCTGACTTTTATTTTGAAGTCTATTTTGCCTGATATTAAAATAGCAACACCTGCTTTCTTTTTGGTATTATTTTCTTGGAATATTTTTCCATCCTTTCACTTTAAGTTGATGCCTATCCTTGAGGGTTTCTTCTAGACAACATATATATGGGTTCTGTTTCCTAATCCAATATCCCAGTCTATGTCTTTTGATTGAGGAGTTTAGTCCATTAATATTTAAGGTTATAACTGAAAGATGTGTGTTGCTTCCTTTCACCTTGTTACCCATTTGCATTTTTGGTCTGGGCTTCTACTTCTGCAGTTATGCTTGTATTAATTTCTCTTTCTAGGTGACTGGGGATAGTTGCTCCTTTCTTCTGTCCTTTGAATTGCTTCAAGTATTCTCCAAACGGTTGGTTTTCTGTACATGTATTCTATCATCTTGTTTATGTCATGGAAGATTTGTCTCTCTCCTTCAACTATAATTGATATTTTTGCTGGGTATAGTAACCTAGGTTGGCATCTACAGTCTGTTAACACTGGGAATGCTTTGCTCCATGTTCTTCTTGCTTTCATAGTTTGCACTGACAAGTCAGTTATAATTCTGATGGGTTTTCCCTTATATGTAACTTGATTTTCTCTTGTAGCTTTCAGAATTTTGTCTTTGTTTTGGGCATCTAGCATTTTAACTATAATATGTGTGGGGAGTTTCTTTTCTAATTTTGTCTGTTTGGAGTTCTATGTGCTTCTTGTATTTGTATTGGTTTGTCTATTTTTAGTTTGGGGAAATTTTCATCTAATATTCTGTTGAAGATCTGATCAGTACCATTCTCTTGGGATTCTTCTCTTTATCCTATCTCTATGATGTGGAGGTTTGATCTTTTCATAGTGTCCCACAATTCCTGGTTGTTCCACTTTTGTGTATTTTTAAATTTTTCATAATCTTTACTTGAGGTTTTTAGTTGTACTGTGTTTTCTTCCAGGTCTGATATTCTTTGTTCTGCTTCCTCAATTCTACTTCTGAGGCTTTATCCATTCCTTTCCTTTTGATTGGATGAGTGTTCGATTTCCTTTTTTATTTCATCTTGTGATTTCTTTATTATTTCTACATCCTTTTGGAGCTTCTCAATCTCTTCCTGTAGCTCTTTGCTTCACTGGTTGTTTTCTTTTCTATTTCAACATAGGGACTTTTCAGTGTTTCCACTTCCTTCTGGAATTTGTCATTTTCTCCCTCTAGTTCTTTCTGGCATTTGTCATTCTCTCCCTCTAGGTCCTTCTTGAGTTTTTCATTCTATCTCCTTAATTCTCTGACTTGTTCTTTGTATTCTTTGATTTCTTTGAATATGTCTGCAATTGTTCCTCTAAGAACTGTGCCTGGGCCATCCACAGGGGATCCCACTGTTGGAATCTCCCACCAGAGCTTGGTGTGGAACTATCCTGCACCTTCCCCATGTTGTCCCTTCATCGTGTCCCTGGCATGTGGGTTTCTCTTTGCCTGTATTACAGTGAGAATCCCTAATGCCTCTTCACTGTGTTGAAGGCTTGCTTTGCTTGCCTCCTTCAGATGCCTTTGTTGTTTGTTGTTTGTTTATTTGTTTTGGTTTTCTCCTTGTTTATGGAGAATTGAATTGTCTAAGTTTTAGACTTTCTATTGGAAGTTGTTCTAGTTTGTCTTCCATTGCTGTGACAAAACACTATGACCAACACCAATTTGAGGAGGAAAGGGTTTATTCAGCTTATATCTCCTGGGTCAGAGTTTTCAGGGAGACAAAGGAAAGAACTCAGGGCAGGAACCTGGAGGCAGGAGCTGAAGCACAGGCCATGGAGGAGTACTGTTCACTGGCTTGCTCCCCTGGCTCATGCCCAGCCTGCTTTCTTATACTGTACACAACAACCTGCCCAAGGTGGCACCACTCATTGTGGGCTGGGCCCTCCCACACTGCTTGACAATCAAGACAATACTGCACAGATGTGGCCACAGGCCAATCCAATGGAGCCAATTCCCCAATTGGGCTCCCTCAACCCAGGTGTGTCAAGCTGACAAGAAAGCTATCCAGCACAGAAGTCTAACTCACTCTTCCCTTTTTGTTCTGAAGGCTCTTCAAAGAATCCACGTGGACACTTCCTCAGCAATTCCAGTTTTGAGGGGGGTTAGCCCACAGTACTCTGCTTCAGATGATCCTGGGAAATTCCCAATCTAAGCTCTGTGCACTCAAGTCTCACAGTGGCAACAGGCTCACCTCTTATACCAGCTAGCAGGGAGACTCTGCCCCCACAAGATAATGATTGAATTATCCAACAGACCAATGAAACAATTATCCAACAACCCAGTGATAAAATTATCCAATAATCTTCCTGGCTGAAGTGCCCGGCTTCTACCTGTGCTTCAGGTGGTCCTGGGAAATGCTTGATCTAAGCTCTGTGCACTCTGAATTTTAATTTTAAAATGCTCTCTATTTTTACATTTTCCTCCATTAATTTTATATTACTCTAAAATATTGATGCATACTCTTCACCCATATATAGTAATTACAGAGTTTGAAAATAATTGGTGGGTGGATTCTAGAGCCCATTGAGGGATTCACATTATAACAACATAGTTGCTTTCAGATAAAAAAAAAATAGAGAAAGATGCAGGAGAGTTATGGCAGAATGCATGATCTGGGGTGGGGTGGGGGGAAGGGAAAGGGGAATATGCCTGAACTGAGTTGAAATATGATATATGAAATACACAAAACATCAATTAAAAAAAGAAATTTAAAAAACACTTAAAAATGCTCTCTAGATGCCACATTAGGGAAATATTTGGACCATGTATATGCCCGTCTAAGAAAATTCTTTGTGGATTTTTAGGCTTTCACAGGGTAGGAGTGGATATGCATTTAATCTCACAGTTAATGGAGAGTTATTTGAGTTTTGTTGTTGTTGTTGTTGTTGCTGGATTCTTTTTTTTTTTTTTAAACTTAACTAGTCACCAAATTTTTCAGTATCTTTCTCTTAACAGAATAAAAATAAAAATAAGTTCTCTCTTAGTCTTTTGAAGAATCACCTTGTGGTAAGATTGTCCTTTTTCCCTAGGCACTGTGCCGTGTGCCCAACCTTCTTCCAGAGATCCAAAGCACAGTTTAGATGGTTGATAACATCAGAAATGTCCTTTCCAAGGTCATCTCCAATTTGGTATATTTCCATATTATTTTAAATCAGTCTTTGGTTCCAAGTTAGAAAGGCTAGATAGGAAATTCAAGTGGAGTTGTCTAGATGAAAGGGCTTACAACCTAAGAGAAAGTAAAATGGAAAAGGGTACTGACACATAGATGATTCCCCAGGAACTGTTTCTTCATTTCCAGGATGGGAAGGTCTATGGATCAATAAACATATGGTAAACCATGCAACATTTTATGTGGAGACAGGCTCACATCCCTTCTAGGAGTTATTTTAAGCTTTAAGAGCAATTCTACAGGTAAATTCTTAAGTTCTGAATAATCTTAGATTTAAGTTTAGTTAAATGCTTTGTAAGAGTTTGGTTCATGGTTTTTATTCTCTCAGATGGTAGAGTGGCAATGGGGGATTATACTCCCAATTAATGTTGTCCATCTGTATATTTTATGAGGAAAATTCTGGCATATTAATTAATCTTAATCACATTCTTAAGAGTAGCAGTTGACAGGGGAATGTCTCTGTCCAAGTAGAGAGATGGTCCATGTGGTGGTTTGAATGAGTGTCCACCATAGGCTGTAAGTATTCAGACATTTGTCTCCAGTTGGTGGCACTGTTTTTGGAGGTCTTAGAAGGTGTATTAGTCAGGGTTCTCTAAAGAAACAGAAGCAACAGGACGAAGATATAGCTATATCCAATTTATTGATTTGCTCACGTGACAGAGTTCAAGGAGTCCAACAGTAGCTGCACCACACTGGAAAGGCCAAGAATATAGGGAACTGCTCAGTCTGCAAGGCTGGATGTCTCAGTAGTCCCAATCTAGTGCTGAAGGCCTGAATGGATTCCAGGAGATCTGCCGGTCTCAGTACACGCTGGGATCCAAAAGGTTGATCACAGCAGCAAGACAAACTCACCAGATGAGAGAGGCAAGCTGCAGGAAAAAAGGGGCCAGCTCCCTCTGCAGTGGCCTTAAATACTGCCTGCGGCAGAAGGTAATGCCCACATTTGGGGGCCATCCGGGTTGAGGTGGTCCAATCAGAAGACCCTTTTTCTCTTATTTGTTCCTTAGTCCAGTCAAGTTGACACTCAGGATTAACCCTCACAGAAGGTGTGGCCGTGCTAGAGGAAGTATGTTATTGGGGGCAGCCTTAGTGAGTTTAACAAGCCAGTTGCTCTCTCTCTCTGCTTCCTGTGCTCTTTGCGAGATGTGACCCTCTGCATGCTGCTCCAGCTCCAGCCACCATGCCTCCTGCCACAATGGACTCTAATTCCCTGGAACCGTCAATCATAAGCTCAAATAAACTCTTCCTTTTATAAGTTCCTTGGTCATGGTGTTTTATCACAGCAACAGAAAAGTGACTAATATAGTCCATTATCATTAGCAAATTCTCATGTTTCTACCTTAGACATGTTTTGTAAATTTCCCCTGGATACTTTGAAAGGGTCTCAGTTCAGGTGACATCCCATCTGGGATTTATTTTCTCATTATAATTTTCCCCCTTTGGCTGGTTATATGTCCCAAAATACCTGTTTACTAATGATACAGATGCTGATACAATTACAAATTCTTCATGGTATCACACGTGGCCTGAAGTCCCCAGTAAGTCCCTGGTGGCAGATATGCACTGGTAATTATAAGCTAAAGGAACCCCATTGGTTGTCTGTTCAAGAGATCAGGCAACTCATCAAAAGGGTCTCATTGTCTCCAGGTTATGGTTGAATTGGAAGGCAAGGGCTAAGTAATTATCTTAATTAAATATACATTTTTTAAGGCCAGTTCTTGAGTTACTCTGAGTTATATCATCACTATAACCTTAGGAATTTAATCATCAAACATATATCATCCCTAAGTCCCATCAGTCACAAACCTTGTACAACTTAAACAATTTGAGACTTAGCTTTAGGCTTTTGTAGTTCTGTCCTTATCATTTATTTATTTTAGAAAATATTTTATTTTATCATATAATACCCATAAGCTCATATTTAAAATCTTTTTTAACAATTTTCTCCTGTACCTGCTTTTTTTTTAATTTAATCTCATTTCCCTAAACAAGACGTGAATCCAAATAACACACTGGCACATTGTAGCATATGAAGATTACCTGTACATTTACTTTTAATTACTAAGCTTTTTCCCATTTCAAATCTCAAGCATTCTCTCTGTTTAGATTTTTCCATCTTCCCTCCCCATTTTTGTGATCCATACAAGCTAAGAGTTAGAAAAAAGTTTTTTTTTTATTTTAACAAGAGACTTGGCATACTATCAAAATAACCTTGAAGACAGAGCCTCTTTGTAAAGAAGAAAAGGCAGAAAAGATAGTACACAGCATCAAAAATCTTTATGGGCTAATCCCGTAACTGCAGTTTCAGATGACAAAAGTCATTTATTGATGTCTTTTAATCCTTATCCAAAGTCATGAAGGGTATTCATTTTCCTTCACTTTTATAGAGACATTTTAGGCCTCTTTCATAACACTTTAAATTTCTGCAGGTCTAGTCCTCAATTTGTTCTACCTTCCTTGCTATGTTTGGCCAGCTGTTAGTTGCAAAGTATAATTTTGGCATCCATTGTCCCGAAGGACTTTCTACATCTAGTCCTGAATACATTTTCATGTGACCCTTCAGGCTTTCTGGGACCACTGAAGTCCTTTATTTTCATGCTGTTTTTTATTGCATATATATGCATATATATTAGACATGTTTGTTAACTATATATCTGCTTGGCCATTGCCTCTCTGAACTCTTCTTATTATCAAGGTTTGAAGGTCCTGCATGCTACCCTATGCCTTAATATTGTGATTTTGCCTCCTATGAAGCTACTTCTACCTCAATAACCCTAGGAGGTGATCAAGTTTCCTTATTGCCTTCAGGAACAGGAATACCAAAATAACTCTGGGATCTTAATAGTTTGTGAATATGCCCATGTTTAGTTCATAGGCCTCACTGGCTGCCTTTATGCTCCGGGGTCCTGCTGCAACCTGCCATGAGGGTTTGAAAACTCTGGTACCATGTATGGTTACTCTACTGGCATTCCTGGGGGTTGCACCCCAATAACAAAGAAGACAAAAACACCATCTCCAAATCCTGGGATGAGTTCCCAAGAAATGTTCCAGGATGTTTGTGAAGAGAGAGACAAGATATGGAGGTTTTCAAGAAACAGTGTGTATTCATCCTGACAGTGGCCCATGGATTCACATCTAAAACCTGAGTCTTGAGTGCAGTGAGGTGTATATATACACCATTTTAGTTTCTTTGTCACATATTCTGATTGGATGTTCTATGCTATAGGGTTGTGACCATCATTCATAGACATTGATTATGTCACATAAGCCTTTCCTTTGTTCTGGAAACACCCTTATCTCAACACCACTAAAACACTTCACCAAGACCTCTTGATGACTATTCCTTATGAGTGACAGAAAATAAGAATACAGGTTAGAAAGATAATTTGAATATTACTGGAAAATGCAACCATTTCATTGTATTATTTTAGCAGTTCTTGTTCAAAGATATCAATTGTTATTTAGGAACTCAATATGTGTTGGACACAAATTTAGGAGATAGACACATGATATACAATATATGATGCCTGCTTTGGAAAAGCTCAAGATTTGGCACCATAGAAACACATAAAAGATAAATGTGGAACAAAACCGTGGGTTTTGCTAAGTGGACACTGAGAAAGTTGTGTGGCGTGACTTTGTTCTCCTGTGTATTGAGTTTCTACACAGGGAGGCCATAAAGAGCTTCTTACTATCAGCCAGACACTACAGCACATGCAGGAAAAAGTAGAGCTTACGGTGTTAGAGAATCACGCCCAAGCTTCTGAATTCCCTTCTGGGGGCATTCATCCCCTGCCTGACTTGTCATATGAGCTGTCTATTTTTTAATTTTTAAGCCAGAAAAATTTTGAAACAGACTCAAGATCTTGATTCTTTTCTTCAGTAAACTCAATTACCTTACCTATGAGTATCAAAGAAGTGAAGCAGGGAGGGCAAGGCCAGTTGGACCAATGACAAGTGACCCAACATGGAATGTGAGGCAGGCAGACACATGTCAGGTGACCCAACATGGGATATGAGACAGGCAGACACATGTCAGGTGATCCAGCACGGAATATGGGGCAGGTGGACACATGTCAGGTGACCCAACATGGGATGTAGGGCAGATTCTTTGTGGAGGAAGGAGACATAAAATCAGTTTCCTTTCTCCAAGGCAAGGGTTCTTATATACGTCCTCTGGGAACCTTTGCAGTATGGAGATACAAACAGATTACTTCTCAGATAAAATCCTTAAATTACAAAGGAAAATACATATACTTATAAAAAACATCTTACAATAGTTAGCATATTGTCCTATATAATACATGTGTTTCTTCATTAATATTCAGCATAAAAGATCATTGTCACAGGTTTTTTTTTCCAATAGTTCTACGGATTATTATATTCAATTCAGAATTATAAAAATGTTTAACTTTAGTTTTATTTAGCCGTATAGTAATATAATCCCTTTGTTATCAAATTTTGTAGGCCTTCTGAATTCTATAGGATCATTTGGGAACTCCTGTTCTTATCTTGAAAAACGAATATTCCAATCCATGTTAAAAAGCAATCTATGTGCCTTGTTGATTGGGCTTGCATTTATGCTACAAAGACACAACTGTGTTAATTGTAACACATGTAAATTAGGATCACTGCCTTCTCCAAATTTGCAGTTATGTTAATAATTTTTCTGGTTCTGATTTCATAACTAATTATGATGTTGGCTGGGGATTTTCTAGATAGCTTTTTTTTTTAATTGTAATAATTCAGGTCAGTAATTCCAATTTTTCAAAAACTGTTTTGTTTTTCTACATTACACAATAATTCAAAGCTAGAATTCTCTTAACTAGATATAAATTCTTTCACTAGGTGCTATTACTAATCTTAGCTAGGGCAAATTAAGATGAAATTTGTTATGTTTAAACACCCAGTTTAAGAATCCTTATTCCTGGGTTATAGCTCAAACCTCAACTTTAATTATCTAAAAATTACTTAATGTATACTCAGTAAGCAATTCAGAAAACAATAAAATGCATTGCTTTATGATTTAGTAAAGTCCTTTCACAAAACTTAGCATACAGTATATGAAAAAAAGTCAGCAATGCTAAGATCTTAGTCATGTTCTCCCCCCTTCTCATATCCCTACTGCCAGGTTATGCTGCTTGAGTCTTTCTTTCAATTCATCATAGCCAACTTTGTAAAATATTGACAAATTATTATTTCAAGTAGAACTTGATATGCAAACATTGATGGTGAAAGTTGAATACTAGACCAGCTAAATAAGTGAATAAATGGAAGCTGTTATTAATCACGAAAGTATAGAAAACAGTGTGCATGCGTGTGTATGTGTGTGTGTGTGTGTGTGTGTGTGTGTGTGTGTGTGACTTATTTGACCATGGATAATGTTATTGATGCACAAGTTCTCCAAGATCTGATTCTTATCAAAGTAAATGCATGTGCAGCAACAGAGTTGATTTAAAAGTAGTTAAGTGATCTTTCACCGTTCTCCATCAGTGTAACTTTCTAATTCTATTCATACTGTCAGGTGAGTCCCCATGAAAATGTCTGATAGTCTCCTCAGAGTCTCAGTTTGACCAGGTTTTCATCATTTCCTGCAATGGCTGAGCCTCATTAATAATTGCTATTTCCAGTATCTAAAGAAATTGCCCTGGATTTTTACCTAGACCTTATCAGCCTTCAATAATGAGCAATGGAAAAGAATTTTCTGGACTTTCACATTAAGGCCATCATTAGAGACAGAATTATATCATCAAAATTTATAACATCTAGAATGAAGATTAAGATAAGACATGAATCAAAGAGGAAACAGTTGTTTAGGAGGAATAATGAAGCATTGGGTAAGATAGAAACCTTAAACTCTTTAGCTTACCTTTACAAAAATTAGAATTCAAATGACTTGTTTTGGGAGGGTTTCTGCAGGGTTGTTTTTTTTTTTGTTGTTTTTTATTGTTAAAATTAGAAACATCTGCTTTGAAAGCTAAGCTACATAATACAATTGAATCCATCAATATTTGTTTGCATACTGATTTTTTAAAAATAACTTTTCTGCAAAAATTATATGCACTGACATTTTCTCAGACTAATAAAGGATATCTGTGAAAACTCCCAGTTATACCACTGTTCCAGTGAGGAGAAGCCTTCATAATGGAAAATATATTTACCAGTTATACCTCTGACAGACAGTTGGCATCTACAATACAGTAAAAAAAACTTACACAAAATACACACCAAGAAGACAAATAAACCAATTAAATATTGGTTCATGAGACTAAGCAGAGAATTCTCATAAGAAGAAATACTAATATCAGAGACATTGTTTTAAAAATGTTCAATATCTTTAGCTATAAGGGAAATGCAAATTTAAAATATTTGAGGTCATCTTACCCCAGTCAGAATGGTTCAGATAAAATATTTGAGAAGTCATTTTACCCCAGTCAGAATGGCTAAGATAAATAAAAGAAATGACAGTAAATGCTGGTGTTAATGTGGGGAACAAGGATCACGTTTTCACTCCTGGCAGGAGTGAATACTGATGCAGCCATGATGGGAATCAGTGCAGAGATTCTTAACAAGGCTAGAAGTAGATCTACCATATGATCCAATGGCTACACCATTGAACATGCCCCAAAGGACTCTGTATCCTACAACAGAGATATTTTCTCATCCATGTTCACTTTTGCTCTATTCATTCTATTCTGTTCATTCAGGAAATTGAAACAACCTTGATGTCCATTACTGATGAATGAACAAGGAAAATCATGTACATTTGTACACTTGAATATTTTTAAGCTCTAAAGAAAACAAAAATTATGAAATTTGCAGATAAATGGATGGAGTCAAAAATAACCATTCTGAGTAAGGTAACCCAGATACACAAAGACAAATAATACTACATGTTCCGTGTCATATTTGGATGTTAGATTGAATCTGTTTTTTAATTTTTTTTTATTAATTTTATTTCTGTATGTGTATGAATGTACTGTCTGCATGCAAGTGTGTGCACCCGTGTCGTGCAATGCCGCGGAGGTCAGAAGAGGGTGTCGGATTCCCCTGGAACTGGAGTTCTCCTGGAATTGGAGTTTCAGACGGTTCTCGGCCGTCATGTGGGTGCTGGGGATCGAACCCGGGTCCTCTGTAAGAGCGGTTGGCGCTCTTAACCGCTAGGCCATCTCTCCAGCCCCTAGATTGAATCTTTAGGTATGTATTCTTAAATTGGAATACCCATAGAAGCTAGTAAGGGGTCATGGGAAATATTTCAAGAACTGGGGATAAAATGTAGGTGATACTAAGTAGAAAAATGGAATGGGGTTGGTTAAATGCGGGGGGGGGTGGATAAGAGGTAGAGTAGAGGAGAGATTGTATGGAAGTATAAAACTAATGTTAAGTTATGGAATGCTCCCCCAAATGAATAAAGAGATCACAAGGTTTTAGGTACTCCTGAATAAAGTTTACTTCAGGGAATTCAAGGCTAATCTCAAATAAAAACAGAGCCAGCACTGACTGGCATCTAGCCAGAAATTTAAGGGAGTAGATAAGAACTCAGGTACGGGGTAGGGGAAGGGTGTTAAATAACAAGTCTTCTGACTTTTCAAAAGGGCAGAAGATTCCTGAGCATTCTGCAATGGCTGCTGTTCCATACACAAAGGCAGGCTGGTAGGGCAAGTTCTTGGCAGTGGCATTTCAATGGATTCTGGAGCTCTGTGGAATTCACACCCTAACAACTAACACTAAAGATCTTTGATAATTCAATGTCAAAATCTACTATAGAAGCTTCCTTGAGCAAATCCATTTAAAATATATATATATATATATATAATTGAAAGTAACCAAATACTTTTTAATTTTTTAATATTTTATATACATGACTATTGTCCTTGTATTATTCCCGTCCCTCACATTCTCGCACAACTCCTTTCCAATCCTTCCTAATTTCTTGTCCATGTCTTTATTAGTTACATAAACATACATACATTTACACACACACACACACACACACACACACACACTCAGTGAGTCCCTTTAGTGGTGCTCCTATGTACCTGCGTTTAGAGATTTCCATTTGTGATTAGATAATCACTCAGGGAATTTGTAATCCCTGAAAACCGATAGTACCTATCTGAGCATCCTTTGACTATCTGTAGTTCTTCATCTTGAAATATCTTTGATATTTCCCCCATCCATCCCGCCTTGTCAACTGGTTTTGTCATTATGCAAATATCATTGGACAATCCATACTGTGGAAATTTTACTGTTGCAGCTTCACAGTCATGTCTAGAAAGCATTAAATAGCAACAGATGTCTTGTCCTTCTGGCTCTTTCATTTTTTTTCCCCACTCCTGTGAGATGTTCCCCGATCCCTAGATATAGAGATTACACTGTTAATGAACACATAGGGCTGGGTACCCCATAGTCATTTATTCTCTCCATTTTGCCAGTTATGGAACTTTGTAATAGTCTCTCTTTCGTTGCAAAAAGAAGTATCTTTGATGAATGATGAGAGGTACACTTGTCTGTAAATATAGGAATACATATTTAAGAGTTCACCGTAGTGATTTCTACAATGGTTCCACCAGTTTGTAGTCCCACAGACAGTGGGCGAATGTTCCTCTCTCACCACATGCACACCTAGGTGTCACTAGGGTAGTACAAACTTAGTATTTTCCACGGTTACAAAGATCATAACACAGATCTTCTCAATATCTTGTTTCTCTGTGCATTAAATAATTCAACGGAACACCAATGGCTCAGCAGAGCCCAGAAAGACACACATTTCAACCCAAATAGTTCGGTACAACTTCAGGTACGCTTAAAAATAGCTACCAAATTGATAAGACCTGTTCTACAAGCAACTCAGAATTCTGGAAGAGAAAACCAGTCACCAAAACATGGCCACCAAAATGATTTACAAAAACCAAAGCATCTCAAACAGATTCCCAAACTTCAAGGAATACAACACCCACGTATACATATAGGAAAAAATAAAGAAGGGTAAGTCCAAATGTACACTTCTCCACTTCACCAAATAGAATTAGAGAGCAGCTGCTGCCCACTGTGGTGGGAAAATAAGGAACATCCAGGAAGGACATGATTGTGGCAACTGCATGGGAAGTTCATTCTCCTGAGCCATCAGGCTCAGCTTGCTGAGAGTGGCTGACAATCCAACTCTGCCTCTTCTCCTGTTGATACCTTGGCAAAACGTTTATCAGAGTTCTGAAGATAAAAATCTGGCAGAGGCAGGCGGATCTTTGTGAGTTCAAGGCCAGCCTGGTCTACAGAGTGAGTTCCAGGACAGCTGAGGCTACAGGGAGACCCTGTCCCGAAAAGACAAAAATAAATAAATAAATAAATAAATAAATAAATAAATAAATAAATAAATAAATAAAATCTGAGCCCTCATAGCTCAGCAACTGCCATCAGCCACTTGTTCCCAGTAGACTGACTACAGAAACAAATAATAATGAAAAAGAGAGCCATGAGATTTATTCAGTGTGACACACTGGGAAAAAAAAATAAAGAGGCCAGCCACAACTCCTTCTCCAAGCCCATCTTTGGGATCAGTATCTGAAGTTTCTTTGGGATCAGTATCTGAAGTTTACATTTAAATAAGTGGTGAGAGGCAGCCAAATAATGAGCCCTGATTTGGTGAGGTCTCATCTGTCATTGTCTGCTTAGTCTCTCTTGCAAGGTAGTCTGGCAAATTGTCAGAACTGTGAAATCTCTTCTTAAGAGACAAATTCCTCCTCTGGCTGACACCAGCCTTTTAGCTTTTTCCCTCCCCCAGCAGATTCTAGGAGAAATTCAAATTCCTTGGAGAGTATTATTAGTCATGTGAGAGCTGAAGGGAGGTGCAGTGGGTGTGTTTAGAGTCTTTGCTCCTGCAGGGTGGTTACACCACCTTAGATTATATAAATATTAGTAGCTAGTTGTATCTCATTTCTTACCAACGATTCCCAAATCTGATCTATATAAGAGGCTTCATTTTGGCCAAGATGAGCCTATTCCTTCTAATACTTTCCTCTTAACACTTCATGTATGTGTACTCTATGAAGGCTATCTTGTGTGAATTCATGTATTTATTCTTATTTTCTATCAGTTTTTCAGCTGTGCCTTTTATTGATTATGCAGTAGTATATAAGTAGATCTCATATATTAACCCATCATAGAGGCAGTGTAATAGACACCATTGAGGAAGCTGTCATTTTTGTCTCAAAGAATACTGCTGAGGTTTTCTTGAGGTGAATGCTGGAATATCAGAGAGGACTAGGAGGGAGAAAATGTTCTCTGTATCCCATTGCTGAGACTAGAGGAAGGATCACTGGGTTGGTTTTAGTTTGCCACCTCTGGACTCAGGAATCACTCTGAAGTATTTGCATGCATTGGACAGAAGCAGGAGACATCTAGTTTCCAGCATTGATTCTTCCCACATTCAAAAAATTCACAGAGAAGGCTTTCTGTTCTTGGCATCCACATTTTGCATTAATTAGCAAACCTATAGAGATTCCTTTCCCTCTCTGCTGATGCCTCAAGATCTCAATGAATTGTTCATTGGCTGTAATTAAACTCCCACCTTATTGAACCTGGATGCATAGTCTTGTTCTGGGTTTATAGGTGCAGCAACAGAGCTGAAAATAATCTGGCTTCATATAAAATGTGCATATACCTAAAAAGCGTATTTATTTCCCATTTTATAATAATATAAAGTTCCACCCAGCATCACAATATTCAAATCTTTTTACTGTTGTGCCAGTGGTTCGGAATCCTTGAGTTGTAAGCATTGGAGGTACACTGGGTTAGTTTCCCTAACATTGCTGGTGGCTGTCTGCATGTGCGTTAATTCGGTATCCTTCTTCAATATACAGTGAGTTCAAAATCACCTATGTTCTATATAATCAGCCAATGGCCCCTGGGGAATGACAGTACCCAGAGCAGCAAGGAAATCTATCACAGTGTCAGCTGGAGAAATTTATTTTTCATTTGTCTTCTTATGTAGAATAAACTTATGGAGAATAAACTCCCAATTAGAAGAGGGAGAATATCAAGAGATTTTTCTCCTAGTTCATTTCTTTGCAAAATTCAAGAGTCCATTAGATGCATTTAATCATTGATACCAGAAAATTTCAATGAATAGTAAAAGAGGCCAGTGCTCCATAGTTAGCAGGCCTGCATACTAAGGATTCACTAAGCCCAGGGAGTCAGTTTTCCATGCTGGGTAGAAGTGTTAGGGTCTGAGAATCCATACCAGACACACTGAAGGACAGAAAACCAAGACTTTATTTCAGGAAAAAGTAAACCAGCATGCTGGGGTGGGAGGAAAAAAAGGGCTCCAACCCAAAAACTTGGCTCACAGGCCTTTTATACACGGTCTAGGGGAATTTTAGCAGGGTTTGGGGAACTTCTAGTGCCTACATACCAACAGTTATCTTTAGACACAATCCTGTGACTGGAATGAGGAAGTATTGGGTCAGTCCACCTGCCCTCACATACCAACAGTTATCTTTAATAAGTTTAAATTATATTAGCTGTTCTTGAGCCTCGAGCAACTTACCTCTTCCCTGAAAAGGTCAGTTTCCTGTAAACTTTGAGCAACTGGTGGCTATACTCAAAATGGAGTCAGTGTGGGCCCCTCTTAGATTCCCCCCTTGAGTTCCACACTGGGGGCTAATCTTAGACTCCATTATCTTCTCCCTCAGGGGATGGCGGTTGTTGTATATATTGTCTGTTGGTCCTTTAATGACACATGGCTACAATCCACACAATGTTCTTTCTTCCTAGAACCAGGCTTGCAGCTTCACAAGGCTACAAGATTCAGAGCTATCTCCTGCCAACAGGCTAACAGTTCCTAGGCTGAGCTTCTGGCAAGGAGGGGGGAGGGAACCATAAGAAGTCACCTGACAAGAAATGAAATGGACTTAAAGAGAGGGTCTGGGAGAAAAGTGACTCCGTTTTATTCATGCTAGCAATGTGCTTATATACTAAAGCTACTGTGCTTTGGGCAAGGAAGTGGGGGGCAGAAGGTTATGAATGAGGGGAAGGGAAGTGCGGGCCATCTTGGTTCCTACTGGGGGCTACGGAGCTCCTGTTTGTGCAACCAGTAAACTAGAGGTGTGACATTTTGCTCAATACCTCAAAGGAAGCAGCCATCAGGGTCTGGAACTTTGCAGAGATAGGCAAGGCAGGATATACTGCAATATTCGACCTCACAAAGGTACAGATAACTCACAGAGGCAACTTGAATGCCCATGGAGATATCAGATAACTTGCAGAAGTTCCAGGACAGAACTTGCAGGTCCTGCCTCAAGCCAGACAAAGTTTCATTCCTACAAGGGGAGTCATATATGGGGACATACCTGGTCCTGAGTACTATGATTTTAATGAAATTTACCCACTGGTTAATAAACCAGACAAGTGAGTTAAGGATGCATAGGCCACAAGTCAGATAAACCAGAAGGATAAGTTTACTGGCAGATCCAGGAAGTCTTCAGCTCTCAGCTGAGAAAGAAACTGGCTCTTTGGGGGTCTTGACCCTAAACTGCCTAGCCAATTCTAAGCTCCTATTTTTATCGCATTACCCTCCAAGGAGGTTACCCTAATTACCAAGAGGGAATTAGGGCACTGACACCTCTGACTTCTTCCATGCTGAAAAAGGGTTTAGGGGGTGGTGACTGAGATATCCTTGTTCAGTTGATCTATCTAAAAGACCTCCAAAAGTACAGTTCCAGAGAAAACAAAATCCTTGACCAGTGCCTGTGAAGGCCACAGTAGCTAGGTACATTTTCTAGGTGGGAAGTCCATTAGAATTTCTCAATGAAGGGTTCTGAAGCATCCATTATTGGGCTTCTCTTTTTATTCATTTGGCCATGGTGCCTGGACTCAGGACCTGCTTTCCAGGAAATTTCGTTAGTTACTGTGTGAGGTTTCCCTTAGGTAGTTGCTTAAATAGAGAGAGGAAACTTTATTATTTGGTAGCAACAGATCTCATATGACTTTAAATGACTTAAAATCTAGTGTTTGGAATCACAGTCTCTCGGACTTTGAAGGAAATATAATGACTACTTGTCTTTTGGTTATACTTACCTTTTGGATGTTTAATTCCATACAGTTAGCCCAAATTAATTAACATTTGTTTTCTCAAGGTCAGTTGAGGATCTGGTCCTCAGGGTCCACTTGGATTTTGTGGGGAGAGGCCTCTGGCTCCTCTCATCTTTTACTAGTTCCATCCACTGAAAGACAAAGACAGGTTGTGCAGGAAGGACCAAGCTTCCCTTCTGATGTATGAAGAGACTTTCCTCATTATAAACTGGACACTGTCTAGAGTGCTGTTAGTGGATCTCCAAGACCTCCCTGCCAGGAGGACTGGTGACTCACAATTGCAGGACGTTTCAGGAGATGCCCCCAGACATAATCCCTTGGGACTTGATTTAGTTGACTTCAGAGGGCAAGAAACAAAGTTGTTCCTTAAGTTCCTTGGCCAAATTGGTATGGGCATTAAATATGGTCATTATCCATCCAAAAAAGCGAAGTTACACCAACCTGATACTTTTAATTACTGTATAATATTTTAGATAAGGGTTGGATGATTAAATTAAAGGAGCCTTGTATAATACTTACTGGGGGAGGGACTTAACACCATACATTAAGCAGGCATAGACCACAAGATATAATTAAACAATTTTAGGCTTATATTAAATGTAAACTGTTCACTACAATTACTACAAATAGGAACAATCTCTTTCTTTTTCAAACACCCTATCCTGATTTATAGTTTTCCCAGAAAGATAGGAGTTGTAACCCATATCAGAAGACAGGCAATAAACTGATAAGGATTACCAAGCTGATCCAAACTGTCTTCTTCTGGACTGTATGCAGCTGGTCCAGGAAGATAGAATCTAGCTTTTTTGAGCCAATTATCTGGTTTGGTCAAAGAAAATATCAAAAGCAACTCTTGCAAGAAACATAAAGTATATTTTTCAGTAGCCATAGGTAAGCCACTATTTGTCTGTGTCCATTTAATCCAAAACTGTAACAAGGTCAATGCAAGCCAGAAGTGGACTGAAAACTAACAGCAATTCTGTATATCTTATCCTCTTACTAAACCTTGAAGTGCCATGTAATGTGTATATAAAGCTTGGGCAAAAAGCGAACACTCTTAAACAAACCTTGACTAGATATACATTTTGATTCTCAAACTAGTTGACTGAACCTTAGAAAAATTAAGCTTATTCATATAGTCACATTTTACCTGTCATAACAAACCTCCTCAGACTTTTATCACTTGCATAGACTTTCTCATCATCTTAATATAAATCCTTACTAAAAATATCTCCATTTCTATATCTCTCTAACATTTTTCTCACCTTCTCATTTCCTTTCTTAATACCATGAGACATAACAATATTCATAAACAGATTGACCCTTAGTTGTGAAGAAATACTAAGAAGCACTCCCACAAAACAAACACTATGATCAGGTACAATGTCATGACAAACGAGTTTTAAAACCAAAACTTTAGAGTTTTTCTATAAACGTAGTAAATATCTCTAAATGGGTTTCCAACTTACTAAGAGATGGAAAATGAGATGGTCCATTTTGTTCAGAAATCTGTATTGCTGACCTTAACCTAGACCTTGGCTGTGCTGGGATTGAAGGCATGGTAGGATTAAAGGTGTGGCCCACCACACCTGGCTGGGGGACTTCCAGAAGTGGCCAGACCAGCAGGACAGCAGATCAAGCCCAGGGAGATATGTTTGCTTCCTATGAGGAGGAAGGGGATGGGGGGAACAGATAGAAAATCACTGCAGGAACACAGTAAAGCCCATTAGCTATCCCAGGCTGCCCACTTCCACCCCTGGAGGCAAGAAACAGGGCTAGCCCAGGCCGTTCTGGTATCAGTTCTCCACCCAAACCAGACCAAGATACACACATGCCTCTGTCTCCCAAGTGCAGAGTGAGAGTTTGAACACCAAAGGAAATATCAAATATATTTTTGTGTACCTGATTTATACCATTAAAATATTTAAATTTCTGATCAGGCATGGCAGAATAAGATCTCACTAAGTTTGAGGTTTAAGACACTTACACCCTCCAAATAGGTTCCTACCCATAAGCTGAAATGAGGTTCCATAGTTTTAGAAAGACTCACACATCCAAAATATCAGGAGCCTGGGGTAAGAGGGCTGCTCACAATAATTAATAAAACATTATTAACAATAATAAGTGATCACAATAATTTTATATAATGCCTTCATTCTATGAAGACTAAAAGCATGGAGAGAAGTACAGTTTTCATGAGTTCGATTCACCCAGTTCTCTGAGATCAACTCTTCCACAAACAAAAACATATAAGATGCAGTAGGCATAGGAGTTTAATAATCATCTGATAGTCTTTTAGTCACTTGAGTGGCTGCTATCCAGACAATCTTCTTCCCTCTCTTGAACCAGATTTGGAGGTTCCACAGGACTGTAATCTTCAAGGTCTCCTGTCTGCAGGCCGACAGTCTCTAGGCTTAGCTCTGGCAAGGAGAGGGGAGGGGACCACAAGAAAGTTACCTGATGGAATAGAAAGATAAAGAAAGACTCAGAGGGTGAGGTCCAGAAGAATAGAGTCTCTTGTTTATTTATGCCAGCAGTGTGTTTATATACCAAAGGTTACTGTGCTCTGGGCAAGGAAGTGGGGGGCAGGCAGAAGGGAGGGGTGAGCCATCTTGGCTCTAATAGGGGGTCTGCAGAGCTCCTGTTTGTGCAAGAAGTAAACTAGAGGTGTGACATTTCACTCAATGCCTCAAGGAAACAGGCTATCCAGTCCTGGAACTTTGTAGAGATAGGTGAAGCAAGAAAACATTGTAATATCCCAAACTTTCCAGAGCTACAGCCAACTCACAGAGGCAACTGGATGCCCACAGAGCTATCAGATAACTCTCCTCAGAGGTCTTTTGGGACAAGTCTTACAAGTTCTTGCCTCAAGCCAGGCAAAGCTTCATTCTTATAGCCCCTCCTTTGTTTTTTTAATTAAAATGGAGCAGTAATGTCATAGTCCTCTAGGAGATATTTTGGGATGGTATGATACTAGACTGCCTGCCAGATCAGCAAGGAGGGCACAGACCCAGAGAAGTCCCTTTGCCTCCCAGACACAGACCATCCTGGAGATTAGCTCCTGTAATGGACCCCCAGAAGCCATGTGGCATCCTGACTGATCCAGGTACCACATCCCAAAATAGGTCTCCAGCAGAGAACACACAGATGACACTCTAGGGAGCTCAGGAATTCCCCAAGCTCCAAACAACTCCACTCAAGTCAGACCAAGATTCCTGACTAAATGCTGATGTAATTTTACTAGCTAGCAAAAGGAAGTTTATCTCTAGTCCTTTGAGATACAGTCTCCTTGTAGCAGCTAGGTGGAAACTCACCAAAGCAGACCAGATGGGCTGACCTTGAGCTCACAAAGAACTGCTTGCCTCTGCCTCCCAAGGACTGGGATTAAAGGTGTATGCCAACATACCTGGTCCAAGAGGCAGTCACCCATAATTAAAGCCAGTCCCAGAATTTATTCCCAGCCCTGAAGGCCAGTTAGTATGTTAAATCAGGGATACATCCACCCAGAGAATCTGGCCCACAGAGGTCTCAAAAATAAATAAATAAATAAATAAATAAATAAATAAACAAACATAAAGTAGACTGAACATTCAGAGCAAAATACTTCCAAAGCAAGCAAGTTACCTCACACAAGCATTTTGAAAGCTTTTGAAAGCAAACACAAACCAAAAAGTCAGCTAGGAAATAGAATCCTTAAACAGTCAACTCAGAGGCTGACTCCTATAAACAATTTCCACTTGTTATGAAGTGTTTACATTCAGAGATGTTGGTATCCAAATTTTAGGCCTTTAAATGCATTTGTGTGTATTTATTCATTTTTTAATTATTATTAAACTTTTTCCATACATCATACATCATTTCTCAATCATATTTAGAGTCACTTCCCTTTCCGTGTGCCCCACCCCACCTGAGTTCCTGCACTCTGCCATACATGACTTGCATCTTTTTCTGAGTCTTTCCAGAGCCTTTTTCCCAGTTCTTTTGCTGTTGTTGTTATTCTCTCTAACTTGTAACTTGTATTGTTTCAATATATATACATATATATATATATATATATATATATATATAGTTACGTGTATACATAAATATATACATACATACATACATACATACATACATACACATATCACCTGAATGGGAGGATTTTTTTTTTTTTTTTTGCTAAAAGATGTCATGTTTTCCTTAAGGAATTGTTTGAAGGTTCTTCCTTGGCAAGCCTAAACAATCAACAATCTTGACCTTGGTCTCCACACTGGGGTCTTTCCCTCCCATAGTCCCCTAAATGAAGTCCAGTAAGCACATGTCCTGTTTGATCTTCCTGTACTGGTCTCCATGATACAGTCTGGGTAGTCCAACAAAGGCAGTCTATACTCTGATGAGGCTGAAATCCCCAAAGCTACTCAGGCCACAAGCTGGGTATCTCAGTAGCCCCCAACTGGCATTGAAGGTTAAAGGATTCTTGGAGAGACATGAGTCTTCAATCCATATTGGAGGGTTAAAAATGTCTTTGAAGAGTAGCAAAACCAGTGACAGCCACATAGGAGATGCATTTGCCAGTAAGAATTGAAGACAGGCCAAACAACAGCGCTCTATCTTTTTTTCTTTTTGTCTTTTTACTAAGATCTCATTTTATATCTGAAGTACAATTTCTCTGGCCTTACTGATTATTTATTTCTGGTTTTATTTTCCTTTTGGATGCTTAAGGCCACACAGTTAGCCCAGATTAACCAAGGTTTTTGTTTTCTTGAGGTCAGTTGAGGATCTGGTCCTCAGAGGTTGCTAGGGTTTTTTTTTGGGGGGGTGGTAGGAGCCCCCGGCTCCTTTCAGCTTTTCATTTACCAGTTCCTTCCACTCGAGGACAAAATCAGGTCTTGCTAGACCAGGCTTCCCCTTTTGAAGCATGAGAAGCTGTATTAGTCACTTTTCTGTTGCTGTGATAAAACACCAGACCAAGGAACCTATAAAAAGAAGAGTTTATTTGAGCTTACAATTGGCAGTTCCAGGGAATTAGAGACCATTGTGGTGGGAGGCGTGGCAGCTGGATCTGGAGCAGCAAATCTCTCAAAGAGCACAGGAAACAGAGAGAGAGGGCAACTGTACACCACGAGGCTTGTTAAACTCACTAAGCCTGCCCCCAGTGACACACTTCCCCCAGTATGGCCACACCTTCTAAGACCTCCAAAACCAGAGCCACCAACTGGAGACAAATGTCTGAATACTTACAGCCTATGGGTGACACTCATGCAAACCACCACATTCCACTCCCTGCCCCCCATAGGCTCCTGACCATATAAAATGCAAAATGCATTTAGTCCAACCTTAAAAGTCCCCACAGTCTTTACCAGTCTCAATGCCATTCAAAAGTCCACAGTCCAAGGTCTCTTCTGAGACTCAGGCCAATCTCTTAACTGTAAGCTCCTGTAAAATCAAAAGACATATTACAAACTTCCAACATATAGTGGAACTGAATACACATTCCCATTCCAAAAGGGAGGAATAGAGGCATAGTGAGGAAACACTGGACCAAAACAAGACTGAAAACCAGCAGGGCAAATGCCAAGTCCTGTAGCTCCACATGCAACTTCTGGGACTTGACTTCCAAAGGGCTTAGATGGCTCAGCTCTTCCAGCTTTGCTTGCAACATACATCTCTTTCTTAGGCTGGCACCACTCCCTGTATGCAGCTATCCTTGGCAAATATCTCACAGGTCTGGCATCTCGAAACTCTTCTTGGGGTCTCTGATGCCCACCAGGCTTCACATTCACAGCTTCACGCAATGGCCTATCAGGGTCTTCTTTATTCAGGGACACCCCTGCTCTACTCTGCCTGGCCTCTTTGGCTCTCTAAAACCGTGGAGGAAGAACTGATGACCCCTTCATTCTTGTGAACTTCATGCCTCTAAAGCCAGCACCATGTGAATGAAATTGCCGAATCTGGCTGCAAGTTCGGGATGGACCCTGGCCCATTTCAACCACATTTGCAACTTTTCTCTGCCCTGGACTTGCTGGAGGATTAGCTGGGTGTGGTCTTGCCCTGAAGGTACTGATTCTTCTGTTTACTTGTAAATCTCCAGGCCTCTCCTTAATGGCTTTACTCTCCTTATGAAAGGGAGCCTCTCCTTCACAAGCCTTGGCCCCACCTTTAATCTTCCTAGTTCAGTTTTCAGATCCAAACTGTACATTTTGCATTTCTTTCTGCCCCATCTGCTCTTTTTCACTGTAGATCTGTATAATACTCACCATTAAAAGCCATGCCACCATTTCTACATTAGGCTGTCTTGAAATATCTTCCACCAAAGACATCAGTCCATTGCTTTTCAACTTAGCATCAGGCAAGCATCTGGGCTGCAGGCAAACTGCTGCCAGACTCTTTATCAAAATATCCCAGTTGCTGCCTGTTCTAGTTTGTCTTCCATTGCTGTGACAAAACACTCTGACTGACACCAACTTGGGGAGGAAAGGGTTTATTCAGCTTACAGCTCCCGGGTCACAGTTCATCACTTAGGGAGCCCAAGGCAGGAACTCAGGGCGGGAACCTGGAGGCAGGAGCTGAAGCACAGGCCATGGAGGAATGCTGTTCACTGGCTTGCTCTCTGGTTCATGCCCAGCCCGCCTTCTTATACAGTACACAACAACCTGCCCAGGATGGCACCACTCTTGTGGGCTGAGCCCTCCCACACTGCTCGACCATCAAGACAATACTCCACAGATGTGGCCACAGGCCAATCCAATGGAGCCAATTCCCCAACTGTGGCTCCCTCAACCCAGGTGTGTCAAGTTGACACTAAAGCTATCCAGCACACTGCCTAAGTCTTTATTTTCCCCTGGAACTACATCTTTTGCAGCCATGCTTTCTTCCAGGCCTCCACTAGAATGGCCCTTTAAGCTCTGCTTACAATAGTCAACAGCCTTTCCAGCCCAAAGTTCCAAATTCTTCCACACTTCTCCAAACATACACATGGTCGGGTTCTTCACAGCCAACAGCCCACTCTCTGGTACCAATAACTGTATTAGTCACTTTTCTGTTGCTGTGATAAAACACCAGACCAAGGAACTTATAAAAGGAAGAGTTTATTTGAGCTTACGATTGGTGGTTCCAGGGAATTAGAAACCATTGTGGTGGGAGGTGTGGTGGCTGGATATGGAGCAGCAAACCAAGGGTCACATCTCTCAAAGAGCACAGGAAACAGAGAGAGAGGGCAACTGTACACCACGAGGCTTGTTAAACTCACTAAGCCTGCCCCCAGTGACACACTTCCCCCAGCATGGCCACACCTTCTAAGACCTCCAAAACCAGCGCCACCAACTGGAGACAAATGTCTGAATACTTACAGCCTATGGGTGACACTCATGCAAACCACCACAGAAGCTTTCCTCTTTATAGACTGGGCACTGGCTGAAGTCCCATTAAAGGATCTCCAAGACCTCCCTGAACAGGAATACTGGTGACCCATATTTGCAGGTATTTCAAGAGATGCCCTCATGCATAGTCCCCTAAGACTTGGTAAATGCATTTTTAAATATCCATAACTTAATGATTACACATGCGTATCTAGTCTGGCATGCCAAAATGAATGATTCTGTGCTCATAAAGGATGGAAACTTGAAGTGGCCACTTTGTTTGACAGAACCAACATGAGACGATTTGTCTACAATGACTGACTTACAAGTACACACAAAAATTTAGACACATGACCAGCTACATGAATCTTAGACACAGGGTTACTATCAACAAACAACAGAACAAACAACAACAAAGACTATGCAGACACAAAGAGAAGAAATGCTGCAAACATGGAGCTGACCCCCTGTTGGTCCCAGAACCAAAAATCTAGACCCCTTGCCCAGATACCAAATCACTGATGTGAACCCCCTGTTTGCACTCTACCAGTCGAGAGTTGGGGGATCCCCCATCTCTGAGCTCAAGGGGCAATACTGTGTCCAGTTTCTCCTAACAGAGTGCCCTAGAGCAGAAACTCAAGTTTAACCAAAACCAAAGTGAAAGTAAAAAATAAAAAAGAAAAAAAAAAGAATTGAGCTCTTTCTTACCCAAAAGACATGGCCAGTTGAATGAGATGTCTCTAGTCCCTCCAGTGGGATCTCCAAGATGTTAGAGTTTGAGAATCCACACCAGACACACTGAAGGATGGAATGGAAAACCAAGACTTTATTTCAGGAAAAAGTAAAGTAGCATGCTGGGGTGGGAGGAAAAAAGGCTCCGACCTTGATAACTTGGCTCGCAGGCCTTTTATAAGGGTCTAGGGGAATTTTAGTGGGGTTTGGATAACTTCTAGCCTTATTGGATAATAGCAGGATTACAACTCATGGTTAGGTCTGCCCACTTCCCCCCACACACTAACAGTTATCTTTAGGTACAATCCTGTGACTGGAACGAGGAAGTATTGGGTCAGTCCACCTGATCTCACAAACTAACAATTATCTTTAACAAGTTTAAACTGTATTAGCTGTTCTTGAGGTCTCCAGCAACTGACCTCTCCCCCAAAAGGTCAGTTTCCAGTGAACCTTGACCAACTGGTGGCTATTTTCAAAATGGAGTCAGTGTAGGCCCATCTTACAGAAGTGAGTGTCATTGTTCAGCTCTCTGCATATTACTGTTTAAATTAGGAAGCAGGCTTGGTTTGAGGAAGTTGTGACTTAAAATAAATAAATAAATAAATAAATAATAGCCTCTCTCTCCTTCATTCTAACATCATCTACTTTTCCTCTTTTCCTCTGCCTTACTGAGCTCAAAGTTTGGTATGTGACTGTGATGGCTAATTTTTGTTGTCAATGTGACTGAATCTAGAAATAACAGAAAAGAGAGGGATTCTCTTGATCAGATCATTTGAATCTGGAAGACCCATCCTAAATGAGGGTGTTACCTTTTGAGGGCAGCTCATTTCAAAGGTCATGGCAGAGGGAGCTTTTGCTTTTTGCTGCTTGCCTTCTCTCCCACTGGTGAATTCTTCTTGCTGTTGTGATCAGCTTCTTCAGATTCTAATGTAAACTGAAGACTAGCAGATCCCCAGGAATCCTCCAGGCCTTCAAGGCCAGAAGGGAACTGCTGAGACATTTCAGCCTTGTGTTCTGAGCAACTACCAGATTTTCAGCCTCTCCAGTATAGTGTAGTCATTGTTGGACTACTTGGACTCTATCCTGTAAGCGAATCTAATAAATTTATATATAAATTCATTTTATCAATTCTGTTCCTTTAGAGAACATTGACTAATATGGTTACCATAGGTCAAAGGGATTAAATTTTTAAATGATGGATCAATGTCCAAGCACCCATCTAAAGCAACCCATTTGGTTAGTTTAGTCTAAGTATCTTCTTACCCAAGAAAAAAAAAATAGGTTGGACAAGATACTTACTGTTTTCCAGGTGAGACTGACCATTAAATACCATGGAGTTTCATTTGGTTTTGTTTGAAATTCATAGTCTCTTAAAAAATCAGAATCCACCAGCCATGGTGGTGCACGCCTTTAATCCTAGCACTTGGGAGGCAGAGGCAGGTGGATCTTTGTGAGTTCGAGGCCAGCCTGGTCTACAGTGGGAGTTCCAGGACAGCTGGGGCTACAGGAAGACCCTGTCTTGAAAAGACCAAAAAAAAAAAAAAGAATCAGAATCCAAGAGAAGAAGCATGGGTTAAAAGTCCTCTCTGGTGACTGCTTTACTGCTAGGTCTGAGGACCCATAAATTAATCACACTTTCCAGCTATTGGCCCTGGGATAGTAAGGGTTTACTTTGCTATTTTTATCTATCTTTAAACTTTCACTAGTTTATTCTTAGGTGCACAAAGTGGAATGTTGTGAGTCATAAATTACCTATTTCAATAAATAAAGTCCTATCCTCTAATCTAATGCTCCAATCCAATCCACAACATCATTATCATTTTCGGCCATCCCACACACATTCCATCTTATCCTCTGTACTTATACTGGTTTATATGAACATAATTTAAAAACTGAAAATTATCTTTTCCCCAATGCTGTTAGTCAAGATATGATATATATATATATATAATTTCCATATATATACATATATATATATATGTATATATATGGAAATTATATTCTAGTGAAGAATAAAAGAAACATGTTTTTAAATTATTTAAATTTATGTAGTAATAAATGCAATAATCATCCTATAATTAAAAATAGGGGATAAAAAGAGTGGTGGCAAGCTTCACTGAAGACCTTTTTGAGAAAGCAAAAAAAAAAATCTTAAGACATTAACTAGAGAATTTTTAGAACTTGAATAAATAGTAGTTTGGATGAAAGCAAAATGTAAGGCCTACTAAGAGTCTGACAAATGAACTCATTCAACAATACAATTTCAGAATGTTCTAATCTGAGGAAGAAGGACAATGTGGCTGAAGATACATGGTCAGAGTAATAGAAGACCCATGATGGCACATCATGTAGGAGAACTGGGCTGTTACCCAGTGTGCTCTGGGGTCTTGGTAAAGAATTGGTACTCTATGCTAAAGAAATGGCTCAGTGGGTAAGACAACTTGCTACACAAATAGAGTTTAGATCCCAACATTCAAGTAAAAAGCAGATAGTAGCTGTCCCTCACACCTATAATCCCAACATTGTATGGGGCAAAAACAGAAAAATTGTTGGAGCTTGCTGTCCATCAATATAGCTCTAGGATCACTGTGAGACCTTGTCTCAAAGAAATAAGGCAATGAGTGGTAGTATAGGGTGCTCAGGTCACCCTCTGGCCTCTAATACACAGGCACATACACCAACGCGCACATATATACATACAACACATTTGCATATGTACACCACACACATCAACATACAAACACACACAAAAATTAAATATATTTGTACTTTCTTCCATATGCTAAATGGAAATTATTAGAGTTTTAGACAGAGGATATGTTGCAGCTCATTGCATTCTAAAGAGCATTGAGGCTTCCATAAAGAAAATGCACCATGGAACTCTACAAAGGTAGATTTTGGAGGAGAGTAATGACTGTCATAAATAGAAAAAAAAGTCATTCATGGTATATTCTGACAAATAATCTGGCTGCATTCTGTCTATGTGCCAAAAATTTGAGTGGGACTAGATTTGAAAGCAATGGATGAATTTTTTGGCTGAGGAAATTTCAAGACAGGATAGCATTCAGGCTATGTCATGGTTACTGCTCACTGCTCATCTACACTGACAGAGAGAGGAGAAAGAGAGAGAGAGAGATTGAGAGAGAGAGAGAGAATCTGGTGTCCTGCACTGGAACAATAGAAAAAGTACTTTAGGGCAACATCACACATATGAGCGGCTCCAATTTGTGAAAATAGAATTTAGATGGATTTTGTTGCTGTTTTGAGCCAAGGTCTCATGTAGCCCAGGCTGACCTCAGATGTTTTATGTAGCCAATGATGCTCTTGAACTCCTAATCCTCTTGCCTCTGCCTATACCTCTACCTCCTAAATGCTGGAGTTATACACAAATGCCACTATCTTAGAAATGTGAAAGGATAGTGCCTGAACTTAGATTGTTGATGCAAAAAATAGTGCCAATCAATGAAAACAATCTCTCAGAATCAGCCTTGAAAGCACATGTAGTAGTAGTTGTAACTGTGTCCCAAAGAGGTGAGACAATATCTCAAGCTAAGAGCAAACATTGACAGCATTGTTTTGCTAGATAGCAATAGTGTCAACTTGACACATCTGGGTTGAGGGAGCTTCTGTTGGGGAATTGCCTCCATTGGCTGGCCTGTGGCCATGTTTGTAGGGGATTTTCTTGACTTTTGAGTGATGTGGGAGGGCCCAGCCCACTGTGGAAAGTGCCACCCCAGGCAGGTTGTTCTGTAAAAGAAAGCAGGCTGAGCATGGACCAAGAGAGCAATATAGTAAGCAACATTCCTCTGTGGTCTATGTTTCAGCACCTGCTTCCAGGTTCCTTCCCTGAGTGCCTATCTTGGGCTTCCTAAGTGATGACTTGAAGATATAAGCCAAATAAACCCTCTCCTCCCCAAGTTGGCTTTGGTCAGAGTGTTTTGCCATAGGAATTGAAGGCAAATTAGAATAAAGATTGGTACCAGAATCATGAGGTATTACTATGTCAGACCTGACCTTGGTATTTTGAGGAGGACTGTGGAAGTGTTTGGCACTTTGGGCTAGAAAAGCCATTGAGTGCTTACAGTTTCTTGCTGTGGAATTTGGAACAGTTATGCTGAAAGAGTTGTAGACAATGAGTGCCTGGCTTGAGAAGCTTCAAAGAAGCAGAGAATATCAGGGCTGTTTGTGTGATGTTTTGAATTCAGAATCTGTGCATTCTGGTTGGCTGTGAATGAAGAATTAGCTGTGATTAGAAGAGACCTTGAAATGATACCTTTGTTCTACTGGGGCAATTGATGCTCGTTATCTGGGGCTGAAAAATCAGCTGTAACAGGAGACCAGCATCACTGTTGTGCAATATTCTGCAAGAATTTCCTCAAGGTCAACACACAGAAGCTGTGGTCCAGAGGGGGCCTGAGCCTCCATCTCAAGTGGGAAGCAGGACTTGGTGATGTGTAAGAGTCTCCTTCTTAGTTCTAACATTGAAAGTGTGAAGAGTTCACAGAGAGCAGCTGAGGCTTGGCACTGTGAGAGGCCAGGAAAGGCCATCAGTGGAGTGAAGGATTGTAGGAGTCATGAAGAGAATCTGAGGCTTGGCACCAGGAGAGTTTAGAAATGCCCACTTGGTGAAAGCACAGCCTGTTTCAGTGGAAGCTCCAACTTTTTGGAAATGCCAGTACCATGGGATGACTACAAGAGCAACAACATGTGTGAAATGGAGCTGGCCTTGACCTACAAAGCAAACTGTGTGTGCTGTGGTGGCAGAGACAGAGAAGTGGAGCTGCCCAAGGCCTTTGGAGCCCAGAAGTTTGTTAATGAATCCCAGATGTCTAGCCTTGAACTTGCTAGACTTGGGTTTTGCATGGGGTTGGTTTTGTATGGGGACGTCTGATTCTTTTGAAATAAGACAGTACTTGCTTTGGATTTTACAAAAGCCCACAGTCAAGAGACTTGGGAGACTGAATTTTCAAGTGTTTGGATTTTTAAGGACTGTAGGGTTTTAAATATTATACGGTCTTCTGTTGTGTTATTCATGTTAACATCATATCTTGGAGACGAGAAGTAGAAAGGTTGTGATTTAATAGTGATATGTTTTGTGTGTCAAGTTGACACAATTGGGTCAATTGTGCTGGATATCTTTAGTGTCAACTTGACATAGCTAGATTGAAGGAGTCTCAATTGGGGAATTTCCTCCATTGGACTGGTTGTGTTTTCACAGCAATTGAAGGCAAACTAGAACAATTGTCTATTTGGTACTGATTTTTCAGGCATCAAAGATATAAGTATGAGAGATATTATAGAGGTTTACAGCAAGATTCCAGAAAGCCACTGAGGCAAGCCAATGCTAGGTCCTTCTTTGAAAGGAGGCCCTGAGAAGCCTTTGCATAAAGCTCAAAAAGCGGAGCCCAGGTTGTGACAGAGACACCAGAGAATTGGTGATGCAAACACCATGGGACATCTATTTTAAAAGCTACAGGTCTAGAGGTCAGGCTGCCCCAGCATTTTGGGTTTCTTTCTGTGTATCTCCCCTCCACTCATGTAGCTGCTAGTCTGCTGTGTTTCTGACCTTCATGCCAGTTGTAAATGGGATGGATATTTTTCTCTCTCTCTCTCCTCCATTCTCCTATTTGATCCATCTGCTAAGATTTGGAGCTTGCCTGTCTGAGGTTTTTTTGTTGGTTTGTTTGTTTGTTTTAGCTCTAATAAAATTGTCCTTAAGCTTTCATTTGAGTCCATTCTTAAATCCTGTTACTTCTAAAACTAAGAACTCCAAAGGGAACCTTTGTTCCTGTATCAGAATGTTATGATTTAAAGTGATATGTTTGGGTATCAAGTTGACAAGGCATGGCATTCTAATGGCTAATCTTCATTGTGAACTCGAATGGATTCAGAATCACTACAGAAACATACCTCTGGGTATGTTCATGGAAAAGCTTACAGAAAAGTTTAACTTAGGAGAGAAGACTTAGCCTGAATCCATACCACCCAATGAGATTTGAGTCCTTTAATAAAAGGGAAATAAAGCTTAGCACTGATATCCATTTCTTTCAGCTTCCTGAGTGTGGACACAGTGTGGACACAGTATGAGAAGGTATCTCCTCCCCTATTGCCCTGCCTTTCCCACCAAACTGGTTTGTGCCTTCAAACTATAAACAAAAGCCATCTTTTTTTTCTTAAGTTACTTTCATCAGGTATTTTTTCACAGCAACACAAAACATGACCACCATAGCAACTAAAAAGCTGCAATCTATTTCAGTTGTCCAGCTAATGAAGCAGGTGGGAAGCAACTTGAACATTGATAGGGATGCATTTGTGTAGAATTTTGAAAACCCAACATACAATCTTGCTTCATTTCCTTTTTCATCTGATGCTACAGTGAACCAAATGGTGGTTTCTCATTCATCTTTGCCTTGATTGGAGGGATAGAAGCCATCCTGGTAGACTACAAAAGTGAGGAATCAACATTGGCTGATATATACATCCCTGAAATTATGGAAGGATTCATCATAAAGAAGCAAATGCTAATTTGAAAAGTTTTGTAGTGAATACCTAGCTTCTAAATACCCAGATCACAAAGAGAAGTTGAAGAAAATTGCTTTGCCTCTGTACATACATCTAGAAATTTAAATATAACCTTACAATACTAATAATTATTTCATGTTGGTTTAGAATCATGCTTAGTAACTATGAGATAGTGATATTCTGATCCCACTAATTCATTGCTGTTGAGGTAGAAGAGAAGAAAAGCTTTCCTGCACATTATAGGATGTTTAACAGTGTCCTCAGCCTCCTCTGGGTGCCCCCCTCCTCCAGACACATCTCCAGACATTGCCTGATTTGACTTGGGGGAAAAATAGACATTAGTTAAAATTACTGCAGTAGAGTCATATACTTGAAATGAAATGAAATGTTTTGGCTCACATGTTCAGGCTCGTTCTTTTGGTACTTGCAGAGAGAGCCCAGGGCATATGAAGAAGGAGGAATTTATCCCTTTCTGACATAGCCTGATACAGACATGGCCTATTCTGTGGGGCAGGAAAGAAGTCAGATTCTCATCTCTGTCACTGGTATACCAGAACTGGCTTCTGGCTCTAAGCACACAGCTCACAGTGCATAAAACTCCATCTCTTATTACTAAGTAGCTGAGACTATGTTACCCACAGAGGATGTTCTTAATAAATTATAGGTCTGAATTAAAGAGTGATGAGCCTAAAGAAGGGTCAAGACAAATCTGTCTTTGCTGCTATTAAGAAAAAACAAAACTGTGGTTAACCACATGGACCATGTGGAGAATAAATTAAGGGAACTTGAACACATACCAGGAGGAGTTTCAGAGGCTAAGAAATACAGCACAAGCTTGCTCTTCTGCCAGTCTGTGTAAAGACTTGTGCTTGACTCATGGTGAACTATGTTCTGTGGCCAACAGCCAGGACACTTCTTCTGTGGCTGTGGACATTAAAGGAACATATGTCACTGAGAAGACTCCTGCTCCCTCATTAGGGGCAGAAATAACATGTTGTTAGCTCTTTCAGCCTTGGAAATGCTGCCTTAGGCTCTCAACACTTTAATTATCACAAATTCCAATAGTGACATCTTCTCTACTTCCTAAAAAGGAGAAATAAGGCCAAGGAACTAGTCTTCAGAGCTCTGTGGTTGTGCTATGTCATTTGCTGTATGTCAGAGAGAACTGACTGCTACAGATATGTAAATGGTGATTCTTTGTTTTCTCTAGTTTGTCCAGATGACATCTTCTGTTTCTGTAAAACTCTGCTCTCCTCAGCCAAATCCTTACAAAAAGGGACAACTCATCTATCCATGAAGACTGGGAGAAAAGAGATCCCTGTTTTCCCATTGGATCAATGGCTTTTCTATCACCCCAAGTGTGGCAACTTCCATTCAACTTTCTTCCTTCACCTGACCAATAAATCTCTTCAAGACATCACAAACCACATGGACAACACAGGACCACTAGTGCTCAATACTCCAGTGACAGAGTCATTTAAACTTTTTTTTTCCTGTAGCTAGAATTACCCTGGTTACAATTATTATGTCCATTCACAGATAAAGAAGCTGAATTGGAACTATCTTCCCTTACTTTTCAGACCCCTCTCTCAAGAATCCTGATTGACTAATTTTCATTTAAAAGTACAAATGTCATTTCACTTTAATTCATTTAGTTATAAAGTTGGTGAGAACACTTTCTTAGTACTTTGAAGAGTAATGAATTCATTGTGACATATATGTGGGAGAGGTGGAGGGGGGCAGGTCTTTAAACATTTAAGTCTAGCCATGTTCTGTGATTTTATTTCTTCAAAATAAAGCAGCTCTCATTCTTTTGGGGACTTTGGATTGATGGAATCAAGGCATAGTGACACACAATATATAAAGCTCCCCATGCTGTCAGCATTGTAGCTGACAGCAAAATCTCTGGCTTGATCAGTGATGAGTTTCCTGATAGTTTGTGTTTTGTATAACTGTTATAGCTTAGCTGTGCTCATGGAAAAATACAGAATTTCTGCCACTTGGAAGCTCTCTACTTTAAGGATGTATTTAATCCTCTTTAAGGATAAGTAATTTTTATTATTTTAGAGTTAGTTTTCTGTAGTGTAATGGGTGGGTTCCTTTTATGAGAGGGTTTGCTACTGGGTTCAGTACAGGCTCTAGGCCCTTTCTGGATGGAATGGAATTTTAAGGATCTTAACTCTTGAGCATCCTCCTTCCTCATATAAAAGAAATGAGACATTTGTGGGCCTTGAAATTTATCTGTGTTTACCACAATTGCACCAAACACAGGGCTTTAAAGCATGCCTAAGGATCTAATGTGCTTATCAGAATGCTGAATACACATGGAGAATATTTCCATGAGACCTAGTTCTTAGAGTGTTCGTGGTGTTTCTTTTTCCAGTAATTATAAATTCTGATTGAATGCTTATTCGACTTCTTACTTTAATTTCTTGGCTTTTGCTTTGTCTTTCTTATCTGTATTTGTATACTTTATTTAATTAATATGTTCTATGTAGACGTTCTATGACATGGTTTTTCCAAGATATTTCAACCTTTTTTATTTAAGAATATTTTTATTTATTAAATAGTGTCCAAATGCTGGATGTGGTGGTGCATGCCTTTAATCCTAGTGCTCTGGAAGCAGAGGCAGGTGGATCTTTGTGAGTTCAAGGACAGCCTGGTCTACATAATGAGTTCCAGGACAGCCGGAGCTACAGGGAGACCCTGTTTCAAAAAAGATGGAAAAAAAATAGTGTCCAAATATATTTAAAGTAGTATTGCCCATGAATTTCTTTCTGGGAAAATGAAGGATGACTTGTGAATTGAAAAGTTTCTACAAGTTTGATTGAATGATTAGAATATTTTGATTACAGACAGTTGGATTAGCACATACCCACAGTCAATTTCCCTTGACCTACCATTGGCTCCCTTACTAGCAATTCATTGCCTACCTTTGTGTCTGACCTAGCATCCTTGTGACAAAACCTTTTAGAATGAATTAACTTATCACACCTCAAGCTTTCAACAGTTCAGTTCAAAAGTTCAGTCATTAGATAGCATCTGGGGCCTCAAGCAGAGTTCATCTCACTTTTAAGCCACCTACCTGAGATTCTTGCCAATGTATTTGGAACATGACTTAATCTGTGACTGTTTGTGTTCTGTGACACACAATCTTCATAAATAGTAACTAAATTAGAACATGATAGATATTTGGAAAAACCTAGGCTTGTATTCCTGGGCCATGGTCACTCATATTTGCTGAAGAATGAACACTCTCATTTCTTTGAGATTAGAGTTATGTTTGCATTAACCGACTAATGAAATCATTTGTTAACTATGATTTTCTTTATGAGATAAAATAAATCTTCCAAATTATAACTTTAAGTCTCTTCATGAAACAAGCTGACATGTAATATAGCTTACACCAAATTATGTGCAATGGCATTCAGAAATCCAGAGTTCAGAATATTCTGACACAAAATACATGTTCAATAAACATTTGTGGAATATATTAGAAAGAGTTAACAAAATTCCAGCCTCAGCAACAAAACATTATCTCAAATATTCTCCACTAAGGTTGGAGGTATATAAATTAATGAACTTGAGGAAGAGCAAAGAGTTCAGGAGCTTAACGTTTTTATTTTTTAAATTATTTATTAATTTCTTTTTAGTATGAGTGTATCACCTGCATGTATGTAAGTACACCCATATCATCCAGTACCTGAAAAGGTCAGAATGGGTTATCAGATTCCCCTGGAACTGGGGTCATGGATAGTTGTTAGTGGTCATGTGGGTGCTGGGAACTGAACTCAGGTCCACTGCAAGAGTAGCCAGTGCTCTTAACTGCTGAACCACCTCTCCAGTCCCCAGAAGCTTAGCTTTTAATAATAGCCTTCTAACATCACTGCCTTTGCCCTATCTCTTTCACCATCCTAATTTGGTTTATTGTGATCATTTCAGGAATATATTATAGGATCAAAGACAGGTTAAAACTCCATTTACACATATGATAATCATCACATAAACATCATCACAGTTTGTCAGTTTAACTCATTCACTTTATTTGCACATGTTAGGATATGAAGGAACACAAAAATTGCTTTCAGAGGTTTACTGTGACTCCATCACCCTTGTTCTCTTTCACCCTTAAGCTTCCAAGTTATTCAGCACTAGACTGTCCTCCAACAAGCAGGATAAATAAGCAACATTGTGTAATTGATAAATTATTTGATACAGAATTATATATTTAGTGATTTGCTAACTTTCAAAATTCTTCATGAAAAATATTCTTTTGGGGGGTGGAGAGATGGCTCAGTGGTTAAGAACAAGGGCTGTTCTTGCAGAAGACCTCATTTTGATTCCTATAACCCACATGGTGGCTAACAACTGTCTGTAACTCAAGTTCTAGGGCATCCAATGCCCTCTTCTGACCTCCATGGGCACTGCACAACATGACTGCACTTACATACAGTCAATACACTCATACACGTAAAATAAAAACAATAAATAAAATATTTTTAATATTCTTTTTGAAACAAATGAAGATTATTATAAATTTCTACAACTGGTCAAATGCAGGAACAAGTGTCTATGAGCTGCCGAGACCCAAGTGACACATCTACAATGCAACCTCTATACCAAAGTCTCAGGGAACATAGTAGAATAGAGGGTGGAAAGAATGTTAATGCATCTCTCTACTCTTACAGAAAATTCCTCATGTAACAAGTGGTGATTAACCCAAAAAGCCACAACTGATCAAAGTGAACAGAACAAGAGACAAGACTCTAGGAGGGGAGCATCCATGCTCCTGTAAGTAGACCCTTACCCCATTGCTCAGTAAGTCCAATATAGTCACTAGTTTCCCAGACTGAAGTTTAGTGAAATTATACTTTTGTTCATTGTTGGGACAAAGGGAAGAGAGGCAGACATTTTTTCATGCCCCCTTCCCAGAAGGGATTTTAGTTACACCCATACTGAAGGACATTTGGGGTCATAAACTTGACTTGATAGGATTTAATATATATGACAGAGTACATGAAGCCTGGCAGTGGGGGGTGACACTATAGGTGGGAGTAGATGGGGGTCTAAATATGATCAAAATACATTGTATGAAGTTCACAAAAAATAAATAAAAATAATGAAAATGGAAAAATATTCAAGTATTATGATTTCCACTACCTGAAAAGTGTCGCTAATTCCCTACCAAGCTAAGAAGTTCTTCTAATGCATAAAACAGATTAAATAACAAGTGGGGTTTTCTCAATTTTCATTGAGTCAACTACAATAGTCCCCCACATGCCCTTGACTCAATTGTTCCTTGACTTAATACTTATTCCAATAATGGTTCTCTTAACAAGTCAAAATTGACTTCACAATAAGAGTACTAATATGAATGTTTTTCAGAGTAGGTCTTGGAACAAAGGTTCATAGTGTCACATTATGTGTTGAACACTCTTAGTATGAGTTGAACAATAATCACATCTATTTTTTGTCTTTTTTTTAAGACAGGGTCTACCTTTAGTCCCAGCTGGCCTGGAGCTCGCTATGTAGACCAGGCTGGCCTGAACTCAAAGAGATCCGCCTGCCTCTGCCTCCCAAGTGCTGGAATTAAAGGCATTTGCCACCATGCCCAGCATAGAGTCAGAGCATTTTTAATACTATAATTTCTTACTGTGAAGTACACCCATTGTTGATCAAATACCTGTTGAGAGTCTGCTTTGTACTAGTTATTTCATTGGGCATTCCAAACACAGAACAGATTGTAACACAGTACAGTCCATATTGTCATGAAGGGGACTGTACAGAATCTTGTAAGTCACTATGATGATGTTTACCATAGAGAGTTTAAGGGAGAAGTCATATGAATGATTTGTGCTTTTAAAATAATTCTGCATCAATGGAAATAAATAAAGTATACTGAGGAAAAAAAGAAACCTCCAGTAGAAGGGTCATTGCATCTGTCCAAAGAGGACAGTGCACTAGAGCTGAAGGATGACAGTGGACATGTGACAGCATAGAAGGTGACATAACTGGCTCTATGATAAAATAAGCATGCTGTGTGAGAGACAGAGTGGAGTCTGGGCTGACTAAAGAATGGGAAACACTAAGTTCCATTTGCCAAAATGGAGAAATCAGTAGAAGAGAGTTGAGAAGGGAAAATGGAGAACCTTTTTTTTTTTTTTTTTTTTACTTGCTGATATTAGAAAATTTGTTATACTGTGAAAGACTTTTCTAGTTTATTTACTGAACAAATATTGGTTGATCACCTACTATGTGATAGATCCTGTGCATAGAGTAGAGAAAAATAGACATTCACACTAGGCTTTGGGCAAGTCTGGAAGTGTGCTATTAAATAAGGAATCACATAAATATATGAAGACAATGAAATAAAATTTACCACCTTGAAAATGGAAGTGAAGATACAAACACTGTAGTTCTGGCCTAGATTGCCAGGTTGGGAGGAGTTTGAAATAATTAGTTCTTAATTGCCAACTTGCACAGCCTGGGAAGAGAGCTTCAATTGAGGAATAGATCAGGTTGGCCTATGCGGAATGTTTGTGGTATGTTGTCTTCATTGTTAACTGATGAAGGAAGACTCAATGCATTGTGGGCATCAGCACTCCCTGCTTTGGGGCCCTGGATTAGAGTAGGGAGGGCAAGCTGAGTGCAAGGCAAGTGGGCAGAAGGGTTCAATTGTTTCTTTGCCTGTGGATGAAGCCTGTCTAACTGTTGAAATTCCTACCTTGATTTCCCCTATGGTGGACTGTCACTTGGACCAGTAAGTCAAATAGCCCCTTTCTTGCCTTGTGTTGATTTTGGTTAGGAAATTTGTCACTGTAATTGTAAACAGAGCTCTTGCAAAGTTGTGACATCTGAGATGAGATGTTAAGAGCTAAAATATCCAACATTCTATGTGAAAACAGGCTTGTAGACTGAGCAAACAAGACTCCCCTACCCCTGGATATGGTAAAAATTCAGGAATTCTAGAAAACCAAAATTCCTAGCAAAGAAGATGGAATCAACTAGGAAAATGAATGGTATGAAGAACAGCTTACATGAGGAAAGGAAACCTCAAAGCAGAATTTTTGACCTTTCCCCACTTCTACTTTGGTTTACCTGCTAGAGCAGAAGTAACCAGACCATCCACCACCAACAGCAAGCAGACTGCTCATATCCCTGGAACTACAGCATTACTGAGTCATAAATTTTGCATGCTATATTGATTGGCAGTTTGTCTTATATTTACTTCCCTATCATACTTTACTGCAGAAGATTGTACTTACATTGACACTCAGAAAATATACAATAACTTTTCAACAAGAAATTACATTTTTAAAAATGCTAAACTCAGCTTGTTTAGTGATTATTTTATTAGAACCACATTTCACTGTCATTTATTGTCTTTGCACAATTGAGTTCTGCCAAAAAAGAAAAAAAAAATGAGTGAGCGGGACCTGAATTCACCATTCCTAAGTGTATTTGGTAATGAGGAAAGTAAAAGAGTTTGAACTCAAGACTGATTCAGAATGTCTTTAAGCTTTCCTATCATTTGGGAGTTCTATTATGATGTAAAAGGAGATTGAAACAGTATTGAGCTGAGTAGGGGCATTTACATTATTTTCCCAATTTTCTGTCACAACACTGATTGAAAATCTCTCTATTGTATAAGGAAGATGAGTCTACAGTCATGTGATTTTCAAACATAAAGATCCCATTGATTTCCTGAAGCCATGGCTCTACACACAACCAGTAGACTGGGAGTTGGCTGAAGGATACATGGACTCCAGGATGAAAATGAGAACTTTCTGCTGTCCTGAGCCCATTGGCCCAAACACCCATTTCCCAGCATTCATTTCCTCTGCTTTGTGCCGCTAGGAGATTGAACAATGCCAAAGTGCCTTGGCATGGCATGTCTTAGGATGTGATCACTCTGTAGGTGTCTCTAATGGTCTCTTCTCTCCTTGCCTAGAGTCAAGACTAAATTATAAGAGGTTCCAAACATTGACAACCAACATCAAATGTGAATTTAGGCAACTGTTTTTCACTTTAAAATATTTTATTATTTTTTTTTAATTTTATGTGCTTAAGTGTACTCCTTGTATGTATGTGTGCATACATATATTGTGCAATACCCACACAGGTCCGATGAGGACATGGGATTTCCTGGAATTGGAGTCACTAATTTTCTTTTTTTATTCCCTGTGGGTGCTGGGAGCCAAACCCAGGTCTTCTGAAAGAGCAGCCTGTGTTCTTAGCCATTGAGCCATCTCTCCAGTCTGGTGTTCTGCACTTTTTACTACTTAACTATTTTTAGAACAGAAAACTTTTCCAGAAGTAGCAGGGTAGCTCTTCGCCCACATCTCATGACACCAAGATAAAGCTGCTCAAAGGTATTTCTGAGTATCAATAGAAAATCATTCTGTTCACCAGGGCTCCGGAAAGAGATGCCAGAAGGATTAATTTAGCTCTTGTTTATATTTATTTTAAAATTTTTCTTCTCTTACTCAACTTTGAAAATATTTAAATATATTATAATGGTCTAATTAACTTCCCATTCTTAATTAACTATTTTTAAAATCCATAATATTTACTTAGTTTGAAAGTGTGTTCCTATATTACTTCCAATCCTGAAATCAAAGCTCAGATAACACTTGAAAATGTCTTAATTTGCATTATTTTTAAATAATGGAGAATTTTTATCACTTGTATTTATAAAAATATTAGAATCTTTTAGAATGCCATCCTTTGGGGGCTGGAGAGATGGTTTGTGGTTAGTATCACTGGTTGCTCTTGTAGAGGACCCATACTCAATTCCCAGCACCCACATAGTGGCTAACAACTGGCTGTAATTTCAGTTCCAGGGATTAACACCTTCTTCTGACCTATTTGGGCATTGCACAACACAGGTGTACTTTCACACATGCAGGCAATACACTCATGTACATAAAATAAAGGCAATTTTTAAAAAGCCATCCTTTTATATATGGCAAGCTTTTCAAATCTCTTCAATCACTTATGTATACTATGAACAGTACTAGTAAACCCTTTTTCTTAAAGGTGTACATGTGCTGAGTACTCTCAAAATTACAGAAGATATGGTTTCAAAGCAGCTGACAATATGGCAGATGAGGCTTTGGCTGTATGTGCTCTTAACCAGAGAACATTCAGAAGGACATCTCTGGAATTTTGCTTTCAGAAACAAGTTGATGATTTCCTTCAAAGACCTGGTTTCTTGTAGTAGGACACAGGAAAACGTGGAATTTCCTTTCTTCAACATCCTATGGCCATTTGAAAATATTTTAGGATCTGGGATCTCCCAAGACCACCTGAAGCACAGGTAGGAGCTGGGTGTTTCAGCCAGGAGGGTTGTTTGATTGGATTTCATTGCCTTTGTTGATCTTTGGCCTGATTGGCTTGTGTGGCTATAGGGGCAGAGTTGTCCTCCCAGCTGGTATAAAAGGTGGGTTTGTGTGTGTCTTGAGATCAGGATCTCCCAAGACCACATGAAGCACAGGTAGGAGCAGTGTGCTTCAGCCAGGCAGATTGTTTGATTGGATTTCATTGCCTTTGTTGATCTTTGGCCCAATTGCCTGGTGTGGCTGCGGGGGCGGAGTTGTCCTCCCAGCTGGTATAAAAGATGGGTTTGTGTGAGTCTTGAGATTGGGATCTGCCAAGACCACCTGAAGCACAAGGACTGGGGCTAGGGCTAACCAGAACCCCTCCCCCCCAACTGGGGTTGCCTAAGGTGTGTCCAAGTGGATTCTTTAGAGAAACTTCAGAATAGAAAGGGAAGAGTGAGTTCGACTTCCAATAGAAAGCTAAAGCTTAGAGAAGTCAACACTCCCTAAGCAAGGAGTAAAGGAGAAAAACAAATCAGTCAAACAAACAAGGAAGGCATCTGAAGGAGGCAAGCAAAGCAAGCCTTCAACACAGTGAAGAGGCACTTAAGATTCACATTGGAAGACAGGCAAAGAGAAAGCCGTATGCCAGGGACATAAAGAAGAGACAACAAGGGAAAGGTGCAAGATAATTACACACCAAGCTCAACCAACCCTGTGGAAGATTCCTAGAGTGGGATCCCCCTGGAGATGGCCCAGGACACAGATATTAGAAGTACAATTGTGAACATACTTAAAGAAGTATAAGATTATAATGACCAAATCAAAGAATTAAGAAAAGAGAATGAAAAACTCAAGAAGGACCTAGAGAGAGAGAACTCTGGAAGGAAGTGGAAACACTGAAAGATCCCATGTTGAAAAAGATAAGGAAACCAACCAGTGAAGCAAAGAGCTACAGGAAGAGGTTAAGAAGCTCCAAAAGGAAGTGGAAATACTAAAGAAATCAGAAGACGAAATGAAAAAGGAAATCAAACACTTATCCAATCAAGAGGAAAGGAATGGAAATAGCCTCAGAAGCAGAATGGAGGAAGCAGAACAAAGAATATCAGACCTGGAAGATAACACAGACCAATTAAAAAACTCAAGTAAAGATTATGAAAAATTTAAAAATACACAAAAGTAGAACAACCAGTAACGTGGGACACTATGAAAAGATCAAACCTCCACATCATAGGAATAGAGGAAAGGGAAGAATCCCAAGAAAATGTTATTGATCAGATCTTCAACAGAATAATAGATGAAAATTTCCCTAAACTAAAAAAAGACAAACCAATACAAATACAAGAAGCACATAGAATTCCAAACAGACAAGATCAGAAAAGAAACTCTCTACACCACATCATAGTTAAAATGCTAGATGCCCAAAACAGAAAAATTCTTGAAGCCACAAGAGAAAAACAACAAGTGACCTATTAGGGGAAACCTATCAGAATTACAACTGACTTCTCAGTGCAAACTATTAAAGCAAGAAGAATGTGGAGCAAAGCATTCCCAGTGTTAAAGGACTGTAGATGCCAACCCAGGTTACTATACCCAGCAAAAATGTCGATTATAGCTGAGAGAGAGAAAAATCTTCCATGACATAAACAAGATGAAAGAATACATGTCCGGAAAACCAACCCTTCAGAGAATACTTGAAGCAATTCAAAGGACAGAAGAAAGGACCAACCATCCCCAAGTACCTAGAAAGAGAAATTAATAAAAGCATAACTGCAGAAGAAGAAACCTAAACCCAAACTGCAAATGGATAATAAGGCAAAAGGAAGCAACACAAACCTATCAGTCATAACCTTAAATATTAATGGACTAAATTCCCCAATCAAAAGACATAAACTGGGAGATTGGATTAGGAAACAGAACCCATCTATATGCTGTCTACTAGAAATGCATCTTACCTTCAAGGACAGGCACCACCTTAAAGTGAAAGAATGGAAAAAAATATTCCAAATGGAACCACAAAAAAAGCAGGTGTTGCTATTTTAATATCAGACAAAATAGACTTCAAAGTAAAAGAAATCAGAAGAGACAAAGAAGGCCATTACATTTTTATCAAAGGAACAAGTCACCAAGAAGATTTCACAATTATGAATATATTTGCACCAAACTCTGGTGCACCAAATAAAGACAATTCTCCAGAACCACAAGTCACAGATTAAGCCCAGTACACTCATAGTAGGGGATTTCAATACCCAACTGAGCCCTTTGGACAGGTCAACTGGACAAAGAATAAACAGAGAGACAGTTGAACTGAATGATATGATACACCAAATGGACCTCACAGACATCTACTGAATATTCCACCCTAATACCAGAGAATACACTTTCTACTCAGCAACCCACAGAACATACTCCAAAATCGACCACATACTGGGAAACAGAAGAAACCTCCACAAATACAAAAAGATTGAAATAATTTCATGCATTCTATCAGATCACAGTGTAATAAAGCTCAATATCAACACCAGGATAAGCCCTACTATCAACAAGAACACATGAAGACTCAACAATACACTCTTGAATAATGAAAGGGTCAAGGAAGAAATAAGGAAAGAAATAAAAGCATTCCTGGAAATGAATGACAATGATAATACAACACAACAAAACTTATGGGATACTTTAAAAGCACTTCTAAGAGGGAAGTTTATAGTGTTGGGTGCCTACATTAGAAAAACAGACAGAGCACAAGTGAATTATCTAACACTACAGCTAAAAGCACTTGAGAGGTAACAACAGATGAACCCTAAACGCAACAGACAGGAAGAAATAACAAAAATCAGAGCAGAAATCAATGAAATAGAAACAAAGAAACCAATACAAAAAAAAATTTCAATGAATCCAAAAGTTGGTTGTTTGAAAGAATAAACAACACAGACAGACCTATAACCCAGTTAATCAAAAGAAAGAAGGAACAACTCCAAATCAATACAATCTGTCATGAAAAGGGAAATATCACAACAGACAAGGCAAAGATCCAGAAAATCATACAGGAATACTTCAAAAACCTATACTGTACCAAGTTTGAAAACCTAGAAGAAATGGATGAATATCTGAAATCCTGGGAATCACCAAAGCTCAAACAAGAAGAGATTGACGCTTAAACAGACCCATAATATGTGAAGAAATTGAAGATGTAATAAGAAACTTCCCAACTAAAAAGAAAGCCCAGGCCTAGACATTTCATGGCAGAATTCTATAAAATATTTCCACAAGACTTAAAACCATTATTACTCAAATTGTTTAGAAGGATTCAAAGAGAGGGAATTCTTCCAAATTCCTTCTATGAAGCCAGCATCACTCTATTACCAAAACCAGGCAAAGATACAACCAAAAAGGAGAACTATAGACCCATCTCCCTAATGAACACAGATGCCAAAATTCTAAACAGGATACTGGCAAATCGCTTACAGACCCACATCAAGAAGATCATCCATCATGACCAAGTTGGATTCATACCAGAGATGCAGGGATGGTTCAACATATGAAAGTCAATAAATATCATCAAGCATATAAATGGACTGAAAGACAAAAACCACACCATCATCTCAATTGATGAAGAAAAAGCCTTTGACAAAATCCAGCTTCCCTTCATGCTTAAAGTCCTAGAGGGAAGTGGATTGGAAGGATCATTCCTCAATGTAAGCAAAGCCATAGACAGGAAACACACAGCCAATATCATCCTAAATGGGGAAACAACAGAAACATTCCCTTTAAAGGTAGGAACTTGGCAAGGCTGCCCCCTGTCACCACTCCTATTCAATATAGTGCTTGAAACACTTGCTAGGGAAATAAGGCAAGAAAAGGAAATCAAAGGAAAAAGAGGAAGTCAAGCTATCCCTTTTTGCTGATGATATGGTTGTTTACTTAAGGGATGCTAAAAACTCCACCAGAAAACTCCTAGAAATGATTAAGAGCTTCAATAAAGTGGCAGGATACAAAATTAACCTAGAAAAATCAGTAGCCTTTCTTTACACCAACAACAAGCAACTGAAGAAGGAATTCAAGGAGAGATTCTGTAATAGTCACTTTTCTGTTGCTGTGATAAACCACCATGAGCAAGGGAAATTATAAAAGGTTATAAACTTATAAATTTGACCTTATGATTGACAGTTCCAGGGAATCAGAATCCATTGTGGTTGGAAGCATGGTGGCCGGGGCTGGAGCAGCAAGCCAAGAGTCACATATCGCAATGAGCACAGGAAGCAGAGAGAGCGACTGGAGACTGCAAGGCTTGTTAAACTCACTAAGCCTGCCCCCAATGAAGTACTTCCTCCAGCATGGTCACACCTTCTAAGACCTCCAAGAACAGTACCACCAACTGGAGACAAAATGTCTGAATACTTAAAGCTTATGGGGGACACTCATTCAAACCACCACATTCCACTCCCTGGCCCCCATAGGCCATATAAAATGCAAAATGCATTTAGTCCAACCTTAAAAGTTCCCATAGTCTTTACCAGTCTCAATTCTATTCAAAAGTCTATAGTTAAAAAGCTCTTCTGAGACACAGGCCAATCTCTTAACTGTAAGCTCCTGTAAAATCAAAAGGCAAATTACATACTCCCAACATACAGTGGAACTGCATACACATTCACATTCCAAAAGGGAGGAATAAAGTCAAAGTGAGGAAATACTGGACCAAACCAAGACCGAAAACCAGCAGGGCAAAAACCAAGTCCAGTAGCTCCATGTGCAACTTCTGGGAATTTACTTCCAAAGGGCTTAGATGGCTCAGCTCTTCCAGGATTGAGTGCAACATGAATCTCTTCCTAAGGCTGGTACCACTCCCTGTATGCAGCTCTCCTTGGCAAATATCTCATAGGTCTGGCATCTCGAATGTCTTCTTGGGGTCTCTGCTGCCAACCAGGTTTCACATTCACAGCTTCATGCAGTGGCCTATCAGGGCCTTCTTTATTCAGGAATGCCCCTGCTGCACTCTGCCTGGTCTCTGTGGCTCTCTGAAACCTCAGAGGAAGAATTGATAACACCTTCCCTCTTGCATCCTTTTTGCCTCTAAAGCCAGCACCACACCACATGAATGAAATTGCTGAATTTGGCTGCAAGTTCGGGATGGACTCTCTCCTACTTTAACCACATTTGCAAATTTTCTCTGCCCTGGATTTGTTGGAGTAGAAAACACTTTCAGTATCTTCTTTTCAAAAATTGGTGGCTTAGCTGGGTGTGGTCTTGCCCTGAAGGTACTGTTTCTGTTGTTTACTTGTAAATCGAGAGGCCTCTCCTTAATCACTTTAATCTCACTTTTTCCATAGTTTACTTGTAAATAGCTAGGCCTATCCTTAATCACTTTAGTCTCCTTATCAAAAGGAACCTCTCCTTCACATGCCTTGGCCCCACCTTTAATCTTCCTAGTGCATTTTTCAGATCCAAACAGTAGGGTCTTCATTTCTTTCTGCCCCATCTGCTCTTCTTCACTGTAGATCTGCACAATATTCACCATTAATAGCTATGCCACCATTTCTACAGTAGGCTGTCTTGAAATATCTTCCACCAAAGACATTAGTCCATTGCTTTTCAACTTAGCATCAGGCAAGCATTTGGGCTGTGGGCAAACTGCTGCCAGATTCTTTATCAAGATATCCCAGTTGCTGCCTAAGTCTTTATTTTCTTCTAGAACTATATTTTTTTGCAGCAATGCTTTCTTCCAGGCTTCTACCAGAATGGACTGTTAAGCTCTGCTTACAGTAGTCAACAGCTTTTCTAGCCCAAAGTTCCAAAGTCTTCCACGTTTCTCCAAACAACCACATGGTCAGGTTCTTCACAGCCAACACCCCACTCTCAGTACCAAATAACTGTATTAGTCACTTTTCTGTTGCTGTGATAAACCACCATGAGCAAGGGAACTTATAGAAGGAAGAGTTTATTTGAGCTTACAATTGACAGTTCCAGGGAATCAGAGTCCATTATGGCAGGAAGCATGGTGGCCAGGGCTGGAGCAGCAAGCTGAGAGTCACATCTCAAAATGAGCACAGGAAGCAGAGAGAGTGTCTGGAGCTGCAAGGCTTGTTAAAATCACTAAGCCTGCCCCCAATGACATACTTCCTCCAGCATGGTCACACCTTCTAAGACCTCCAAGAACAGTGCCACCAACTGGAGACAAAATGTCTGAATACTTAAAGCCTATGGGGGACACTCATTCAAACCACCACACCTTCCCAATCACAATAGCCTCAAAAACAATAAAATACCTAGGAAGAAACCTAACCAAAGACACCAAAGATCTCTACAATAAAAATTTTAAAGCCTTGAAGAAAGAAATTGAAAAAGACATCAGAAGATGGAACCTCCCATGCTCATGGATTGGGAAAGTTAATATAGTAAAAATGTCTAGTCTACCCAAACTCTTGTATAGATTTAATGCAATCCCAATTAAAATCACCAAGAGTTTCTTCACAGGCTTGGAAAAACAGTCCTTAATTTCATTTGGAAAAACAAAAGACGCCAAATAGCCAAAACAACCCTGAGTGAAAAGAACAATACAGGGGGGATCTCTATACAAGTCTCCAAACTATACTACAGGGCTGTAGTCATAAAAACAGCTTGGTATTGGCACAAAAACAGACCAATGGAACAAAACTGAAGATCCAAACTTGAGCACATTCAATTTCAGCCATCTCATATTTGACAAGGGGGCCAAGAAGACACAATGGAGAAAAGACAGCATCTTCAGCAAATGGTATTGGCAAAACTGGATCACCACCTATAGAAGAATGAAATTAAACCCCTACCACTTGCCCTGTACAAAAGTCAACTCCAGATGAATTAAAGACCTCAACATGAAACCCCAAACTCTGAATGCAATAGAAGGAAAAGTTGGCAGCAGACTACAAGACATAGGCATAGGAAAAGACTTCCTAAATCAGATAGCAGCTGCTCAAGAATTAAGGTGGACAATTGACAAATGGGACCTCATTAAACTCAAAAGCTTCTGTACATCAAAAGAAAGAATCAAGGAAGTGAAGAGAAATCCCACAGAGTGGGAGGAAACCTTCACTGCAGAAACATCTGACAAAGCATTGATTTCCAGAATATATAAACTACTCAAAAAACAAAGAAGAAAGAAAACAAATGACCCACTCAATAGATGGAGCTAAGAGCTGAACAGAGACTTCACCAGTAAAGAATTAGAGATGGCTGAGAAACATCTTAAGAAGTGTTCAACATCATTAATCATTAAGAAAATGCAAATCAAAACCACTCTAAGTTATCATCTTACTCCAATAAGACTGGCTAGGATCAAGAAAACAAATTATACCAAGTGCTGGAGAGGTTGTGGGGATAGGGGGAACACTCATTCACTGCTGGTGGGAATGTAAACTCATACAACCACTATGGAAAGCAGTGTAGAGAACCCTTGGAAGACTTGGAATGAAATTGCCACCTGACCCAGCCATACCACTCCTGGGTATATACCCACAATACTCATCTTACCACAGAGATACATGCACATCCATGTTTATTGCAGTTCTCTTCACAACAGCAAGGAGGTGGAACCATCCCAAATGCCCCTCAACTGATGAGTGGATAGAAAAAAATGTGGCTGGGCGTGGTGGCGCACGCCTTTAATCCTAGCACTTGGGAGGTAGAGGTAGGCGGATCTTTGTGAGTTCAAGGCCAGCCTGGTCTCCAGAGTAAGTTCCAGGACAGCTGGGACTACAGGGAGACCCTGTCTCGAATAGACCAAAAAACAAAGAAAAAGAAAAAAATGTAGCACATCTACACAATTGAGTTCTATGCAGCAGTAAAGATAGATGACATCATGAGTTTTCCAGGTAAATGGCTGGATCTGGAAGATATAATGCTGAGTGAAGTAACTCAGTTCCAGAAAAACAAATGATGAATTGTATCCCTCATCTGTGGATGCTAGCAAAAAAATTAAAAAACAAAACAAAACAGGACTAAACAGAAACAAAATGAAACAAAACCTGACTGAAACAGTGAACTTCTCTAAAAAACAATAATCCTCTGCTTTGGAAAAACTCTGGAAAGACTCAGAAAAAGATGCAACACATGTATGGAAGAATGCATGAACTCGGGTGGGGTGGTGGGGGGGTGGAACAGGAAATGAGTCTAAATTGGATTGAGAAATGATGTATGATGTATGAAAAAGTTTAATAAAAATAAAAATATATATTAAATTTTGTTGAAGATCTTAATATCATCTTTCAGCATTCTCTTTTACCTGTAGGATGGTTTAACTTAAGGAATTAAGTTTGCTTCCCAAGTTAACGACATACAGTTATCCAAAACAGCTTGGATGAATTTGATGAAATCTGTGCCTTGATTCCTGCCTATAGGTATGTGTACTACAACTGCCTTTCTGAGACTCATGGATCAAAAAATAAAAACCTAAAATAAAAAGGGGGGGATACAGATATATATGAAACCTTTTTGTCAAAAACTTTGTAATTTAAATCTTAAAACTAACTACGAGAAAAGATTTGTATGTTCCCACAAGTCAAAAATGTCACCAACTTAACGGCTGAGAAAGAAGAGATACAGCTTTGCATTGTGTAGAATGTACCAGGAAGTGCCAGCAGAAAGGTTGGCCCATATGAACATTGAAAGGAAGAAAAACCTCAGACTGCTACAGGCTTCAAACCCCTCTGTGGATCCTACTTGTAACAACTGTGTATAATGAGTCCTAATGAAACTTACCTTCTAGGTGCCGCAAAGTTTTAATACAAGAGACTTTCTTACCTCTCCTTCATAGAACAAGGAGGAATATGATGATGATGAGGTCATTCTCTAATTGTAAATTGCAACCAACTGTTATAGAGGTAATCTCTTATAAAACTGGTAAAACTGCTTTCTTTAATTGACTAATAGACATAGGAACTGTGAAAAGGATTATTCTCTATTCAGAACCAAATATAATACTAAAGTCTCCTTAAGCTGTGCATTTAAACAAAATATATTAATACAGGAGAGCTCTGATATCAGCAATGGATTATTCTACCAAGGATATGTTTGCCAGGGGATCCAACCCCCCCCCAAAAAGGTAAAGGCTTCTTGCCTGTAAACTGGGATACCTGCAAGAAGAGAGGCTATAAGGCCCTGATGTAGAAGACCTGATTTAAGGATGGGAAAGATGTATTGATACCACACTTGCAAGTGTACAGTTGGTCTCTGGAATACCAGAGAGTGTTACCAAAGGCCACTAAACCAATAAAGCAAATATAGGTCTCCTTGATTCAAGCAAGACTCCTCCATCAGCAACAACTACACCTCACTTGCCTGGAAATACTGTGCAGCAGTGGCAGCCATATGTCTGTATATCCCAAATCTAATTGGCTATTAGCTCTCTCCTTGGAGAAATAACCCACAGCTGATGTCACAAGCTTACATCCTCTAGTGGTTAGGAGATGATATACGTAACAATAAGACCCTGTCATATTTTACAGAAAAAACATAATTCACGGATTAACATACCATCCAAACATCTGTGTCTATACCAAAGTAACCTACCATAACAATTAGTACTGTTTAAATACCTATATATCTGGGCTGGAGAGATGGCCTAGTGGTTAAGAGTGCCAACTGCTCTTACAGAGGACCCGGGTTCGATCCCCAGCACTCACATGGCAGCTGAGAACCCTCTGAAACTCCAATTCCAGGAGAACTCCAGTTCCAGGGGAATCAGACACCCTCTTCTGACCTCCGTGGCATTGCACGACACGAGTGCACAGACCTGCATACAGACAGTACATTCATACACATACAGAAATAAATAAAATTTTTTAAAAAATTAAAAAATAAATACCTATATATCTAATTGCTTGTGCTTCATTAGTAGGATTGAAAGGCTATTTCTGGACAAACTGTCAGCCCATGAAAGAAAACAGCTAGAATTGACCAGAGTCCAAAATGACAGCTTCAGAGAAAGTATACTGTTTTGCCTCTCGTCCACCTGTGCCCCTTTTCTAAGCCTAGGGAACAATCTGTGGAAGAGCAGGCATGGTAGAATGTAAGGTCTGCAATTGGGGTGAATGATGAAACTACAGCAATATAGACTGGACACTTATTTGATCAACTTGATTGTACATACAAGCCCCCTCAGCTGGATGGTGGGACCCTTGGGCTGTGTGAGTTTGTGCACAACTGCTTGCAAATTGGTTTAACATAAAGGATGCATGTACTCATAAATTATTACTTATTGTTAAAAAATGAAAAAAGGAAGAAAATATATTAAAAAAACAAAAATCAAAAAAAGAAAATATTTTATTATATTTTTCTCTATTAAGGGACTTGTGTTTTCATCACCCACCTCTCAGTAAAACAAGACTGAGTAATTGGGTTGCTAGTCAACTTTACGCAGAGAATTTCAGAATTTCCTCCCTGGAGTTGACCAGAGAGAAAGAGATTATGGATAGGTTGGTTCTAAAGAGAAAACCTCTATGAGTTCAGTGAGGAATTAAGTGAGAAACACTCATTTGAAGCCTTCTTTATCAAATAGTGTCAATAGATGGAAAATGTTGCAAGTTGAATAATAGCATTCTAGTTCCAAAGAAAAGAATATACTAAAAGCAGCATTCTATATTGCTGAGTTTCTATGGTATTTTTTTCTGGATTATGTTTGTTCCCATCTTAAGTTATTGAATTGTAATGTATTATGCTAATTCTCCCTTATACCCCTCACTGAAAGTATATTTGATCCTAACTACCAAAGTGCTTAGGTTTGTCAGTATCCAGAGACAAACTATGAAAAGTAATCTACCCACCCTGAAAGATATGGACAGTATTTAATTTATCTCCACCCTGAAAGGGAACAAATATTCTACAGCATGCGTACAAATGACAGTCTTGTCTTCCTCTGACCTGTTTTGAGTTTTTCTCTAAAGCCTGTCTTTAGAAATTGAACAACCTGATGATGCATTCTTTACACTTCTCATTTCCCCAGTTATAAAATATGTTACCTCAGGGCTGGACTCATATCTTACTCGACTCTGTTGGAAGTTAGATTTTAATAAAGCAAATTCTCATTTTCATAGTTTATATGTGTTGCTTAGTAGAGATGACCCAAGTCTTATATCTAAATCCAGTTTCTACCCAAACACAAAGGAAATGATAACAGTGAGTTTCCTGAGTCACTTTACAAACAAATGTACAGAGTATATAGATGTTAATTTTAGCATTGTACATTGATGGGTAGTTGGTTAATTGAAGAGCTATATAAGGGGATAAACAGTTCAAAGCAGGTGTTTGTCACACAGAAGAAAGCTTTAGACAAGAATCCAACAATTTCACATATATAGTCTACACTATATTCTGCCTCTGCCCTTCAAATTGACCAGTATTTCAATTCTAAACCATGATGCCATTTTGTGTTGGCAGCAAAGCTTATATTTATAGCAGCTGTAATGGAAAGAAGTCAGTTCCATTACATTAATTATTGGCATGACAGAGTTCAATATGTTTTTCCTTTTCACTCGTTCTACCAAAATGATGCCAGGATTCCATGTAGACAATCAAAAAAGAAAAGACAACTCTTAATTCCCAGAAAATCTGTAGGCCTAGCTAATTCTCTCTTTAAAGATTATTCTGTTTCAGGGCTGGAGAGATGGCCTAGCAGTTAAGAGCACCAACTGCTCTTGCAGAGGACCGGGCTTCAATCCCCAGCACTCACATGGCGACTGAGAACCGTCTTTTTTTTTTTTTTTTTTTTTTTTTTTTTGAGTATTATATATTTATATAGAGGCATTTCAATAGAGATTTGTGCAGAAATACAAAATAACCCATATTAAGTTAATGGACTTGATTTCTCTGAAGGCACAGGTCTAAGTAAAAGAAGTTAAAAGGAACATTTAATTTGTGATTAACAGGTCTCCAAATTTACCAAAGCTTTGTCTACATACTATTGTATGTTAGGAAGCTTAGTAAAAGTAAATATGGCTATATTAAACAACATTGGTTAAAAGGGTTTTAACAAAAGTGGTAATACATTTTAACTAATTGGAAATTAAATTTTTGTCCCACAGTTGGTTTTACTTAATTTAGCATAAACGAACTCTGGGGGTTATAGCCGTACAATGTTTTCTAATAAATTTTTGTGTTGTACAGTAGCAGCTGTGTAACATTGTGATTCTTTTGAACCTGGAGGAGGATTTAACTAAGGGAATTAAGTTTTCTTCCCAAATTAACAATAACAGTCAATGATAAACAGCTTAGGTAAATTTAATGAGAATTTACACCTTGATTCCTTGCCCTATAGGTATGTAATACAACTAACTCCTTTGTTGAGATTCATGGGTCAAGAAATAAAAACCTAAAATAAGAAAAGGGGGGATACTGGTTATATCTTAAACTTTTTTTCAAGATTATTTCAATTTTAAAATCTTAAACTGACTATGGGAAAAGATTTGCTATGTTCCCAACAGGTCAAAACCCAATCGACTTAATGGGCTGAGAAAAAATATACACGTTGACATTGTGAAAATGTACCGACAAAATACCAGCTGAAGAAGCGGACCCATCGGAACTGTAAGGAGAAAACCTCACGCTCCGCTGATGCTGTGCAGCATCAAACATCCCTGTGGATTCTATTTGTAACAACTCTTTATAATGTGTCCTAATAAGCTTTACCTTCCAGGTGCCCCACCTCCAAAAGTTTTATATGATGAATTTCTTTATTTCTATTTGCTGAGCTTCATTATTAGAAATTAAAAAGATTTCCTGGATAAACTGCCAACCCATGAAAGAAAACAACCTGAACAGACTATATTCCAAAATGACATCTCCAGATGAAGTAGAGTGTTGTGCTTCTCTTCCACCTGTTTCCCTTTTCTAAGCTTAGGGAGCAATCTGCAGAATAGGGGGCTTGGTAGAATGTATGGGCTGCAATTGGGATGAATTGTGGAATTACAGCAATATAGACTGGGAGCTCCATAGATGGGACGTGCAGGGACATGTTGCTATGTGTGCCTGCCCCCACATAAAGAAGCTAGTGAGGGGCATGTGAGGATGACAGGACTTTTTAAACTAACTGTAAGCTTGGGGATGTGAAAAGACTGGGACTTTTGCTTAAAACAAAACACCCCAAAGGGCCTAATTAAGGTCAAGAGATGACAATCTGGCAAATATATGTACAACTCGCCTGGCCTTTGCATAATGAAGATTTAGGCCAAGAGGGAAGCGATCTGATACAGAAAAATCAGGTTGGTTTGAATCCTCGTAGCCCCGAGAGCCCACTTGCTCTTCGACTACCCTGGGTTCATGCTACACCAGGGACCCGCGTTGTTGACCGGCCTGCTCCTCCCCACCTTTGGAATGTGCATCATTAACCATGTTGTAGCCTTTCTTAAAGGCCAGGTAGAAAAGACCGAACTTATGACCCTCTGCCTTCAATATGACCAGATACCAAGCCAGTCTGACACCCAGGTCTGAGCAACCACTTGCTGGCCTGGAGCTGAGTGAGCCCCCATATCCTGGGTAGTCACCTTATCTCTAACTGCACACTGATGACTAGCTCAAGAGCAGTTGCTTCAAGAGCTGTGCTCCAGATGAAGGGCTCCACCAGGCCAAAGAAGAAAATAAAAAGTGGGAAATAACTGGCATGATAAAGGCACAACACCTGAAAGGATGGCATCTAGAAGGAAGTAAGGTAAGATGGTAGAAGTAGGCCTTGTTTTACACAACTGAGGGGCCCTAATCAGCTGGTCTTAAGTAAACAAGACAGCACCTATAGGAAGTAAGGTAGACAGCACCTAAAGGAAGTAAACGTGATGGGCAAGCTGGTCCGACATAAAAGAAAAAGGACAGCTAAAGGAGTAAGGTAGCATGGCCAGCTTGTTTTGAAAGCCTTTCTAATTGGCTCTAGCTATGTACCTGTAATTTAAGATGATTGGGTGCCAGATTTCATGCTGTGTGTTCCCTTGTGGTCTTTGCCTTATAAGCTGCTGTAGTGCTTGAATAAATGAGATCTGCTGTGACTGACTCCCCTTCTGTCTGAGTGTTTCTGGGACATGGGAGGCTGCTAAGTGGGGCAGACTGCACCTTTCTTTCCCCTTCCATCTGGTTTCGGTGCGGGCAGCCCCTGCAAACTAGGGATTTGGTGCTAGCAATCACAAATGAGGAATGCCATTTCCTGGTTTGTTTCGCTGGGACTCTGTTACTACTTCAACTAGTATAGATGGCTTCCCAGTTTCCATCTATTTACCTACAAAGGTCATGATGCTGTCTTTCATGTTATTGCTGTACAGAACTCCATTGTGTAGAAAGAAACCACTTTCTTTAGCTAAGTCATCAGTTGAGAGACAACTTGGGTTGCTACCAGCTCTTCACTACTGTGGGATGAGAACTGCAAATAAATACAGTTTTTAGTTGACATGTTGCTCCTGGGAGTGGTTGATTCTTCGGTCATACTCAGGGCGTGAAGTGACGCGGGGTTCCGATTCCTAGGGTTTATTTGAGTCTTGTTCAGTATCTCACAATACCATTTTGCCATAGAAGTTGCACAATGGTCTTCCCCATCTAGCGTGAATGATGTTACCCCTCCCTTTCCACCCCCACAAACTCTCACGAAGAGCATTTGGGTGTCCATTTGATATTGATTTTCCTCCTCTTACGCCCGTCTTACTTTGGGGGCAGGCTGCCATATTCCTGTGGTTTTTCATGTGTTCTTGCGAATATGTGAACAGCCTTAATAGTATCTAGTTTACCCTACCACATATATTGTTCACAGACTGTAAATTTTGTATAATGTAAGGGTAATTGACATATTTTAGAGAGTAATATAAATTTAAAAAAAAAAAAAAAAAAAAAAAAAAAATGTTTTTAAAATTAATTTTGTTAATTTTCTTTTACGATGTCCCTAATTTTGGTATAGAACTTTTGTTTATTGGGAGTGGGTGACATCTAACAATTATGTAGCGCTACGTTTAGAGCATACTAAGTAGAGGGAACACCAAACAACAGAAAGGACTGAGTGAAAGAACTGACTGAAACACGTGGAACTTCTGCCCAAAAACAGGAAGGACCTTTGGAAAAGAAAACTTTAAGACATGAGGAAAAGATGTGAGACGTATGGCAGAATTCGTGATCTCCGGTGGAGTAAGGGGAGCCTGGATTGGGAATGATCTAAATTAATAGAAATGTTGTATGAACTGCACGGACAGCTTCAATACAACTAGTTAAAATGAAAAAAGAATAAATGCTCATCAGAGTTATTCTAGGCAGTCTTTAAGGTATTCTTGATCCTTGAAAAAAATCTTTATTGAACTTTTTCCTATTTTATTTGGGTCTCAGATTTTTTGTTTCATATCTACAGGGAATAGTTACTTTCTGTAATACTTTGATGTTGATTTGAAACTCAGTGTGCCACAGGATCTTTTTTATTTGACTGGCTCCATGTATGTTTTAGTGAGAATTTTCCAAAACAGATATCCTCTCCAAACGGGTTTGTGTCATTTTGTTTTATTAGACAGACTCACCCGTCCTGGCATAAAGAGTACATTAATGTATAATAATTTGTTCCTCTCCGAATTAATTTCCCTTTATTGTGCCCAGAACGTTCGCTCTTGGCTTTTCCGTTCCCCATAGTCTAAATTGGGATCATTCAGATTTCCAAGCGTTTTATTGTTTCCTTCCTCCATATCCATGTGTTGAAACCGTAAGTCTAAAGCCTGCCAGCTCATAGTTTAAACATGTATTTGCCTTTGTATTTATGAAAATATAGATGTTGTGTTTTAAAGTGATCGAGCTATAGTGGATAGCTTAGAAATGAACAATATATAATTATCAGTAATTTTCCAGGAAATGAATGAAGTTTTCTTTGATCTTTTTTTTTTTTTTTTTTTAATTAGAAAAAAATTCACTATATTACCTCAGATGATGCACCAAGGACCTTGGGTTAGCCCAGAGAAGACGTAACTTTAAGGTCTTGCAGGACTCAGAGTATACGAAGAATCTGGATTAAGGAGAACATATTGACTTGAGAAATAAGGCGTTAAGAGGTAGACATTTTCTCTTTGCATAAAGAGCCTGAGTTTTTATCATCAAGCAAACAACAAACAAAAAAAGATGGTATAATTCTGGAATATTTAGGATAGGACCTTTCATCCAACCCATTATGAGAACTGGAAGAAATGCTTACTAAAATCTTTTTTCCATAAAACTACTCTAATTTTCAATCATGCCACAAGTTACTTTTCTTAGACCACTGAGGCATTCTCTGGTACTTCAGGTAACTATGTCGGTAGAAGCAGGAGAATTGTTGGGAATGTGGGTGCTGTAAATTTTGGTTAAAATGAAGAAGGAACACATGATACAGTGTCCTCAAAGGTGATGAAGATCAAGGACACCATCCTACTGGCAAGATTGGGAAAATTGTGTTCCTATCCACTTGTCTGGGGGATCACCCATGTTCTCATGCAATAATGAGGAGCAATACAGCGGTAAACAAATGTTTACAGGGTTTACTGTATGATTGCAAGTAGCATTTATTAGAAAGTTTGTAAAGCTACGCAGAATTAGTTTTATAATTCTGAGAAACAAGCCCTTGACAAACATGAAATATTAAAAACAACCCTTGTTCTTATCTGTCCCGCAGGAGGTCCTTTTGCCTCCAATAAAGCAACCATCAAGAGAATCTATCTGGGTTAAATGTAAATATCACAATGCTTTTTTGGTGTTGCAATTTGAAATAGCCACTCTTCTACCATTGAAAATCAGTGATTATTCAGAGATAGTTATAGAGAGCAAAGTATCTATGTGATTGCATGGTTTCGATAACCATCATCATAATGTTATGCACAAAGCCTGATTGCCTTCCATTTTGTTAAAACTCTTATTGAAAAACTGGGTTAATAAGGAGTTTTGCACAAGCATTTTTCTCATGAATTGGCTCTTAGGAATCAAGTGCAAATAATTAAAGATGATGTTATTGTTAAAAGAACTGGCCTATTGTACAAGTTTTGTCATGGTTTAAAATAGCTCATAATTAATTAATTGTCTAAGCTGATCAGTTTATGAAGCAAATTTTCATCCCAATGAAACTGCATTCAACAATTTAGAGTGACTTCCAATTTAAGATGGATAGATTTATGATTATAATTTTCTGCCTATGTATGATGCTAGTGGTAATAAGTAGTCCTTTTTTCCTTTCAAGTGCACCTTTGCAGGAACATGAGTTATTTGGGATAGGTCTTCTGGGGATAGAAACTTTCTCATTAAATAGAATGCATATACTTAAAATGGATTTTTTCCTATATTTAAAAAGCAAAATATAAAAGAGGAGAGCATAGTTGGTATAAGTAATGTTGTTTTTTTAATTTATTTCTGTATGTTGTCCCTGTATGTCTGCATGCAGGTTTGTGCACCCGTGTTGTCAATGCCCCGGAGGTTCAGAAGGGGTGTCGGATTCCCTGGAACTGGAGTTCTCCTGGAATGGGAGTTTCAGACGGTTCTCGCCGCCATGTGGGGCTGTGGAATCGAACCCGGGTCTCTGATAGCGCAGTCGACGCTCTTAACCCAGTCGTGCCGACTCCCTCCAGCCCATAAGTATGTTTTTGTGGTAGCGAAGAGAGGATTGAGACCGAGAGCGCAGCTTCATTTCTAATTCCGAGTTTTGTTCCATCCTTAGCCAGGTCATAATCTCTCTCTATATAAGAGAGCAAGGCTGGTTGCTAAAAAAATTCTGTGCCCTGACTCTTCAGAAAACATGACCCCACAAATGGGAAACAGTTGAGAAATACAGAGAGAAAAGGATGTATTTATCTTTAGTCCGACTCTTTGACATAGTATTTCCATCTAGGTGCTATTACTTTGGGTTATGTTACCATATTTTAGGAAATGGTGATATTGAATTTAGCAAAAAGCGGAAGAATCTATTTCCATTTGTTTTGAAAATGTTGTTTCTTGTTATATGACTTGTAGAATTAGTGTTATACTTGATGTCAAAAACATCTCTGAGCAGTTAGGCTTGGGGAGTTGGAAGTGGAGTAGTATATGTGTCTGTTAGTCTTCTCTGGTATTAACATATTGTTTACCTGAGAGCACCACTGTTAACAGAAACACGGGTCACAGCTTCCTGGTCTTCCTAGCACTCTCTTACCTTTAGTACTGTCAGTCCCATAAAATGAGCTGATGTCTTATGGAATAAGTTGTTGGCACTGGGGTCAGTCATGCCATATTTTTAGTATAAAACTAGTAGTGTTAAGTATAGTTGAGTAATACAAGGTTGTATTATTTCCCCAAATTCCAGAGCAAATAAACCTAGAACTTTATAGCCTTAAATGACAGTGTTGTATACCAAACCAAACATGAGAGAGAGAGAAGGAATGATCATGAACAAAGAACTTAATCTGTAAAGCCAAACAGCTTTCCAAAGTTAAATATCTAAGGTATCCATAGCTTTTAAAATGTGTATTCATTTCAATAATCTACTTGTGTCAAGCTATCCTAAGAAATAATGTAACCATCAGATAAACTACACATTGAGAAGTTCATGGTTGCATTCTTCATAATTGCTAAACACTAGAAGTGGCACAACTATAGCTAAGTAGATGCTTCAAGAATTGTACACATTGATGCATCAAATTATAATACAAATCACAATATGAAATAATGGGGAACATCCTTATGAAATAACCTTAGGTTAGAAAAATCAGAACCACAAGGTTCTACAAGAGCTCCTTTCTTGTTATGCAATATAAATCCTGGCATCGAAAAACAGTGGAAGGACATGAACCTTTAAGGTGGTAGTGGATGTGTTTCAGAGACAGAATGGCAAAGAATTTGGTGGCTAGGCAACTGTCTTCTTATTTCTAACTATCAGCATTTCCCCTCTTTCCCATGACAATCATTCATTTAAATTAAGTCAAAAAATATAAACCTTCCATTTATACTTTCATTTGATTCTCTCCAGTTCTCAGATAGAAAGGGAGCCAATTTGAAGCTCAAGCCCCTGAGCCCTGGCTCTTTCCCAGACACTGTCCTCCCTGACATTCTCCATAAGCAGCTTAGCCTTACAGCTAGGTCCAAGGGCTTCCTCCTGTACCCAGTCCCGGGGATCAGCAGGACCTGCCTCCCCTTCCTCTTCAAATCCTCAGTCACATTAGGATCCTTCTCCAGGAGCAGGGCTTGCCCCCCTTGAGTCCCAGTACTGCCTTTCTTCTCTCCTTTCTTGATTTCCCTTTTGAATCTTCCTGGCAATCTTAGTCCAATACCAGATCGCTGAGTTCTGGAGTATTAACATTTCCATCTGCTGAATTAGAGCTGCTTAAAACCCATCACGCAGACCTCCCTGGGACAAGGTTTCCACCAAAGCAGGCTGTCTGTGGAGAGTGCATGGCTCTAGAAACTGTCCACCAAGAGAGTAGCAGCAATAAGTCTGTGGTGTCACTTCATTCCTTTGTGTCCTAGTCTTCTTCCATTGCTGTGACAAACACTCTGACTGACACCAAACTTGGGGAGAAAAAGGTTTACGCAGCTTAAATCTCCTGGGTCACAGTCCAGCAACTTAGGGAGCCCAAGGCAGAACTCAGGGCAGGAACCTGGAGCGAGCTGAAGCACAGGCCATGGAGGATGCTGTTCACTGGCTTGCTCCCCTGGCTCTGCCCAGCTCCTTCTTTTTTTTTTTTAATTAATTTATTTATTTATTATGTGTCAGTGTACTGTCCTGCATGTAGGTTTGTGCAACCGTGTCCTGTAATGCCGTGGAGGTCAGAAGAGGGTGTCGTGATTCCCCTGAACTTGAGTTCTCCTGGAACTGGAGTTACAGATGGTTCCAAGCCGCCATGTGGGTGCTGGGGGATCGAACCCGGGTCCTCTGCAAGAGCATCGGTGCGGTGCTCTTAACCACTAGGCTATCTCTCCAGCCTCAGCTGCCTTCTTATACAGTACACAGCAACTGCCCAGGGTGGCAACACCACTGTGGGCTGGGCCTCTCCCCCGCCACTGACATCAAGACAATATGTCCACGATGTGGCCATCAGGCCAATCAAATGGAGGCATATCCCCATTTGGGCTCCCTCAACCCATGTTTGTCAAGTTGACACTAAGCTACCAGCACCGTTTACAGTACCCAGGAATCATGGAAAATGCTTAATGAGGGCAATGAAGGTTATTTAGGGAGTCACAATTGGGTCAGCCTGGCTCTGCCTTTCAGAATTTGGTTAATAGACTTTTTCAGGTTTGCCACAAAAATTGATATTGCCATCATTTACATCAAACTAACTTACAGATAAAATTATTTCAGTGACAGTTATTTCATACAGGCTCAGGCAGGTTGTGGTTAATTTGATTTCATCACTGGTAAATCTGGAAAATGTGAACAGAAACTAAGTTCTTCAAAATAGTGGAAAAGGAAAGTATGCAACATGCCTATAGCTGGATTTCGAGTAATCATAAACAAGATGTACCTGCTCTGGTCAGGTCACTGTGCAAGATCTGATAAAGGGTAAATATGAGTAAACATATTCTAAATACTCCAGAAAGTTACAAATGACAGTGGAACCTCTCCTACTCATGGTCAGAGTGTGTCTGGTGAAGTTAATTTATCAGGTCAAGGAAAAAGGCCCCTTTGTCTTTCTTCTGTATCATCCTCGGGGACACCGACTTTTCCCCTTAAGGGGACTGCTGGAACACTTTGAAGGGCTTAATATCGAAGCAAGTTTAAAAAGGGAAAGGGGGCAATTTCCATTTTTCTTGTTGTTTTAAAGTGTGAGATAGGCCTGTACAATGAGGTGATCTCCACAGTTCATCACAAGAGAAATTTGCCTAAGTTTGCAGAAAACCCTAGCAAGAGGTACAACATTATGTGCCTGAGCATGAAGCTGTCTCTGGTGCTTTCTTACCACTACCATTTGTCACCAATGATCACTCGGTGTTCCTTCAGCAGACAGAGAGGGACAGAGAGAGGAGATGAATTCTGATAGAAGAAACAAAACCAAACAAGCCCAAAACCCTCTGTAGACTTCCTGTCTCACACAGTTGCTTAGGAAATCACGGTTTTTTTTTTTCCTGAAAGCCTTACTGACAGGTGTTACAAAATAAATCCCGGAATTATCTAATGAGAAGCAATTATATAGCACCATAGTATCCTTTTTTTCATCATTTTTATCATTATAAACTAGTACTAAGTCAACATACACGCAGAAAACAGAAGTGACTCAACTGCTTTCTACCTATAGGAAGCTTAACAGGTAAATTGACCAGCCAGGAAGTTCTATAAGAAAGCAGATATGTCTTTGGCTAGTAAAAAAAAATAACCATAGGAAACAGAGTAATCTTTAAAAAGACTAATTTTTTTAAAATTGTTTATTTATTTTTATGTGTATGAATGTACTGTCTGCAGGTAGGTTTGTGCACCTGTGTCGTGCAATGCCGCGGAAGTCAGAAGAAGGGGTGTCAGATTCCCCTGGAACTGGAGTTAAAGACAATTCTCTTGGGGCTTGAGAGACAGCCTAGCGGTTAAGAGAACTGACTAGCTCTTGCAGAGGACTCCAGTTCTATCCCAGCACCCACGTGGAGGCTAAGAACCATCTGTACTCCAATTCCAATTCCAGGAGAACTCCAGTTCCAGTGGAATATGACACCCTCTTCGGACCTCTGGGGCATTGCACGACACAGTTGCAGAACCTACATGCAGACAGTAACTCATACACATACCAAGNTCGTGCAATGCCGCAGAGGTCAGAAGAGGGTGTCATATTCCACTGGAACTGGAGTTCTCCTGGAATTGGAATTGGAGTTACAGATGGTTCTTAGCCTCCACGTGGGTGCTGGGGATAGAACTGGAGTCCTCTGCAAGAGCAGTCAGTTCTCTTAACCGCTAGGCTGTCTCTCAAGCCCCAAGAGAATTGTCTTTAACTCCAGTTCCAGGGGAATCTGACACCCTCTTCTGACTTCCGCGGCATTGCACGACACAGGTGCACAAACCTACATGCAGACAGTACATTCATACACATAAAAAATAAATAAAAATTTTTAAAAATTAGTCTTTTTAAAGATTACTCTGTTTCCTATGAGTTATTTTTTTTTACTAGCCAAAGACATATCTGCTTTCTTATAGAACTTCCTGGCTGGTCAATTTACCTGTTAAGCTTCCTATAGGTAGAAAGCAGTTGAGTCACTTCTGTTTTCTGCGTGTATGTTGACTTAGTACTAGTTTATAATGATAAAAATGATGAAAAAAAGGATACTATGGTGCTATATAATTGCTTCTCATTAGATAATTCCGGGATTTATTTTGTAACACCTGTCAGTAATTGCTTTCAGGAAAAAAAAAAAAACCTTGTATTTCCTAAGCAACTGTGTGAGACAGGAAGTCTACAGAGGGTTTTGGGCTTGTTTGGTTTTGTTTCTTCTTATTCAGAATTCATCTCCCTCTTCTGTCCCTCTCTGTCTGCTGAAGGAACACAGAGTGATCATTGGTGACAAATGGTAGTGGTAAGAAAGCACCAGAGACAGCTTCATGCTCAGGCACATAATGTTGTACCTCTTGCTAGGGTTTTCTGCAAACTTAGGCAAATTTCTCTTGTGATGAACTGTGGAGATCACCTCATTGTACAGGCCTATCTCACACTTTAAAACAACAAGAAAAATGGAAAATTGCCCCTTTTCCCTTTTTAAACTTGTCTTCGATATTAAGCCATCTCAAAGTGTTCCAGCAGTCCACTTAAGGGGAAAAGTCGGTGTCCCCGAGGATGATACAGAAGAAAGACAAAGGGGCCTTTTTCCTTGACCTGATAAATTAACTTCACCAGACACACTCTGACCATGAGTAGGAGAGGTTCCACTGTCATTTGTAACTTTCTGGAGTATTTAGAATATGTTTACTCATATTTACCCTTTATCAGATCTTGCACAGTGACCTGACCAGAGCAGGTACATCTTGTTTATGATTACTCGAAATCCAGCTATAGGCATGTTGCATACTTTCCTTTTCCACTATTTTGAAGAACTTAGTTTCTGTTCACATTTTCCAGATTTACCAGTGATGAAATCAAATTAACCACAACCTGCCTGAGCCTGTATGAAATAACTGTCACTGAAATAATTTTATCTGTAAGTTAGTTTGATGTAAATGATGGCAATATCAATTTTTGTGGCAAACCTGAAAAAGTCTATTAACCAAATTCTGAAAGGCAGAGCCAGGCTGACCCAATTGTGACTCCCTAAATAACCTTCATTGCCCTCATTAAGCATTTTCCATGATTCCTGGGTACTGTCAAGTGTGCTGGATAGCTTTAGTGTCAACTTGACACACCTGGGTTGAGGGAGCCTCAATTGGGGAATTGGCTCCATTGGATTGGCCTGTGGCCACATCTGTGGAGTATTGTCTTGATTGTCCAGTGGCGGGGGAGAGCCCAGCCCACAAAGAGTGGTGCCACCCTGGACAGGTTGCTGTGTACTGTATAAGAAGGCAGGCTGAAGGCTGGAGAGATAGCCTAGTGGTTAAGAGCACCGCACCGAATGCTCTTGCAGAGGACCCGGGTTCGATCCCCAGCACCCACATGGCGGCTGAGAACCATCTGTAACTCCAGTTCCAGGAGAACTCCAGTTCCAGGGGAATCCGACACCCTCTTCTGACCTCCACGGCATTGCACGACACGGGTGCACAAACCTACATGCAGACAGTACACTCGTACACATAATAAATAAATAAAATTAATTAAAAAAAAAAAAGAAGGCAGGCTGGGCATGAGCCAGGGGAGCAAGCCAGTGAACAGCATTCCTCCATGGCCTGTGCTTCAGCTCCTGCCTCCAGGTTCCTGCCCTGAGTTCCTGCCTTGGGCTCCCTAAGTGCTGAACTGTGACCCAGGAGATGTAAGCTGCGTAAACCTTTTTCTCCCCAAGTTGGTGTCAGTCAGAGTGTTTTGTCACAGCAATGGAAGACAGACTAGGACACAAAGGAATGAAGTGACACCACAGACTTATTGCTGCTACTCTCTTGGTGGACAGTTTCTAGAGCCATGCACTCTCCACAGACAGCCTGCTTTGGTGGAAACCTTGTCCCAGGGAGGTCTGCGTGATGGGTTTTAAGCAGCTCTAATTCAGCAGATGGAAATGTTAATACTCCAGAACTCAGCGATCTGGTATTGGACTAAGATTGCCAGGAAGATTCAAAAGGGAAATCAAGAAAGGAGAGAAGAAAGGCAGTACTGGGACTCAAGGGGGGCAAGCCCTGCTCCTGGAGAAGGATCCTAATGTGACTGAGGATTTGAAGAGGAAGGGGAGGCAGGTCCTGCTGATCCCCGGGACTGGGTACAGGAGGAAGCCCTTGGACCTAGCTGTAAGGCTAAGCTGCTTATGGAGAATGTCAGGGAGGACAGTGTCTGGGAAAGAGCCAGGGCTCAGGGGCTTGAGCTTCAAATTGGCTCCCTTTCTATCTGAGAACTGGAGAGAATCAAATGAAAGTATAAATGGAAGGTTTATATTTTTTGACTTAATTTAAATGAATGATTGTCATGGGAAAGAGGGGAAATGCTGATAGTTAGAAATAAGAAGACAGTTGCCTAGCCACCAAATTCTTTGCCATTCTGTCTCTGAAACACATCCACTACCACCTTAAAGGTTCATGTCCTTCCACTGTTTTTCGATGCCAGGATTTATATTGCATAACAAGAAAGGAGCTCTTGTAGAACCTTGTGGTTCTGATTTTTCTAACCTAAGGTTATTTCATAAGGATGTTCCCCATTATTTCATATTGTGATTTGTATTATAATTTGATGCATCAATGTGTACAATTCTTGAAGCATCTACTTAGCTATAGTTGTGCCACTTCTAGTGTTTAGCAATTATGAAGAATGCAACCATGAACTTCTCAATGTGTAGTTTATCTGATGGTTACATTATTTCTTAGGATAGCTTGACACAAGTAGATTATTGAAATGAATACACATTTTAAAAGCTATGGATACCTTAGATATTTAACTTTGGAAAGCTGTTTGGCTTTACAGATTAAGTTCTTTGTTCATGATCATTCCTTCTCCTCTCTTACATGTTTGGTATGGTATACAACACTGTCATTTAAGGCTATAAAGTTCTAGGTTTATTTGCTCTGAGAATTATGGGGAAATAATACACTTGTATTACTTCAATATATACTTAACACTACTAAGTTTTTATACTAAAAATATGGCATGACTGACCCCAGTGCCAACAACTTATTCCATAAGACATCAGCTCATTTTTATGGGACTGACAGTACTAAAGGTAAGAGAGTGCTAGGAAGACCAGGAAGCTGTGACCCGTGTTTCTGTTAACAGTGGTGCTCTCAGGTAAACAATATGTTAATACCAGAGAAGACTAACAGACACATATACTACTCCACTTCCAACTCCCCAAGCCTAACTGCTCAGAGATGTTTTTGACATCAAGTATAACACTAATTCTACAAGTCATATAACAAGAAACAACATTTTCAAAACAAATGGAAATAGATTTCTTCCTCTTTTTTGCTAAATTTCAATTATTCACTTCATTTCCTAATAATATGGTTTAACATAACCTTCAAAGTTAATAGTCTCTAATGATTTGGAATACATATTGTCAAAGAGTACTGACTCATAAAAACATCTTCTTTTCTCTCTGTATTTCTCAACTTTTCCCATTTGAGGGGTCATGTTTTCTGAAGAATGTCAGGGCACAGAATTTTCTTAGCAACCAGCCTTGCTCTCTTTTTATATAGAGAGAGATTATGACCTGGCTAAAGGATGGAACCTAATTAACTCGGAATTAGAAATGAAGCTTTCGCCTCTGGTTTCTCAATCCTCTCTTCCTGCTACTCTATCAAAAACATTACTTATTGGGCTGGAGGGATGGCCTAGCGGTTAAGAGTGTCGACTGCTCTTACAGAGGACCCGGGTTCGATCCACAGCGCCCACATGGCGGCCGAGAACCGTCTGAAACTCCAATTCCAGGAGAACTCCAGTTCCAGGGGAATCCGACACCCTCTTCTGACCTCCGCGGCATTGCACAACACGGGTGCACAAACCTGCATGCAGACAGTACATTGGTACACATACAGAAATAAATTAAAAAAAAAAACATTACTTATACCAACTATGTTTCTTCCTCTTTTATATTTTTGCTTTTTAAATACTTATGAAAAATCCATTTTAAGTATAATGCATTCATATTTAATGAGAAAGTTTCTAATCCCCAGAAGACCTATCCCAAATAACTCATGTTCCTTGCAAAGGTGCACTTGAAAGGAAAAAAGGACTACTTATTACCACTAGCATCATACATAGGCAGAAAATTATAATCATAAATCTATCCATCTTAAATTGGAAGTCACTCTAAATTGTTGAATGCAGTTTCATTGGGATGAAAATTTGCTTCATAAACTGATCAGCTTAGACAATTAATTAATTATGAGCTATTTTAAACCATGACAAAACTTGTACAATAGGCCAGTTCTTTTAACAATAACATAATTTTAATTATTGCACTGCATTCCTAAGAGCAATTTCATGAGCAAAAATGCTTGTGAAAACTCCTATTAACCCAGTTTCAATAAGAAGTTTTAACAAAATGGAAGGCAATCAGGCTTTGTGCATAACATTATGATGATGGTTATCGAAACCATGCAATCACATAGATACTTTGCTCTCTATAACTATCTCTGAATAATCACTGATTTTCAATGGTAGAAGAGTGGCTATTTCAAATTGCAACACCAAAAAAGCATTGTGATATTTACATTTAACCCAGATAGATTCTCTTGATGGTGTTTATGAGGAAAAGGACTCCTGCGGGACAGATAAGAACAAGGGTTGTTTTTAATATTTCATGTTTGTCAAGGGCTTGTTTCTCAGAATTATAAAAACAATTATGCGTAGCTTTGACAAACTTTTAAAAATGCTACTGCAATTATACAGTAACCTGTAAACATTGTCTTACCTGCTGTATGCTCCTCATTATTGCTGAGAACATGGTGATCCCCAGACCCAAGTGGAAGGAACACAAATTTCTCAATCTTCCAGTAGGATGGTGTCATCTGATCTTCATCACCCTTTGAGGACAATGTATTCATTGTGTTCCTCTTCATTTTTAACATAATTTACAGCACAATTCACAATATCCTAGCTTTTCATCAGACATAGTTTACCTGAAGTACCAGAGAATGCCTCAGTGGTCTAAGAAAAGTAACTTGTGGCATGATTGAAAATTAGAGTAGTTTTATGGAAAAAAGATTTTGCTAACATTTCTCCAGTTCTCAAAATGGTCTGGATGAAAGGTCCTACATAAATATTCCAGATTCTACCCATCTTTTTTGTTTGTTTTGTTCTGCTGATGATAAAAATCAGGCCTCTTTTATGCAAGAAAATGTTCTACCTTTAAGCTTTATTCTCAAGTCAATATGTTCTTCCTTAATCAGATTCCTCGTAGTACTCTGAGTCCTGCAAGACTTAAAGTTACGTCTTCTCTGGGCTAACCCAAGGTCCTTGGTGCATCATCTGAGGTAATATGAGCCTTCTAAAGACTATTGAATTTCAAAAAGATCAAAGAAAACTTCATTCATTTCCTGGAAAATTACTGATAATTATATATTGTTCATTTCTAAGCTATCCACTATAGCTATCACATTTAAAAAACATCTATATTTCATAAATACAAAGGAAACATACCTGTTTAAATATGAGCTGGCATGCTTTAGACTAAGGTTTCAAACAGGATATGGAGAAGGAAACAATAAAAGCTTGGAAATTCTGAATGATCCCAATTAGACTATGGAAAGGAAAAGCAAGGAGAGAAACGTCTGGGCACACATAAAGGAAAATATTCGGAGAGGAAACATTCTTACTACATTAGATGTATCTTTATGCCAGAGGGTGAGGCTGTCTAATAAACAAATGACACAAAACGTTTGGAGAGGATATCTGTTTTGGAAAATTCTCACTAAAACATACATGGAGCCAGTCAAATAAAAAAGATCCTGTGGCACACTGAGTTTCAAATCAACATCAAAGTATTACAGAAAGTAACTATTCCCTGTAGATATGAAACAAAAAATCTGAGACCCAAATAAATGAGGAAAAAAGTTCAAATAAAGATTTTTTTCAAGGATCAAGAATACCTTAAAGACTTCTAGAAACTCTGAGATTATATTTTTTATTTTTTAAATATTTTATTGAAGGTCCGTGCATTTCATACAACATTTCTCAATCTAATTTAGATTCATTCCCCTCCATGCTCCTTACTCCACCGGAGATCACGAATTCTGCCATACATGTCTTACATCTTTTTCTCAGTCTTTTTAAAGTTTTTCTTTTCAAAGGTTTACTGTTTTGGGCAGAAGTTTACTGTTTCAGTCAGTTCTTTCACTCAGTCCTTTTGTTGTTGTTGTTCCCTCTAATTAGTATTGCTCTAAAATATGCATATATAATATGTATATATGTCACACATATACCAAAATTATGACATCTTAAAATAAACTACAAATTAATTTTAAAACACGTTTAGGAATTCACATTTTCCTCTTTAATTTTATATTACTCTAAAACATGCATATATACCCTCTACCCATATACCAAAATTACAGTCTGAAAATAAGTGGTAGGGTAACTCTAGATACTATTAAGGTGTTCACATTTTAATAGTACAATTAAAACCACCTTAATATTTCATCTTACCCCAACTAAGACTGGCTAAGATTAGGAAAACAAATGACACCAAATGCTTGAGAGTTTGTGGGGAAAGGGGAACACTCATTCACTGCTAGCGGGAATGCAAATTTGTGCAACTTCTATGGAAAGTGGTATGGAGAATACTGAAAAGACTCAAATTAAACCTAGAATCTGACCCAGTCACATCACGCCCTGAGTATATACCTGTAAGAATCAACCACTCCCAGAGAAACATGCAAAACTGTATTTATTGCAGTTCTCATCACAAGTGTGAAGAGCTGGAAGCAACCCAAGTGTCTCTCAACTGATGAATAGATAAAGAAATGTGGTATATTTACACAATGGAGTTCTGTACAGCAATAACATGAAAGACAGCATCATGACCTTTGTAGGTAAGTGGATGGAACTGGAAGCCATTATACTAAGTGAAGTAACAGAGTCCCAGGTAAACAAACAAGGAATGGTATCCCTCATTAGTAGATGCTAGCACCAAATCCCTAGTTGCAGGGGTCCTGCCCCTCACAGCAACCAGATGGAAGGGGAAATACAGGTGTGCAGTCTGCCCCACCTAGCAGCCTCCCATGTCCCAGAAACACTCAGACAGATGGTGAGTAAGTTACAGCCAATCTCGTTTATTGCAAGCACTACAGCAGCTTATAAAGGCAAAAACCACAAGGGAACACCCACAGCATGAAACTGGCAGCCAATCATCTTAAAGGTCAAATAGCTAGAGCCAATTAGAAAAGTTTCAAAACAAGCCTGGCCATGCCTACCTTACTTCCTTTAGCTGTCTTGTTTATGTAGGACCAGCTGGCCCATCTACTTTACTTCCTTTAGGTGCTGTCTACCTTACTTCCTATAGGTGCTGTCTTGTTTACTTAAGACCAGCTGATAAGGCCCCTCAGTTGTAAACAAGCCTTACTTCTACCATCTACCTTACTTCCTTTAGATGCCATCTTTCAGGTGTTGTTGCCTCTCATGCCCCTTCATCTCCCCCTTTTTATTTTCTTCTTTGGCCTGGTGGAGCCCTTCATCTGGAGCACAGCTCTTGAAGCAACTGCTCTTGAGCTAGTCATCAGTGTGCAGTTAGAGATAAGGTGACTACCCAGGATATGGGGGCTGACTCAGCTCAAGGCCAGCAACGGGCATCTGACTGGTTCAGGATCTGGTCATATTGAAGACAGAGGATCATAAGTTGGACCTTTTCTACCTGGCCTTTAAGAAAGGCTACAAACGATTAATGTTGCATGGTCCAAAGGTGGGGAGGAGCAGGAGAGTAACAAGAGGTCCCATGGTGTAGAAACCAGGGTAGTCGAGCAAGGGGACTGCTGGTACCAGGATTCAAACCAACCCTGATTCTGTATCAGATCCTCTCCCTCTTGGCCAATCTTTCATTATTGCAAAGGCCAGGTGAGTTGTACATACATTTGCCAGATTGTCCCCTCTTGACCTTAATTAGGCCCTTTGGGGAGTTTTGGTTAAGCAAGTCCCAGTCTCTTCACATCCCCAAGCTTTACAGTAAAAGTCCTGTCCATCCCCACATGCCCCCACAAGCTTTCTTGATGTGGGGGCAGGGCACACATAGAAACATGTCCCCTGCAGTCCATTTATGGAGTCCAGTCTATATTGCTGTAATTCCACAATTCATCCCAATTGCAGCCCTTACATTCTACCATGCTCCCTCTTCCACAGAAAAGGGGCGCAAGTGGGCAAAAAGCAAAACAGTCTTTCTCTGGAGATGTCATTCTGGACTCTGATCAGTTTAGGCTGTTTTCTTTCATGGGTTGGCAGTTTATCCAGGAATATCTTTTTAATTCTACTAATGAAGCTCAAGCAATTAGAAATACAGAAAGTCTCTCATATTAAAACTTTGGGGTACCTGGAAGGTAACTTCATTAGGACACATTATAAAGAGTTGTTACAAATAGAATTCACAGAGGTGTTTGATGCCTGCAGCTCAGGGAGCGTGAGGTTTTTCTTCCTTAATGTTCAGATGGGTCAGCTTCTCAGCTGGTATTTGTTGGTACATTTTGCACAATGCAAAGCTGTATATTTTTTCTCAGCCATTAAGTTGATGGCGTTTTGACCTGTGGGAACATGCAAATCTTTTCCCATAGCTAGTTTTAAGATTTAAATTGAAAAACTTGACAAAAAGTTTAATATATAACCATACCCCCCTTTTTTTATTTTAGGTTTCTATTTTTTTGACCCATGAATCTCAAAAAGGCAGTTAGTTGTATTACACATACCTATAGGCAGGAATCAAGGTGTAAATTTTCATTAAATTTACCTAAGCTGTTTATCATTGACTGTATGTTAATTTGGGAAGAAAACTTAATTCCCTTAGTTAAATCATCCTACAGGTAAAAGAAAATGTTACAAGATGATACTGTACAACACAAAAATTTATAGAAAACATTTGTACGCATTAACCCCAAAGTTGTTGTTATGCAAATTAAGTAAAACAAATGTGGACAAAAATTTATATTTCCAATTAGCTTAAATGTATTACCACTTTTGTTAAAACCCTTTTAACCAATGTTGTTTAATATAGACATTTTTACTTTTACTAAGTCCTAACATACCATATAGTATGTAGACAAAGCTTTGGTAAATTTGGAGACCTGTTAATCACAAATTAAATGTTCCTTAAAATTCTTTTACTAGACTGTGACTTCAGAGAAATCAAGTCCATTAACTTATATTTATTTATTTGTATTTCTGTATAAATCTCTACTGAAATACGTCTATATAAATGTATAATACTTATTTCAAACATCACTATAAATCCTATAAAGTGGGTTTATAACAATCATTTTCCTTTCAGTCCTTGGAGGCGGTTTTTCCAGGCCTGGCACAAAACCCTGTTTTAAAGATGCTTTACTTAGTTGTTAAATTTTTTACAATACACATTTAACCATACTTTAAATTATATCTAAATTAAAATAAGATTATTGCTTAAAACCAATGTTACTTTTTGTCTCAGGCATTGAAGGAGTGTAGTTGATAGTGGTACCATACACCCATAAAGTAGCTAACTGCAACAGCATTTGTACAATCAGTAATTTTTTTAACCAAGACAAGCAAATTACACAAGTGACCATAGAAGTTTAACTAATTAATAGAGCTGCATCTGAGTTGGAGGGGCCAGTTCCAGTTTGGAGGAACTGTATAAATGCATATTAACATTTACATAAATCCAATTAACATAACATCAAAAAATATAAACCAAGTTTTGTATAGGTTGAATCTGTAAAGTAAATTATAGTTGACTTTTTTAAAACACGGGAGTTTAGAAAACAAAATATACATACATACCCACGTGTGCGCACACACACATACATACAAGCATACACAAACATGTACAAAGGAAAAAAGGTCATGAGATCAATCTGTAGGAAGAAAGTTACATTATTGTCTTATACTCAATGAGAAAATGTCATTTACACAATTAAGGTTCGGCTTGAGTCTTCGCAGAGGTCCACTGTCTGTCTTCTGAGTATTGGAATAAAAGCTGCACCTTCAAAACACAATGCAAGATGAAGCACTGCCCCCAGGCAAGAGTACCCAAGGCCTTATGCTTACCACTGAAACACATAATACTATAAAGCTAGTCCTTCCCCCAACAGCCATCCACTGTTTCCAGAGCAGGAGAGGAACACAGAGCAACAGAGCCTTCCCACAGTCAGAGAGGGCCTTATAGATTAGGCTGGCCCTGAACTCACAGGCATCCACATGGATTAAAGGCGTGGGCCACCAAGCCTGGAATTTACAAGCTCAATTTGCATCACAGAATACTGACCTCTAGAAGAGATTTGGGGGGAAGTTTAGCAGACAAAAAGAAACTTTAGCAGAATTAAGCACTATTTTACACTATTTAACACTATTTACAGAAAAATTTTTAGGGAGGACTTTTTAAAAACACACTTAGACTGTGGCTGACTTTTCATAAACTTCCATGAAAGCCAATGTTGGTAGACTAATTCCTTCGTAGTTGCCTCTACAATCCAAGTCAGCCTGTGCAAAGATGTAAGGCAAGTGCATGGGAGAAGAAAAGTTCCTCTCGAAATTTCTCTGAATACCCACCACCTGGGAAGGCTGGGGAAGCAACAGATGCCCCCAATCCAGGGAAGCCAAAACGGCACCCATGGGCTCCATAATCATGTCCTGCTGAGTGGGTGAAAACCCACAGGAGAATACAAGCTTTCCAAAGCCTATCAGATAAAGGATTGACAGCATGCAGGCCAAGTCCCCATCAGGCACACCAGTAATGTCAATAGGATAATTCTCTCTGCCTCCATCCTTAGTCGGTGCCTTCACTGATATGAAGATGCTAAACTTTTTCCATGCCACAACTTGAAACACAACAGCCACAATAAACCACAGCACACAGTCAATGAACACATGCCATACATCACAAAACAATTCCTCCTGACTGTGGGGACCTGGCCCCTCCGTAGGCCTCACCAAGCCGCCCTCTCTGCTGCTCTCACTTGGCCACCCGAGGCTCGGCTGCCTGGTTCCTGTTGAACCCTAGTGGCATATACATCTGCCACCTCCCCCCCTCCTGCCTAGCTGCCCCCGTCTGCTGAGAAGGGTGGTCATGGTAGGATAAAAACCCAGTAGGGGGGTCAATCCCCAGATGAGTCTCCCTCTGGCATGCCAGGCCCTCAACTCTTACCCATGTGTTGGCTTTAAAAACATTGGCCCATACCTTTGCCACATTGGAGTCAGTGAGCTCCAACCCATGGTAATCAACATGTAGCACAGCTCCTGTAGTGCTGGGTCCCTCTTGGAAGTTGTGTTACCCATCTTTTTGGGTCTCACCTGCCCTGGAATCCTCTATTGGCCCCTTCCTGTATGTCCTCTTCCTTCGTGCACCATGTTGGGCACCAGATGTGGGGTCCTGCTCCACACAGCAACAGACAGAAGGGGAAAGACAGGTGTTCAGTCTGCCCCACCTAGCAGCCTCCCGTGTCTCAGAGACACTCAGACAAATGGGGAATCAGTCACAGCCAATCTCTTTATTGCAAGCACTACAGCAGCTTATAAAGGCAAAGACCACAAAGGAACACCCACAGTGTGAAACAGGCAGCCAATCATCTTAAAGGTCAAATAGCTAGAGCCAATCGGAAAAGTTTCAAAGCAAGCCTGACTGTGCCTACCTTTCTTCCTTTAGTGGTCTTGTTTACTTGGGACCAGCTGGCCCATCTACCTTACTTCCATTAGGTGCTGTCTTGTTTACTTAAGACCAGCTGATAAGGGCCTCAGTTGTAAACGAGCCTGGCCCATCTACCTTACTTCCTTTAGGTGTTGTCTTTAGGGTGTTGTTGCCTCTCATGCCCCTTCACCTAGTTGTAAGGCAAACTGAGCAATGTTAATGTTATAAAAAACTATTTCATTTAGTAGTATTCCATAAGCATATTTAAATTTATTATTAAAATACATTTATTAGTAATTCCACCTAACAGTCCATAAGCCCTTCTTTTGGAGAACACATTCTGGAGAATTAGAATTAATTTATGATGTACCTGAATCAACTTGACTATCATAGAAGAAAGTCCTAAAATTCGAATGCCTGAATGTGGGTCTGCTTTCAAATTTAATTCTGATATGAAATTGAAATTCTAGCTTAAACATTCTGTACCCCAGTGTTTTCTTATCTGTAAAATTAAGATCATAATAGAATTTATATGCTGAGAACATTGTGAATCCCAGATGAACATCATGTGTTATCACCATCCTCTTGCTCTTCACTAACAAATTAGCCACATTGAAGAAGTGGAGGAGATGAGAACTAGCTGAGATAGACCAAAATTTTCCCATGATTACCACTACACAATTCCAGTTTCTTTTTGTTTTATTTTATTTATTTCTGTATGTGTATGAATGTACTGTCTGCATGCAAGTGGGTGCACCTGTGTCGTGCAATGCCGCGGAGGTCAGAAGAGGGTGTCGGATTCCCGGGAACTGGAGTTCTCCTGGAATTGGAGTTTCAGATGGTTCTCGGCTGCCATGTGGGTGCTGGGGATCAAACCCCAGTCCTCTATAAGAGCGGTCGGCACTCTTAACCGCTAGGCCATCTCTCCAGCCCACAATTCCAGTTTCTTACACAAGTGCCAACAGGGAGCTTTTTTCAAATCTTAAAGGTTATCTAGGACATGTGTCTTAAACATGTTATGCCAGAAACAGAGATAAACATGCTTGCATCTTTCCATGTCAGATTGTACTGAAAAAAGTAAATTCACAAGGTACATGCTTTCAAAAGTAGCAGTTTTACTGATAATTCAGTTTTCCTTGGAATTGGATGAAGTAAACACATATCCCTTTATTTCAAACTTAATTACTAAAAATAACTCTCAATCACATATCACACAGTAAATATATCTGTATATCTTTATATATTTGTGTGGGCCTATGGGGTTCCTGGGTGTCCAGTGCCATCTTCCCCAGCTGGCATAAAGCCATTTTACTCTCACATTAAGCTGCTCATGTTCCAGGCCACAGGGGGCAGAGCCACAGGTGAGGGGAGGGGAGAAGGGAAGGACTTGAGAGACTGGTAAACTTGGCAGGTCACTGACCTGGGAGCTGGCCAAGATGGATCAGACTCGTCTATTTGCAGGAGTCTGAGGTCTTATATACCAACATTTAGCAGGGTTTTGAGGCAAGAATGGGGGTTGGGAAGGTGTACAGGAAATGTCAGTGTCTCATGTTTCCATGAGCCACCATCAGCTCCACTGGGCTAGCACCGAGATAGCGCAGGAATGTGACACATTTGCCCTGAAGTTCAAAGCATGTGCTGTAGGGTTTAGTCTATCAATCTTGGTGGGGGGGGGGTTGGCTTATGCCCCCAGCCTTCACAGTAATCATGGTAAAAAGCCAGGCCCCACTTAATGCTCTAACCAGTTGAGATATTAAGCCCCACATATTTGGGTTACAGAAATGGACACGTATGTTTAAAGAGGTGGTGACAGAGTTCAAGAGATTTCAGAAATGGACTAGCGGAAAGGTAGATTTGTGTTTATAAGATATGGATACCAAACCAGTTGTGGGCAAGAAGCTGCCTCTTTGGAGTTGGCTATCTGTGGAGAAAGTAATTTTCCCTTGTAGGAACATAAACAGATATGAAGCAAGCAATCTGAGACCAGAAAAATGAGGAAAAAAAGTTCAAATAGAGATTTTTCAAAGGTAAGGAATACCTTAAAGACTTCTAGAAGATCTCAGATTATTTAAAAAAAAAAAAACTTTCTATTTAGTAGTTAAGAGTGAAGCCAATGAGTCCAGTTACTAGGCTGAAAGGACAGGACCAGGTCCAGAGCCCTGAACAGGCAGGTGGGTGAACAGGTCCAGCAGACACATAGGAAATCAGGCAGACTGCAGTTGAGTAGGGTGCATCAATGGCAGAGACCTAGCTTGAGCCTAGGCTCGAGGCACAGTCAAAAGTTCTCTGTCAGTCCTTGATGTACACACAGGGTATTAGCTGACAGGTGGTATAGCTCTTCCCATAATAGTGGGAGATATCTACCTGTTTGTCAGGCCCAAATGAAGAAGTTACACCTGTTCCTCAATCTAGCATGCTTAATAACCTCATAGGCCTGGTTTCTCTGATATGATTTTATTATGCCCAATGTGACCTTATAGTCTCAATTAACTCTTATGGGAATGTCTTTTATAAATGGAAAATATCTAGACTGATGACCTTTAATTAACCCCGAGCAAAACCATGTGCTCTTGTGTCTTGTGACCTGATCTCATTTCCTTGGTAACCTCAATTTGGTACTGCACCCAAAGAGATAATGAATGAATTGGTGGATATGCTTGAGAATTAACATATCAGAATGCTCAAGGGCAGCACACCCATCTCCATTGCATACAGCGGAAAATGGAAAGGTCCTGTGCCTGAGCAAATGAAATATTCTAAAACTATTTGTGAAAAAGTAGATGTTTTAGTAAGAGTAAGGTAAGGCCAAGCTTGTACTTCTCCAATAGAAGCTGGAGAAAGTGTTTTGAATAAAATCATGGCTGGGGATGGGCTCAAGGACACAGGGACAGTAATGGCATTCCACTAAGAGTTTCATCAGCATGGTTCCAAGACACAGACCAGTCCAAGAGATCTCTGGGGGAACAAGTACCCTCTGAGTCGAGACCCATTCTTAAAAACTAAATTTAAGGTGCTGGAGAGATGGTGCAGTGGTTAAGAGCACTAGCTGCTCTAGCAGAAGATCCTGGGTTCCAGGCCCAGCACCCACATGGCAGCTAACAACCATTTATAACTCCAGTTCCAGGAGATTTAACATCCTCCTCTGTCTTCTCAGCATTCTATGGCACAGGTGCACTTACATGCAGGCAGTACACTCATCAGACACATATGAAATAAAGATAAAAAGTTGACAATAAAAATATTTTTTTTAAAAACTAAATTTAATAGCCAGGCATGGTGGTGCACACCTTTAATCCCAGTACTTAGGCAGAGGCAGGCAGATCTCTGTGAGTTCAGGGCCAGCCTGGTCTACATAGGAAGATCCAGGCCAGCTGGGGCTACAGGGAAATCCTGTCTCAGAAACACATAAAAATTCCTAAATTTAAGAACATTTCATTTGTTCAGCTAACTATAATGTGTGCATAGTAACAGTGCACAACCTAATAAATTTATAGGGGGTCACTCTTTATATTTCCAAATAGAAGTCATTTATCAGGCTGTGCTACCTGTGTAGTGCCAGGGAGAGAAAATTGTTTTCCAGTACACCCAGAGCCACAATTATCCTCTGTTATAGTTTGTCTTCCATTGCTGTGACAAAACACTCTGACCGACACCAACTGGGGAGGAAAGGGTTTACTAAGGTTACATCTCCTGGGTCACAGTTCAGCACTTAGGGAGCCCAAGGCAGGAACTCAGGGCAGGAACCTGGCAGGAGGAGCTGAAGCACAGGCCACGGAGGAATGCTATTTACTGGCTTGCTCCCCTGTCTCATGCCTAGCCTGCCCTCTTATACAGTACACAACAACCTGCCCAGGGTGGCACCACTCATTGTGGGCCGGGCCCTCCCACACTGCTGGACAATCAAGACAATACTCCACAGATGTGGCCACAGGCCAGTCCAATGGAGCCAATTCACCAATTGGGGTTCCCTCAACCCAAGTGTGTCAAGTTGACACTAAAGCTATCCAGCACATCCTCCATCCTCAAAATTAACTCAAAAGCTGCTTGTAGAGCAGTCTCTCAGGGCCTGGTCTCAACAGCAAAGAAGTCAGATTAATGGTGGTTCCATTTTCATCACCTGCTGCAATGTTTGCTGACTCAGAGCATGGAACATCATACATAGTAATTAAACATAACAAAAAATGTAACACTTCTTACACATAACTGTTGTACTTGCATTCTTTTTATTTCCTCCCAGTTTCTCTACAACCCATGCCCTTCCCCTCCAACTCCTTTTCAATTTCTTATCACCTTCTGATTGTTATTGTTACATGTACAGCACAAGCACACACACACACACACACACACACACACACATACACACACACACACACACACAGACACACACACACACACACACACACACACACACACACGCACAAAACCTGCTTTGGGTCCGTTTAGTGGTTTAGTGGTGTCTGTGTGTTCCTGTGTTTAGGGCTGCCCACAAGAGATTAGATAACCTCTCAGGATGTAAGTCCCCAGAGAAAATTGATTCTCCCTCCCTCAGTATCCATTGATTGCCTTTGGCTCTTCATCTTCAGGTGGAACCCTATGAAATGCAGTATATTATATTTAACAGGAATCTGAGAAAGAGAGAGGGGTAGTGTGGCATTTTTATTTCTAGACCTGGATTACATCACTCGGTACCTTTTATTTTTTCAGTCCCATGCATTCACCTATAAATTTCATAATTTTATTTTTCTTTCAGCTGAATAAAATTCTATTATGTATATGTACCACACTTTCATTATCCATTCATTAGCTAATAGGCACCTAAGCTGATTCCATTTCTAGTTGTTGTGACTAAAGCAGCAATGAACATGGATGAGTAGATGTCACTGTAAGAAGATATAGAGTCTCTTGTGTATATGCTCAGGGATAGTGTAGCAATGACTTTATTAATGGACATAATGAGGGCTGGTGGCTTTTATTAACCCCTGAGAAACCAGGCTTTTGTGTCTGATAAACTAAGCATCACCTTGGTGACCTCCATTTGGTAATCCACCCAAGATAATAGTGGGTGAATTTGGGTATGTTTGAGAACTAACATGAAAGTGCTGCAAGCAGTTCACCCATTCATTGAGAACAATGGAGGTGAATAGGACCTGTAGACTTGGATGAATATTTACTGGGGATAAAAGGATGACATGTAGCCAGTCTGTGAGGATTAAGGGTAGAGGAGAACTTGAACTTGTACTTCCCCAATGACCTGAAGAAACCATTTTACCATTTTGACCAAATTATGGGTATGGGTTGAGAGGGGTGAGCAGTGGGAGAAAGAAGGTTCCAGAGATAGTTCCATTAGCCCAAGGTGAGGTCACAGACACCTCTACCTGCACAGGTTGAGAGGACAAGTGAGATCCCTCAGAGCAGTTCCAAGAGATAGAATGCTCTAATAGATAGCTAAAAGAAGTACTGTGCTTGAGTTTGGGTTCACTCTTACAAACTCAGTTTAAGAGTCAGTCTATTTGTTCAGGTTATGATGATGTTGTGGTATAGCTAGGCCAAATGTTTGTTCTTATTTTTAACTTTCTGAGGAAAGACATTGATTTCCATAGAGGTTTTAATAGTGTACACTCTCATCAACATTCTATTAGTCGGGGTTCTCTAAAGAAACAGAAGCAACAGGGCGAATATATAGCTATATACAATTTATTGATTTGCTCACGTGACAGAGTTCAAGGAGTCCAACAGTAGCTGCACCGCACTGGAGAGGCTGAGAATCCAGGGAACTGCTCAGTCTGCAAGGCTGGATGTCTCAGTAGTCCCAATCTGGTGCTGAAGGCCCGATGGATTCCAGGAGATCTGCCGGTCTCAGTACACGCTGGGATCCGTAGGGTTGATCACAGCAGCAAGACAAACTCACCAGTGAGAGAGAGGCAAGCCACAGGAAAAAAGGGACCAGATCCCTCTGGCGTGGCCTTTAATACTGCCTGCCAGCGGAAGGTAACGCCCACATTTGGGGTAGGCCATCCGGGTTGAGGTAGTCCAATCCGAAGATCCCTTTTCTCTTATTTATTCCTTAGTCCAGTCAAGTTGACACCCAGGATTAACCATCACAAACATCCTTGCTAGCATCTGTTGTCATTTACTTTATTATGGCTATTCTGACTCAGGTGAGAGGGAATCTCAACGTGGCTTTAATATTCATTTCCTTTATGGCTTATAATGTCGAACACTTTAAAAAATGTTTTTTAGGGTGCCGGGCTGGAGAGATGGCCTAGTGGTTAAGAGCACTGACTGCTCTTGCAGAGGACCCGGGTTCAATCCCCAGCACCCACATGGCGGATGAGAACCATCCGTAACTCCAGTTCCAGGAGAACTCCAGTTCCAGGGGAATCTGACACCCTCTTCTGACCTCCACGGCATTGCACAACACGGGTGCACAAACCTACATGCAGACAGTACATTCACACACATAAATAAAATTAAAAATAAATAAATAAATAAATAAATAAAAATAAAAATGTTTATTAGTAATTTACTTTATTTTTGAGACCTAGTCCCACTATGTACCCTGGCTGGCCTGGAGCTTGCTCTGTAGACTGGACTGCTAGCCTACAACTAACAGATCTTCTTTTCTTTGTCTCCCAAGTACCAGGATTAAAGGCATTTGCTGCCACAGCTGGCTTATATTTATTCTTTTGATGACTTTCTGTTCTGATACAATACCACATGTTTAGGTTGGGTTGTTTTCTTTATATTTTGTGTTTTGAGTTTTTTATGTAGTCTAGATTCTAAATCTCTATCAGATGTATAGCTGCTAAAGATTTTCTCCCAGTCTATAGGCTGCCTCTTCACTTAATTGACCATTTCCTTTGCTTTACTGAAAGTTTTGGATCTGTGAGATCCACTTTATCAATTGTTGGCTTTATTTCCTGAGTAACCAGAGTCCTACTTAGAAATTCTTTATCTATGCCTATATCCTATAATGGATTCCTTACCTTTTTTTCTAGCAGTATCAGATTTTCATGTCTTTGATCCTCTTAGACTTTATTTTTTATGCAGAGTGAGAGAAGAGGATTTAGTTTCATTCTTTTATTTGTATTCTTTCCAGGATCATTCGTTGGAGATGATGTTCTTTCTTCAGTGTGTATTTTAGGGAAGTTTATAAAAAATCAGGTGCCTGGGCATTTACATCTGGGTCCTCTGTTCTATTCCATTGTACTACATGTCTGTTTTTGTGCCAGTACCATACCGTTTTTATTACTATGGCTGTCTAGTGTAGCTTGAGGTCAGGCATGACAGTGCCTCCAACATTGTTCTTTTTGCTCAGGATTGCTTTGGCTATCTGGGTTACATTGTGTGATGCAGCTATTTTGAGGTCACCCACACTCCTGTAAGTAACCCCTCATCCATGATCTGTAAGTAAGTCCTAGAAATTTATTGGTTCACCATGTTACACTTTTGTGGATTCATTACTTTATTTTGTTATTAGTGCCTAATTTAAAATGAGTAAACATTTGTTCTAGAAAATTTAACACAATGCTTTTACGACAGGGATAAAAAGGAAACCTATAGCAGGACTTCTTTGTATTGGGCAAATGCTATTGTCAAGGCAGTTCTGCCAGAAATTAGCTGAGGGGGTGATGCTGATAATGAAGACACAAGAAGCATGTTAGCAATTTGAGTGAAAAGAAGGAATGAAGGAGTCAAAGATGGCTTCAAAGCTATTACTTTGTATAAGTAACATACAGGATATGGTTAAATTTTTACCTGTACTGTATATGCACAAAAATGTTTTAAATGGATAAAGAATTAGCAGAGCCATGTGGCTGCTTGGATCATGTTGGCCAGCCTTAGGAAAGGAGCATATGGAAGTAATGTCTCATAAGAAAGAATCAATAATTTGTGACTGAAATGATACAGGAAAGGAGGACAGAGAGAGCTAAAAGGGATCCTCAGGTTTCAAAAGAATATGACCAGGGTGGACCTTGTTAGATTTGCAGGGAAGTAGGAGTTGGGAGTAACATTTGGCTCAACTTTACTTTTATAGTGGTAGAAATTTTATAGTGGAAAAACATAAATTGAAAACAGCATTCTTCAAATTCTGGTTTCTCTTGCTAATTGGATTATAAAAGCTCTTTACATGCTAGTTTATTATTCAAAGGCAGAGGTTTAATATTGAAGTTTCTTGACCATTTGAGGTCCCGGCATCCCAGCTAGCTCAACGTGTCTCTTTCTACTTGCTGTGTGGCACTTCCCTTTATTCACCTCCTCCTCTGATTTAACCTCTACCTCCACTTCATAATTCATTCTGGTTTTCAAAAAACCCTCCTGACAACCCCACAAATCTTTCTGACTTGGTGCAAAATCATGGAGCTGAACTAACTTCCCAAATTCTTGTTTTGACTTAGGGGTTGTTCTTTCAGGTGTGTAGGAAGAAGACACCCTAAGCAGGAGAATTATAATTAAAAGGGAGAGGTGGCTGCTATAGGGCCCAGAGATCTGTTCTCACCTGCATGAGTGACAACTACAGGCTTCAGAGCTCCTGGAGAGTGGTACACAGCAGAAAGATCACAGCTTGATCTGCAGATGCCAGTTTGAGCTTGCATCCTGGGATGTGTTTTGATTTGAGGACTCAGAAAACAAGATGAAAAATTTTAAAATGGGCAGACAAACAGGAAACACAAAATACCTTATTTGTAATGAATGATCACATACCTGTCAAAAGTCATGTTTTTAAATAGACAACAGAAGTTAAATGTTTGAAATTTGAAAAGTTTTTCATGTAATGCTAGGAAGATTTTGGAGAAAAATTCCCTAAGAATGGATAGATTCTGTCTCTATCTTATTCTGTCTTTGTATTCTTGAAGGGACTGTTATAGAAATAGAAACCTAACCTCTAGACTGCATTTGTGGTCACAGCAAGCATCTGGGTGTATCCTCAAGGAAAGGACAGCTTTAGAAATTCCTAGCACCCATGATGAACAAGTCAGTGGTACACCTGCTGCAGGAGGCTGCTTCCTGCCATCAGATACATTGTCCACCAGGGCCATGGAAATGTCTTTGGTACAATTAAAGAGATTTTAATAAACATTAAAAGAGGAGAACCAGATCAAAATTTTCATGGAACAAAGACTCACCATGGAAGTTTATTAAAGAAACATGCTCTAAAGCCCCTGAGAGTTTTGCTTAGTTGGCCTGTAGTCTTAGGAGTGTGCATTTTCTTTAAGCCCCTAGGTGATTATGAGAGATTAAGCCTGGAATTAGGGAAAGAGAAGAAGAAGAAGAAGAAGAAGAAGAAGAAGAAGAAGAAGAAGAAGAAGAAGAAGAAGAGGAGGAGGAGGAGGAGGAGGAGGAGGAGGAGGAGAGAAGAAAGAAAGAAAGAAAGAAAGAAAGAAAGAAAGAAAGAAAGAAAGAAAGAAAGAAAGAAACTGACCTACCTTTCCTCCTTTCAGAGATATTAATTGAACTCTTGCAGTATGCCAGGCTCTTTGTTACAAGTCAGGGCTAGCTCAACACAGTCATTTTTTATTATTGATATGACCAATTGCAACAAAGAGTAGCTTCAAACAAAACAAATGTGTTCTCAGTGTTCTGTGGGCCAGAAGCCCAAAACCTGGGCTCCTTTTAGGGACTGTGAGGCACAGTTGTTTGATTCCCCTTTCTCATATTTTCATGGCTGCTAGGAATCCTTGGTGCTCCTTTGCCTGTTGACACTCTCCTCCAGTGCATGTCTCCATCTTCACACTTCTTCTCTGTGTTTCTGTGTAGCCATTTCTGTTTCTTAAAAAGACATTCTCATGAGACTTAGCACTCATTCCCATCTGGCACAATCTCACCTCCCTCTTCCCAAGCAAGTTTGCATTCTGAGTTTCTAATAAGCAAAAAACATAATGTCTCTGCTATCATACAGTCTACAGCCAGTTGGGGAGTTAGGCATTAATGAGGTAATCACATGGGAAATATAAAAGCCCACTCTTGGTTCAACTGACAGAATGTGTACTACATAAAATGATTATTAGGTTATAAAGGTGTGAACCCCCAGATAAAAAGGCACATGAGACCTAAGTTACTCTGGGAACATGATTTGCTTCCATTTGGAACTGCCAGAGTGGACCACCAGCAGGCACATGGTGGGACAGGAGCAGGAGCAGCAGGGGCAGGGGCAAGTTGGCAACTGGGGCCCACCCACTTATAGCCATGGGGCCAGGCTTCAGGTATAGTGGAAGAGGTCAGAAGATTGACAGCTCTAGAGGAAGTGGACATATGTGTGTCCCTTGGAATTCTGGGAAGCCCAGACCCAATATTCCAGCCTTTTGATTATGATAAGGAAATGGGACACTGTTCTCTCTTCCGTATCTGCTTCAGAGCTAAGGGGGAGCGAAGTTTCGGGGGAACAGCTGTCAGGCTGGAAGGTGAGAATCTGCTTTCCCATCTTGGCTGCTCTGGGTGCTCTCCCCAGTGGTTTTGGTCCAGACCAATAGTGGCCAGTACTTAGTGGACAATTTCTCTGCAACTGAAAAGACAAGCTGGTTGAGTCTTTTGTGAGTACAACAGTGCAGGGACCTTCACAGTACCAACAACAGGGGCTTCTGGGTGCATTAGCAATTGGAGGGACCCTGTCTAGGGTCTGCAGGAGAGAGGATTTGTAATGTAGTTTGAGGAATTGGAAAAAAGTTTTAGGACACAGAGCTCTAGAATGAGGGAAAGCATAACCATGAGAATATAAAATGTGGTATTTTTCTGGCATGGCACATTAAATCTGTCACCTATCTCTGACATATTTTCTAGCATGACACAGTAGGACTCTCATCTTTCTCTCTGTTAATAAATTATTTCATTTTCTCTTTTTTATTATAGTTTGATGTTGGGGTGTTTAAACCACACAGTTAGCTCAGATAAATTAGTTTTGGTGTTAAGGTAAGTTGAGCTTCTGGTCCTTAGGAGGTCACTCAGGCTTGGCATCTGGTTCCTTCTCCAGTTCCATCTATGTGAGGACAAAGTCAGGCCTTGCTTGACCAGAGCTTCCCTTTGAAGTATGAGTAGTCTCTCCTTTATATGGACTTTCCTCCCTTGACTGGACACTGACTGGATCAAGTCCTTTTAAGTGAATCTCCAAAACCTCCCTGGCCCAGGATGACTGATGACTCAATGCCATAGGACATGTACAAAGGTGCCTATGCAGGACCCTAGGACTTAAGTTGACCTTAGAGGGTAAGGGCCAAAATATTGTCCCTTCAAATCCCCCTTGCCAAATCAGATTGGAGCTTTAAGTATGGTTGCTAAACCCCTAAGAAGACTATTTGAATGAATTTGGTACTTTAATTGCTATATAACACCTAAGTAAGGCTTGAACATTGACTTCAGCACTCTAAATAAATTCTTAGTTGCTTTGGAAAGACATTCTTACTAATAGTAAAAGCTCATGGTAGGAGCCTGGAGGTAGTAGCTGGAGCACAGGCTAGGAAAGGATGCTACTTAATGGTTTGTGTTGCTGGCTCATGTTCAGCCTATTGTATACAATATAGAAATATCTGGCCAAGGATGGCATTGCCCACAATGGGCACAGGCCAGTCCAATGAAGGCAATTATTGAAGTTTCTTATTTCAGGTGTATCAAGTTGACAGTAAACTTATGCAGTAAGGCCTACAATTTATTCTTTAAGGTCTATAAAGGTCATTTAGGTACTCAAAGTAGAATGGATTTAAACCACGAAAGGCAAAAAGAGTTTTAACATAGCACATAAAACAAACCCAAGATAGGCCATGTCACTTGTCCCCAGATTTTGAATTATAGCTTTGAGAAGGAAAAGGAAATGGGGGGGGGGCATTGTCACATACCAGCAGCAGGCAGATAATATTAGGGCTCGCCCAAATTGGTTACATTCGGACTGTCCATGTGGTCACTAGAAGTAAAACCTAATATTTCTTAAAAATATTAAAAGTGGGCTGGAGAGATGGCCTAGCGGTTAAGAGCACTGACCGCTCTTGCAGAGGACCCGGGTTTGATTCCCAGCACCCACATGGCAGCTGAGAACCATCTGTAACTCCAATTCCAGGAGAACTCCGGTTCCAGGGGAATCCAACACCCTCTTCTGACCTCCACAGCACTGCACGACATGGGTGCACAGACCTGCATGCAGACAGTACATTCATACACATAAATAAATAAATAAAATTTTAAAAAATTAAAAGTAATGTGCAAAGTATAACAGACATATAAAACAGTTTTAATATGTATGGGTAACTCAATATTTATATATGTCTGTTTCAATTGAGGCTGTAACAAGGTATATAGTACTTGCTAGGTGGAGCACAATTTCTTGTATATGACATAATTACATTATAGAATTCTTAAAAGTGAACAGTACTTCATGCATACACCCATAAATAAGGTTCTAATAAATAAATTTGGCAATGACAGTTTATAAAGGCTGTACTGAGCAGAGGCACATGCATTGCTACCATACACAGATAGATCTTAATATGTTGTTTAACAATATCATACACATACACACATTTATCCACACATTCCTTCAAGAGATGTTTTATCCTAGTGTTTGTACTGAACAGTCACATGCATTGGGGAAAACACCTTTAGAAATATGATCTAAAGCATGCAGCTCTAATTAATTGCACTACCAGGGTTGAGATGGCTAATATAGTTTCCTTATCATGCTGGCATTGATGTCTTGCACCTTTGGTTCTAAAACAATGAACTTATTGAAATATTTTGACAAGATATGGAAAACAGAATTATATATACAATAATTAAGTAACTGACAATACCAAAGCTATTTAGGCTATTTCATTGAAGGGAAGAGATTGCAGGGGAAGCCATGTGCCACTGTCCAAGTGCCAGAGTATGAATGAATCCAGGGTTGTTTAAAATGGTCTCTGGTCAGAAGGACAGTGGCACAGCTGTCAGAAGACTGGTTAAGTAGGAGAAAAGAAAAAAAAAATGTTAGTGAACCCCTAAAGGTCAGAAATCAGGTCTTCAGAGGTCCAGAAACAGTAAAAAAACTGGAAAGGAAACTTTAGTTATAATACCTGTGAAGAAAATAATTTGGACAGATAAGAAATAAAACCTTCAGACAACCAGTATAGAAACTTGGGAACCTGGGTTCAAATCAGGCTTTTGAAAAAATTTAAGAGGCATGCCAAAAGTAAATTTAACTTAATTTTTTGTTTTTGTGCACAATATAGAATCAAACAAATTTGAAGTGGCCCTTTTTTTTGACAGAAAACACACAAGAGAACATGGACACATGACAGTTACATGAATCACAAAGACACATTGGAGAATAATGGTTATAACACAGAGACAGGTTGGACAGACACATGATTTAATTGTATCTTTTAATTCTGGACAGTGGGAAATCCCTTTTTTTCCCTAAAATGTCATAGGTAAGTGTTGGTATCCAGAATAACCTGATGTAAAGGCACAGAAAATCCTCAGTTCCCTGATCTGCTGCACATGTAACTCTAAAGTTGTCCATAATTGTGCAGGACTGAGGAACCAGTAATTTCAATTGTCACATTTACACAGAATCATTTAGAATTTAAGACATCTACTCAAGTGGGAAGAGCCTGTGTGCCTATACTGTGCTTTGCAGCACAGGCTGTGTGTGTGTGTCCACACACGTGCACAGGGTGGTGGACAGGGCAGGCAGATCTGGCTCACGTAGATTACCTGCTAATTTAATGAGAAAAAAATTATTTTTGGTGGAAAAATTAAAAATCCCTTACTGCCTGAGACAAGATCTGCATGCCAGGTGGGATGGGATTTGGTGAACACACCTTGTTAATCTCAGATACAGAGCAGAAACAAAAATGGATTTCTGAGTAAAATGAGGTTTATAAAGTAAACCAATGAAATGGAAAAGCCAAAACATGAAATAATCCCTTAAAAGTAGATAAAAGTCTTGTAAACAAAATATAAAAAACAAAAACAAAACAGCATTTGTTAAAAACACCAGAAGATGTAAAAATATCAAACAAAAGCCTATAAAAAATTAAGTATCCATACAAAAATAAAAATGGAAAATTTATTATATTTTGAAATGGATGAAAAACTGGTAAAAACAAAACTCAGTTACTCTGACATAAAAATGTATTAATTGAATCTCAATTGCCTTTTTATAATAATCTAATATAAAAAACCCCCAAACCAAAATTGTAAAAGGATCAGAACATGCCATTAAATAAATTGTAAAAGGATTACAACATGGCATTACTTGAGTTTGTAAGAATATTCCTGCCATGTGTCAAGATGGCGGCTGAGGAGTGGGTGTGGTTTAGTGCAGCTACCATAGAAACAGGGCATGCACAGACACAGCCTCAATCCACCCTTTTTTGTTTGAATAAGTGTGGGAAAAGGGATAGTAAAGAAAAGTAAAAAGGGGAGGGGGAGGGGAGGAGAGGAGAAAATGAGAGAAAAGAGGAGAGGAGGGGAGGGGAGGGGAGGGGAGNAGGGGAGGGGAGGGGAGGGGAGGGGAGGGGAGAGGAGAGGAGAGAAAAAAGATCTGTAGGAAGGATTTAACCTCAGAAGCACCTTCTGAAGATGAGAATGCATCCACTCTAATTTCAAGGGTGCTGGTCAGAGTCCACAGGCCTACACAACCAATGTGGGGAGCTCTGAAACGGGGTCCACAGGCCTGCAAAATCAGCAGCCTGGAATTTACAGGGGGGACCGGAATAACAGTTCCAAATTCTGTCTCCAGCATCCTGAAAGACAGTGGTCTGGGCAGGATTTGGGAACTTTCCGATACACCAGTTCTCAGGAGAGTTCAAAACACAAACACAGGGGAAATGGAAAAAAAAAAAACGGAAGCTAAAAAAAAGGTGAAGGAGAAGAATGGAAGGAAGACAGAGGTGGAAAAGAGTTTAGAATTAAAAGAGGAAATGTTGAGGCAGAGGGGGTAGAACATACACAGGGTCACACAGAAAGCAGGGTTGGGAGACGAAATCTCCCCTCACTCAGCTGTCTGGCCGCCGAGGCCCACAAGGCAACTTAAGGGGTCTTACCAGGAGGGTCACACATATCTGGTCACCATGTGGTGAGTAGAGTACCTAATGAGGTGAAAAGACACCAAGAACTGCAGATTAGAGCCTGATCAGATTTCGTAGCCTGTCAGAGCCGTGGAACCTTACCATGCACACTAACTCTCACTCACAGTCTCGTGAGGATAGAGTAGGGTGGGAGAAGGAGAAGAGACAGACAGCACCTTTGGCCAAATCGGTGGTGGGTGCTGTCTAGCCTGCGCCTGGTAACTGGTCTGACCAGAAGCTTTACAGGCTACCCTGAGGGTGGTGGGGGTGTGGTTGGGGGTAAATGGCGATCCAAGTCACAACACCCTTATATTAGGATATAAAGTTGTGAACACCCCAGATAAAAAGGCACATGAGACTTAAGTCACTCTGGGAACATGATTTACTTCCATTCAGAACTGCTGGAGGGGGCCACCTGCAGGCACGTGGTGGAACAGGATCACGAGCAGGGGCAGGGGCAGGGGCAAGATGGCGACTGGGGCCCACCCACCTATAGCCATGGAGCGGGGCCTCGGGTATAGGAGAAGGGGTCAGAAGATTGACAGGCTCTGGAGGAAGTGAACATCTGTGTGTCCCTTGGAATTCTAGGAAGCCCAGACCTAACAATGATGAACTGGGCTCATTACTCTGCACGTGCATAAAATGATGTACACATAAAATCCTAGCACTAGGAAACAAAGACAGTCCCTCCCTGAGACTCTCTGGTCAGCCAGTAAAAGATTCTGTCTCACAAAATACTAAGTTGTACAGCATCTGAGGAATGATATCTGAGATGAATTCCACATGCATACACAGACATGCATATATAGCTGTACTCCCCCCCAGCATTCATGCCAACATTCACACACCGACGTAAACCCACATGCACTCACATAAATATGCACACATGTACTAACATGAACACACATATATGTGCACTCACATCACACATCCATATATACTCAGAGGAACATGTACACACATCCGTTCACTTGCACATGCACACAAACATGCAGCCATATCAATATGCACACATACAAGAAATATAAGAGCTGAACTAAGAAAGTGTAATATATATGAGATGATATCATGAGAACAGCTTGCGTAATTCATCATTCAAGAGCTACTTTGTGATTTCTATTCATTTTATTGAATACTATTTTACTTACTAAAGATGCTGCATATAAACTATATTGATACATTGTTCTGTGCTGTTCAATCTTCCCGAGAAGCTATGGAAGTGAGATAGACACTCCATTTCAGACCCAAGGTGATTTGCCTCAAAATGTCCTAAAAGGTCCATTGTCCAGAGATGAGAGCAAAGAAAAGGAACAACAAAATGCCCAAGAGTAAACGCATCAAACGTGCCCGTGAAAACAGCAGGAAAGTAAAGTTTCAATAAAATCGCTGTGCCCTTGAGAACAGCTAGAGGGAGAACTTCTTTCCAACAGAAGTTCTTGTTTTTTATTGCATTGTCTAAGAATCAAGTAGAATCTGGGTCCAGTGGCTGTGGCACACAGCTCTAGTCCTAGCACTCAGAGGCAGAGGCAGAGGCAGAGGCAAGTAGATGTCTGTGCCCTAAAAGCTAGCCTGCTCTACGAAGTGATTTCCAGGCCAGCTAGGACTACATAGGAAGACCGCATCTCAAATAAAACAAAACAAAAAATGCAGTGGAAGCAGGAAAGCAAAAGCTCATCAACGGAGAGAAAACTTTGCTCTGTCTGGAAATCTCCCTGTCGGGAACTCCTTCCATGGGGTTTTCCCAGTCCTCTCTTCTGAGTGTTGTAACCGTCCAATTGCATGATGTTTTGCTATCTACTACTTCCATCTATCTGCTACTTGGTATTTATTATTTCACTTGTTCTTGCTATATACTTAATAAACTCTTTAAAAACTGAACACACGAAAATGATAGAGGCTGGAGAGATGGCTCAGTAAGAGTACTGGGTGTCTTTGCAACTGAACCCCTGAACTCCTGGTTTGGTTCCCAGTAACTGCATGACTTCTAAAAGCATCTGAACTCCAGTTCCAGAGGATCTGATACCCTCTTCTTGACTTTTAAGGGTTTGTGGTACACTTACATACATACAGGCAAAATACTCATGCATATAAAATAAAATAAAATTTAAAGTATAAATGAATAAAGAAAAATAAATACTGTATACATAATTATGGATATTATAGATCACCACCATATGGAACAGATTCTAAACATAAAATGCCTAAGATATGACTTCCTGCTTTCAAGACACAATTTGTTTGAGTGACAGGAAAAAACATGTATTAGTGAAATAAAAGATAATGATATATAGGTATTGAATAAAGGACCAAGCTGTGTGGCAATGTAAATGCAATGTGTTCAAAGATGGGCCATGTGCTGAAGAACAGGTGCATAGATTTTATCGGGTGCAAGAGAAAGAAAATTCTGATAAAGGCAGATGAGATCCAACTGCAGCCCCATGGTTTCCACAAGGCCACACATAGGAGGATGCTGGAGCCGTCACTCTAACAGCCTGGTGACTTCTATTGTTCACTGCTTTCTAGAGCATTCATTTCCATGCTATGCTCCTGGTCATAGTCTACCATAGTCAATCAGGAGACTAACCTTTTTGGCCTGCTGTCATAAGATGGTGAGCAGTACTGAAAGGCCTCATGCAATAATAAATGATTGCTGAATTACGTAAGTAAGTCTGTGTAAGCAAACCTTTCCCCTCGGCCATAAAAATAAGTGTTTGACTTTGGATGGTAGAAAAAAGTGTAGTTATTTTCATCATTCAAAAAAATTAAGGTTTATTTTCATTTTTAATTTTGTGTGTGTAGGCACACGCGCGTGTGCCACACACATGTATGCGTGCCTGAGCATGAGTACAGGGTGCTTTGGAAGTCAGAGGTGTCAGATCTCCCAGAAGCTGGACTTACAGGCACTTGTGAACAACCCAATGTGGCTGTTGGAAACTGAACTCAAGTCCTCTGGAACAGTAAATAACATGTGCTCTTAAGTGCTGATCCATCTCTCTAGCTCTTAGTCATGTAATTTTTTTTAAAGGTGTCATCTCTGAAACTCAGCCAGAAGCGAAACCATGTGGATGTCATCATAGCATTCATGTGATTTTTAGAGTACATTTATACTTCTTATATTTGTGTCCATTGATTTAAATCCATTCATTTATTGGCTACTTAATAGATCCCAGAAATTTGCTGCGAAGAAATGTGATTATCTTCACTTTTCAAGAGTGTTAGCTGGAACTGGAACCTAGCATGGAGTCACTCTCGACCAATAGCATGGAGATCATAACCCAGCAGGCAGCATTCTAGGAAATGAACTAAACCACCCTAGTTTCTCAATAATCTCCTAACTCCTGTTTTGAACAATACAGCCTCAGTTATCCATTACAGCCAATTTTCTGAAACAGGCAGATGAAAAACTGAAAAACACCTAACTAAACACCCCCTAACTGAAGCCTGTTACCAAGGCACCTGTTATTGCTTCACCCCCCCCCATTACTCACAAAAACCTTATATAACCCAGCCTAATGTGACAAGAAGCTGCTGGTCTCTCTCTTCATGAGAACAGCCCAGCATCTCATTCTCCTGATTAAATCTCTTCTTGCCTCAGAATGGTCTCTCGTGGTCTTGGCCACTTTCCCAACCCTAACACATAGATCATTCTTGAATTCTGACAAATTTTTCAGGCCCCCACATCCATGCTGAGATCTATCATAGGCCTCTGTATGTGGGAATGGAGGAAATTTTCAACATTCATCAAGGCAGTAAGCCTGTCTAATTTGGCAGGGAGATAGTTGTGTCTGACGTTTCTAATAAAGCTACCTGGCACCTCAGCTCTACTATGAAACTGCTATTGTTTTCTCTTTCTTGCATCCATTCTGTAATTAGACTTCTTTTATGCTTCTGAACATTGACTTCTGGTCTACATTTCCCCACTTTCTGCCTATCTACTAAGGCTCTCAATTTATACACTTGCCTCATTTAGAAACCTCTCTCAGGGCATGTTTGTCAGTCCTGGGATAACCCTGGTTCAATTGTCTCATGCTTCTAAGTGGGAATCTGTAGTCCCCAGGCTCCAGATGCCTTGGTGATGAAAAATGGGAGTGCCTGAATGCAGCGCACTGGGAACCTGTGAGGAATTGTTTCTTGAGGAGATTTAGGGTCCCAAGAACAGACCACATATGTGGAAATCACTAAAGGACCCTAAGGCAACGAAAGCCCAATTTGGATTGCTGCTTTTTGAAATAACAGTCTTGGGTACCTATGAATTACTTTCAGTGAACCAGAGTGACCACCGTTTTGCCTGACTATCCCACAGTAGCCTGCCTATTGAAGCTTTCTACAGAGAAATCTGCCTCTAAAGCTAAACTGGCAGTTTCTTTCCTGGGCAATTTAATGTGGCCTGTTTTGTTATGCTAATATAGTTTCTATTAATCCTGAGAACACTTTACAGCATGCTAAGGTATGTGGGAGTTGCACTCTGTAAATCAATTAATAATATTTCCTGGAGTGGAGAAAGCATCAATCTACTTGGCAACTAACCAACCTTAAGCCCATCGTGGACTAAGGAAAGCTGAATAGTGGGAGGCAGGATTTGGAGGGGAAAACACAGCATTCAAACATCAGTGGTTACCCAGTGCTGGTGTGAAGAAATTAACTCTGACTCAAGAAAATTATATCGTCATCATGTCTCCTTAACTGTCTAAAGGAAGGCAGTCTCAACCAGAAGATTCTAATATTCCTTTTTCCCCAGCAGGGGTCATTTTCAGACTTTGTAGGTCCTGTACCCCCATATCAGAAATATTTAATATACTCACATTCTCATTGAACATATAATTTCAGGTGAGCACTTTCGAAAAGAAATTTATTTTTAACTTTGCCTTCAAAAATACATGGTTATAGATCACCCCCTTAAGTGATGGCCGACTGCACTTGAGAAATCACCACACTTTCTCTGGGTCAATGGCAAAATGTTTTTAACCTTAACAAAATGTAACAATGAGTGAAATAATTGAATGAGGCATAATGTTTCATTTTGTTGACATGTAAATAAACATTTATAAATTTTTATTATGCTGTGTCCTTCTGTATTTGGAGCCAACTTTTTAAAAAAATCTAATTATTTTAATAGGGCCTTGAGGAGATCTACCCCAAGCACTCTGTCCACTGGAACCCCAGGATGGGTGTCCTGATTTCCTCTCAGTTTGATGACACCAGTTATCATGATCTCTTACTAAATGGACTTGCTTCATTATAGTGTTTTCTAAACAACCTTCTGATATAACTGGACATTCAATAACTTTCCAACACAGAGAAAATATGCTGAAACCTAGCCCAAGATTGCATATAATAATGGTATTCCTGTATAATCAACTACAAGTAGAATTTACTGGATAGCAAGTCAGACACAAATCTATCCACTTTATTTTTTTTTATATATACATAAATGTCTCTGTGCTCTGTGAGAACAGTTAAGAAATAAAGAGAACAGAGAGCTGAAAATGAGGGGTGTAGAAATTAGAGGATGTCAGAGACCAGTTGCCCAGCACTGTGTCTTGAGAGAGGTCTCAAGGTATTATCTTCAAGTCCTCCTCAATGCAACTTCAATACTTAAAATCTGGGAACCTGAGTTTCTTCATCCATGAATCCCACAAAAAGTATCACCTTTCCAGAACTTTTTTTTTTATAATTAAAAGATCCACTATATTAAGAACAGGGACTGACAAATGATCAATTAGTATTAATTATTATAATGTAATTTGCTTGAAAAGTAGGAATTTGGATCTCTCATACTGAGAAATGTATGAGGACCAGTGAAGTTCACAGCTGATTCCCTGGAACACAATAGTCTATCTAGAGTGTTACAATGTACTTCCACCCACGCACAGGAAATCTAGCAAGTTTAGGACTTGGGCAGAATCTTTGAATTCTTGTTATTCTGATTCTACATTTTGTTTCTGTCTTTGAAGTGAAAACATTTTAAGGCTTTTTTTCCTCTTTGAAAATACAAAACATTAAACAATGGAGAGAAAAGGCCTCCATTGCTTAGATATTCTTAAGGTCACAGGATCTTCAAAGTTTCTAAATTGTGGACCAGCTACCTTTCCATCTCCCAATATGGAGCAGATTTCCAGCCCATAGTTATAGCATTCCCTGTGTGTCCTTCATTAAAGGGTTTTTGCATGATAGCAACTCCAGCTTTACTTCTCTTCTTTCTCTCCTGGCTAGTATCTTATCTGGCAGCTTTATCAGTTAAATATTCATTGATCGAATTAGAATTCAGCCAAATGCCTTCCCTTTTAAAGTGGCAGGGTAAATATAGTGATCATTTGTCAATGTCCCTTTCTGAATTGTTAGTGAGACAGACCTGCCTGCAGTATTGGAGACAGACAGAAAATGAAGTTTCAGTTGCTATGGTTACAGCTAGCTTAGGGGTATTGGCTTACAAGTTATCTTTGTTTTCAGACTCTCCCACTTGGGCACATGTGGACTCCTGCATATGGATGCACACAGTTGAGTATTGAAGTCTTTGCTATTCTGATAAAGTGCCCATTTCAAATGTTCTGTCCCAAATCACCATTAGTGGCTGTGTCATTGTTAAACTGTTCATCATTATTTTTCTCTTCAGAAGACTCTAATTTCAAATATATCACAAAGGGATATATCTGTTGTAATACTATCCTGAGTGAACAGAGTTTTTGCCTATACTGAAAATATTTTCTTCAAAATCATAGTTTATTTTCTTACTCTTAAAGAATATTTGTTTAAAATACAAAATATCTCTACATGCCCATAGGCCTTGTTGTTTATTGTTTTCTGAAAGAGGGCTTTGCTATGAAGCCTGGGCTGGCCTCAGGCTCACCCCCTCATGCCACAGCCTCTCTGGCACAGACATCACAGGCCTGCTTTACACACCCGGCTTACATAGAATCATAAAAACCTTAATCTTCAAAACTATAGAGCTACTTCCGCTTGCACATTAGCAACCTCTTGAGTGCTGGGAATGCAGGTACGGTGCAACCACCACCATCTACCACTCTAGAACCAAACTTCTGCACATATATTCAGGTTTTGATCTGAGATCACACTCTCTAAAAGGTCTGACTGAGTTATGGACCCCAGTTTTGGACTTGATGTAGAGAGAATACTGGGAAATAAGTTCTTGAGCTGCCACCTAGTGAAGGCAGGGATCAGAATAATACTAATAATGGGAGAGAGAGAGAGAGAGAGAGAGAGAGAGAGAGAGAGAGAGAGAGAGAGAAAGAATGCTGCAAGAAAAAAAAAAAAACAAGGAGCCCTGTGAATGCATCTGCTGTGTTGCTGCACAACTCTTCAGGGTAAAAATGAACTAATGTCTACTCAGTCAGGATAAGGCCCGAATGGCACAGCAAAGAAAAGGTCCCCCAATGCAGCTTGGCAAAGCAATGAGCTTAGTGGACTTACAGAGACATGGGAGAGGAGTTGCAAGAGTGTGAGAGATCCCCAAATAGCTCTATCACCCAAAAGCCACATTTCAGAATGCATGACTCCTTCCAAAAAGCTGCATAGCTAGAGTTCCCCTTCAGTTAACTTTCCACCTCCATGTCCCCCAGCACCTGCCTAGAGTGTGCGCAGCTGGGGAAGAATTGCCACGGCTAGTGGAGGCAAGGCAGCACTTGGGGGCCATGGCCAGAATCTCAGGTGAAGGTCTAAGGACCTGTCCAACTTGTCACATAAAGGAGCTGATCCTGTGAGGCTCTGATGTGAGTGGTCACATTCACTGTGATTAGGGTGTTAATAGCCAGGTTATTCCCTGATTATAGAGTGCCCTAACACATGCTTACAGATTGAACAGTTAAAACAATCTTTTATTTTAAAAAGTCTATTAAATCAACCAGTTAATGCAAACACAAAACTCCCTGCTTCTCTCTGGATCCATCTCTGCTTCTTAAATACCCTGCCTGCCTTCTCTGAGGTCCACAGCATCACTCTGAGCACAGCAGCATCATCACTCTACAAGATTAGCTTCTGATGCCGGCAAGGCTGAAATTATCTTTCTCATCTTAAAACCTAGGCAATCATTAGGGCATGGTGATGCATGCCTTTAATCCCAGCACTCTGGAGGCAAGGCAAATGGATGGCTGTAAGACGGAGACCAGCCTGAGGCGGTCTACATAGTGAGTTCCAGGCCAACTGGGGCTATATAGTAAGGCCCCATCTCAAAAAAAAACAAGCAACCAAACAAACAAAAACTAGTCCATCTGGACTTGATGCAGATCAGGTGGAAGAATGCTTGCCTAAGATATGCAAGTGTGTGCCAAGACCCACATAAACATGGCAGTACATGCTTGCAACTCCAGTACTTGGGAGGTGAAGGAACTCAAGGTTAGTCCCAGTTGCACAGTTTGTTCAAATTCAAGTTTAGCCTGAGCTGTGAGAGACCCTGTCTAAATAACAACAAGAAGTTTGAAAACTACATTTTCTTCTTCCTTCCTCTTCTTTTGCTTCCTGGAATACCAGGCCCCACCAAGCTACTGCAGATGAAGAGTTATCCATGGTTACTATTGCCAGTTTTCTCTTCTAATCTCTCTTTTACTCACTCCAGTCTTTCAGCTACTCTTAATTTATGGATTGGCTTTTGAGTTTTAGAAAACTTTCCATTGCTAAGTCCAATAAACAGTCAAGGCCTAATCCTGATTACACTTGAACTACTACTGACATTCAACAAATTATTCCTTCCTCCTTAAACAGCATATTAATTTAGCTTCAAGATCATAATACTTTTCTGGATTCCCAGGACTTCGGTTTTTTGTCTAACATTCTTTAGTCCAGACATGTAGAATGTATTTTTGTAAAAAGCTTTTACACACTGAAATAAGCTCTATAATGTTCTCTTCTAAATTACACACTCATAAGTATGACAATTTGATGATTCTTCCTGTAGATGTTTAATAAGTATCTGTGTGCATATAACCCTTCTTTCATCCGCTCTCTAGAGCTTCAACAATTCAACCAATTGCATAGATCAAAATCATTAGTCGTGATCTTACTCAGCCCAGAATCAATCCATTAGCAATACCTATTGGGCCTGCTATGAATTACATAGCAAGAGAATACAGCTTTTTCTTATGAATGCCACACAATCCCAGACACCATTACTACCTACACTGTTTACTACAGTAATCATCTTCACATCACCACAGTATATTTTCTACAAGAAGTTGAAAGTAAACTTTGGAAAGCATAATGATTTTGTCCTTCTCAAAAACTCCATCATTTTGGGAATAAGCCTTGAGGAATAGATTTTTGGTCTTTTCAGTGTCACCTCAACATTTTTTCTCTCTTACTTTCTTACAGTCATACCATGTTACAAGTAAAGGTAGGGAATTTTCATTTAGCAACAACAGTTAAGAGTGGAGCATGGTTACTCGGCAAGATTAGCATGCATCAGTTATTGGGCTGTAATCCTAGCACTTGGGAGGCTAAGGAAGCAACATTGCCATGAGTTAAAAACCAGCTTGGGCTATGTATAATAGTGGGCTCCAAGACAGCCTAGGCTACAGAGTGATATTTTGTGTCAAGACATCAGCGACAAAAATAGAATGTGAAAAGTTTAAAAGTAGTGTTAAAATCCAGGTGGAGAAATTACAATAGTGAAAACCAAAAAGACATTGGAGTGGTGCTTTTTAGTTGGTGCAATGTTGAAGAGCAGAGATGAGAAGATGGTTTAAAGTACAATATGAATTCAAAGAATCTGACCACCTAATCTGTCCTAGAAACTAGGGAATATTGAAAACTTGGGATATGCGCTCTTGAGGTATTGAAAATCCTGGTCTCTTTAACATCAATAAACATTTGTATGTAACACCTAAAGGAATAAAGACATTGTGGAATCTGGCAAGCACAATCAACATTGATGTGTAGCTACCCTTTTCTCCTTTACCTTCAACCTTCTGCCTTCCTCATACCATCTGGTACTCACTGAACTATATCAGTTCTTAAATGATTATGTGAATGAATGCATACACAAAATATGTCATATACAATGTCAGGATTGGGGTAGATAGAATGCTTTTCCTCATTCTCAGTTGCCTTGCTTCCTAGGTGTAATGAGCCTAGATTAACACTGAAATACAGAATGCAGAACAGGGGATTTACCTAAAATAAAAGAAGTATCTTCCAGCATCTCTTTTCCTCTGGGAGTACTTCTCACCAATGAATGCTACCTTACAACCATCCTAACAGCTTTTGTTACCTCTCACTCTCCTCCCTGATTCACAGTTGCAAGTAAACTACCTGTGAAGTCTGCATTAGTGAACCTCACCACTGCCAGGAAATTTTGTAGGCATCTATGAAAGCATTCACCTCTAAAAAGTATATTTTAGCAATATGATTTTTCAGAAAAATGTAAATAAATCACATGGATTTTGAATATTTAGTCTCAATAAAACCAGGATCATGCTGTGCCATACCCTAAACACACACACACACACACACACACACACACACACACACACACGGATGCTTTAGCATATATTCCAGAATTTCAAAAGTATATACTCAGCTTTTAAAGAATCAATACATACTTACTTGCCTACTGTAAGAATAAAACCCATACCTACACAAAGCTTTAAAAAAATACTCGGGGAGGGAAAGGGAAATAAGCCTGAACTGAATTGGAAAAATGTATGAAATGCACAAAGCATCAATAAAAACTAATTTAAAAATAAATAAATAAATAAATAAATAAATAAAATAAAAAAACCAGAAAAAAAATAAAAATAAAAAAATAAAAATAAAAAAATACTCTAAAACATATCATATACAGAAGAGGAAAGTAATTGCTCTGTTTTATTCCATGTTTATTTTGTTCAAGAACTAGGCTGAATAATATATATGTGAAAGTCTGTCTCTCGACACTAATTTTACAAGTAATTTTCAAGCTGTGATTTCACTCTAAATACTTTAGAGAGTAGCTATATTAGTCAAGGTTCCCTAAAGAAACAAAATCAGTAGAATGAATATATATATATATATTCATATATATGAATATATATGAATATATGTATTCCTCCTATTAATATATATATATATATATATGATGTTGCTGGAAACTGAACTTTGAGCCACTGAAATGTTATCAATTACCCGTAAAGCTCTGAGCCATATTTCCAGCCCTGCCTGACTTCTTTTGTGGCAGCCTGACTGCGTCTGAGCTGAAAACTGGGAGAAGACTGGGCTCGATAAAACACTCCTTTTCATTTTATAGATCTACAGGAAGAGCCTATAAGGAGCCAAAAAGAATGCATCATTATCTTTAAAAAAAAGGGCTTGCATTGATGATCCTTACAAAAATTCTAAGAAATTTTCATGTTCTTTTAGTGACAGAAGAATGGCAAAGATGAGACTATGTGTCAGTTTATTCTTCCACAGCCTTATAAAATGCCTCCATCTGATGTTCTACATGGAAGTGATTTGATTGCCTATTTGCCTGATTGAGAAATCCGAAATTGGCTTGAGATTGACTATTTAACTCCCCCTGGGTTTTAAAGAAGCTTTTCCACACAAAGATAACATAATAAGAAAAAGTACAACATCCTATTTTACAGTAGATATATTTCTTAAATTATAAGAATATAATTAGACTAATCCCCCATTAAATTCAAATTCTGCATCTCTTCCCTTGTCATCTGAGTTTTATATTTATAGTTTTATTTGTTTGGAACTAGGAAATTGTACCAAATATCAGGTTAGAGTCCATCATGGAGAATAATGATGCTGTGCCCTTTGTCCCCAGTGGAAGCCTCTTGACAAATGTCAATGAAGTGATCTTTTCCTTCCCAGGGTGGAGGTGATATTCTGAACCTACCACTGTGATCATTAATACTTAACCAGACCTTCCCTTCCTTTATCAAGGACAGCCCAGGGGACCATTCACAAAGCTTTGTAATGGAGAATGAAATTAACCTTTGGTTGAGAAGCTCACAGGTCTATTTGAGAATTCATTATTCAAGTACTGGTTAGAGAAGTCCCTATAATCTCTTTGGCAAACAAAATGGCTTAATTCAATATTTGAGGTGTTAACATATTTTTTCACAGTTGTGATTCAATTGAACTTTCCCCTGTTCCAAATGACACCTAAACAAGAATACCCATGGGTGTACAAACTGGTCTGTATTGACCAGTCCCCACTGTATAAACAATTTAAGGGTGCTGAGCACTTAGGCAAAAGCATTACGAGTCATAGGAAAAACATAAATGAGGACGTCTGGTAGGAATGTTCCTGTTCTGCAGGAGATTTAATGAGAAAACCTATGCCATGTAGCAACTGAATATAAGGATTATGCAGGAATGAGGTTTACAAAACGGACAGAATCTGGAGTGATGACTTTTAACCTTGGAATCAAAAAGCTACTTTTATAATGCAAACTACTGAATGTGAACTACTGAGATATGCACTCTTGTAATCTACACACCTGACTTTGATCCCTCAAGATCCCACTTTGCCCTCCACCTCAGATAGTGAGGTGAATGTGGATGTGAATTAGCAAACTGAAGCAATGAACACAGCTTATTCTTATTCACACCTTCATGGAAAGCAATGAGAATTGAGAAGAATGCTTGCCATTGTGTGTATGAGATATTTGAGTCCTAGACCATGGGAACACAGTTTCAGGAGACATCCTCTGAATTTGAGTCCATACTTAAAAGTGAAGTTGAATCAGGCTGTTTATTCAGGTATCACTATATTGTGGCTTAGTAACACCACAGAAATATGCATTCTGCATTCATTAGACATATTAAATAATACAGAAAGGAGAGAAAACTTCTCAAACATTTGCAGAACTTAAATTCTGTCATTGGTATGGCAAATACAGTCTTCTGATTAGCTAATTCATCCATGACACCAATTAGTCTGGAGTAGAAGACCAGGAGGAAAAAAATGCTAGTTAATATCTAGTATCACTCCCACTGTATTCTTGCACAAATGTCTCATTTGATAGACACTGTAAACTATTGAGGTTTGAACAGTCATTCCCATGTAGAGGGATGATGGAGAGCACTCACAAAGTGTAAATAGGCTAGTAAAGCTTACACCTTCAAGAACGGGCAATGTTAAGATCCAGGTATCTCTAAAATACTTCAGCATGTCTTTCCCTTGCTCTTCAAGTTGATAGTCAAAATAGTCTATGTATGGAGAAGAAAGTCAACGATGTTTAATCATAAGTAGATAATCTTGTATTTCCCTAGGAAAAAAAAATGATTCACAAGAAGTAGCTATTGTCATCAGAGCTGGAAATGTTGGCCTGGTATATGTTAAAATTAATCCTATTCTATGAAGCAAATTCAAAAATCTTCTATTAGGTTTTTCAACTTAAAAGGAACCATACACTTTCAGTACTGATTTGCATAGGGAATAAGGTTTACAGTTTCCCTTGTTTTTTTTTTGTTTTGTTTTGTCTTGTTTTTGTAATTGTAAGTAATGCAGGTACCTGCTTTAAATGTCAAATAATACTACAAGTCTTAGGACAAGAAGAAAGCACCCCTGTCACAAACTGACCCCTGCTGCTCATCAGGGAACAGCTCCATTCTGTATCTGCAGTATCGTGTAATGATGGGTCCCTGCTTTTGTAATTTAATTTTGGAACATTGTTCATGACTATGTTGTGAATAATGATTTAGATAAACACCTCCTTGCCACATACTCCCAAAACCACTGAATACAAATGTTAAAGAACAATTAATGAATGTATTATTTTATGTGATAGAATAGTGGACAAAACAGAGCCAACTTTTGCCTCTATGGAACCTGTATTTTAATGAGACAGATATAGACAACCAAATATAGATAAATGCTGCAGGGTTGCATAAAGCAGAGTAAGGGATTAGAACACGGAAGATGAGTGGTGATGCTTTGGATAAAATTGGTTTAAAATCAAAGTTCAGTGTTTCATTGTTTTGGCTGTGTATTTATTACAGGCTATTTGTATTACAATCACATTTCATTTCTTAGAAAATTCTATTTCCTCAGGAATTAGACATATCCTTGTCAATTCAGTTAGAAGGGATAATGGTCACTTCTGTAACTAAACCACCAGGAGTCTCTACCAAATACGAAAGGCTTCTCAAAAGGTTCAAATAAGGGGAGAAGAGGAGCGCAGCCACACCCAGCCTGCCAGCACCCTCTCTTTCCCGCTGACTCCACCATTATCTAGGTCAAGTCCCTTCTACTTCAGATCCTCCTTTTGGATCCCACATCTCCTTCAACAGTTTCCTATGGATAATTAATATTTTTGAAAAATTGTGCTTTGGAGTATTTTTGTTATACTTTCATACTTGAGAACTAATACATATGTGGAGTACCTGAAACAGAAAAAAAAAAAAAAACTCTCTCCTCTCTAATTTTGAAGACTTTTTTTTTTGTCTTTTTGAGGCAGAGTTTCCATGCAGTCCCAGCTGTCCCTGGAACTCTCTATGTAGACCAGGCTGGCCTTGAACTCACAGAGATCCACCTGCCTCTGCCTCCCCAGTGTTGGGATTAAAGGCCTGCACCACCATGCCTGGCTTTGAAGACATTCTTAACTTCCAGCTTTCAATGATGCCCTTAAAAAGACAAATGTGGAGCTGGAGATACGCCAGCATTCAAGAGCATTCTTTCTTGTGTTTTCCTCTTTTCCTTCTTTGTTTTCCGTTTGGGAAATTTCCTTCACATTTCAACACTTATATTGAACTTCTCCCATTCTTTTCAATTAGAATTTTCAGTTTTAGAGCAATGTTGAAATATTTTTGCACTAAACATCATCTTGTTTTAAACTTAAAATTTTAATATTAGTTTTTAATTTTCAATATCATTTTTATAGTTCTCTGGTTATTTCTATATGTTACATCCTGATATTATTTCAAAACTGTAACACTTTCTCTTATTTCTCTAAGGAAACTTAAAACATTTTTCTTCTTTCTGTGTTTCCTCACGGCTATTTGCACTTTTCTCCTTGCTTTGATTGTCTCTTCAGTGTTAGTCCTTTTTCAAATATTTAAGAGTCCTGGCTATACGTACATATTAGTATTCAAGCTTATGTTTTCCTCACTATGGGGGGGGGCAAACTTAAAGCATCAACAATAATGGAAAATATTGAAAATTTCATTTGGGGTAAGACTAGGAAACAGAATTCAAAATATAAAGGCAGCCCTAAAGAGCTAACCTTTTTTTTACATGGAAGCACTTGAAGGGCAAGAAGAAACAAACTGAAGAGAAACCATACAATAACCAGGGGAAACCCACTGCCTTGGAAATCTGACTCCAGAGGGTGAAGGAAGCTGGTGAGGGGAAAAACAATTACAGGGTCCTGGAGGGTACGGATAAGCTGGGTGCTCAGAAGCAGAGGAAGCTGGGCTGCTTAGCCTGGTGGTAGTACATGCCTTTAGTTCCGGAACTAAAGGCTAGCCTGGTCTACACAGTGAGTTCAAGGTCAGCTAAGGCTACAGGGAAACCCTGTCTCAGAAAGACCAAAAATAAAACAAAGAAAAGGAAAAATACTAAATTATGAGAATTGAGAGACTGGGGAACTTGTGTTGTAAAGATTGGCTGCACTCAAATGTGCCCTGACTACTTGTCTGCTGTTAAGTTATTGGTCATAGAATACCAACTCATTCAAGGGTGAAGGTATTCACACAGACACACACACACACACACAGACACACACACACACACACACACACACACACACACATCTGTCCCAACACATACAAAGAGATTCAGAAAAATTAAGAAAAGAAAAATTTAAATCTGTTTTCAAAAATATTTCCCCCAAATATGTCATGATGCAGAGGCTAGGACAATTAGCATCTGGACCAGGTGGAGATATACTTTTGGCCACATTGTGGAATCAAAGTTTCCTTTGGGTGAACTACCCGTCCTCAGACTGAATAATGGGCCATGGAAGAAGCTTGAAAGCAGTTATCAACTCGGGATTATATGTATAAGGCCTCATGCTCCAATCAGTTTGTCTATTCTTCCGTCACTTCTGATGTACTTTTCTTCAATTAATTTGTACTGACAGGGAGAAAGCGGTTGTTCTTTATTGTAAGGAAATAAGAAATAAAACAGTGAGTAATGAAATGGTATTGGCAGGATGCCCCAGGGAAGAAGTGTCCTAGTTCTTCTGGGAGCAAGGCTGAGCTCTGATTAAGCGGTATTATTGCTCTGGTCTGCATCCTGATCAACAGAATGAGATGCTAGGCCCTATTTGGCCCTCCAGCTCCCTTCCATAATCAGTTTAAGTGAACGTAGAGGAGGAGACCAATAACAACATTATCCACCTGGACAGATCTTCTCTAAGGCAAAGGTGACGTAAAACCTGTACATGCACTGTATATTATTGATTTCTTTTTGTTCTCTGGACCAAGACACATAGACATCTTTCTTTTTTTTAATTCTTATTAATTCTTTGAGAACTTCATCCTTCCAGATCCATCCCTACCTCCCTACCCACCTAGTTTCCTGTTCTATTTTCTTCCCCATTGAGTTCAATATATGTTACTGAAATACTCTTGGATGTGGAATCTGCCAGAGATTATGGTTAAGGAAGAGTTGCACCCTTCAAGAAAACTGACAAACATCTCCTCATCCAAAGACGAGACCACCTGCCCACTTTCCCTAATCCATGCTGGAATTTTGTCTAGCTTAAGCTTGAGTAGGTCTTGTGCGTGCATTTGCAGTTGCTGTGAGCTCTGTGTGACTGCCCTCATGTCTAGAAAGCATTGTTTCCTTATACTGTTCCACCACCTTTGTCTCTTACACTCTTTCCATCTCCTTATCTGTTATGATTCCTATGCCTTAGGGAGAGGACTGTAACACCAACTCCCCCACCCTACCCCCCCTACCCCCCGCTCCCATGCTTGCCAACTTCAGCCTTCCAGCCAGAGTGTCCCATGCAAGTTTCACCTGTGGTTTCAGGGGGTATGCATTTCTACAATAGTGGGAAACTTACAGGAATCCAGGTCTCAAGTCCAGGAAGTGGGACCTGCCACCTAGCTCTACCTGCATCTCCATAGAGCCCATTGTCTCTACAGTTCTGGAAAACTTCTTTTTCCTAACCAAAACTTTTTGTTCATTGAAAATCTCTTTGTTAACTGACCTTCCACTGGTCTGGTGCAACTATGGTGATCTAATGTAACTGGTTATTGGCTTTACCCCTGACATGATGCACAGTTATTTTAAGCTTTATAAACCCGACTCTGCCTTCTCTTAAGGTTGAGAGTTCTTTTGTGTATCGGCCTCCTCTCTGACTGCCAGTGATTAATGAAGAACTCCTAATTCAACCATCAGTATGTGTTATTCCTCTGTGCCTCTTGCACTATTATGAGAGATATACTAATCTATGGGTATAGCAATAAATTATTAGAAGTTGTTTTAATACTGTGCCCATTTACCAGAATATTAGTAATAAGTCATCTCCAAGGGCTTAGGACCTATCTAGCCACAGATTCTTGGCACCAAAACCAGTGTCAGGTATGGATTTCATCATGTGGAATGGGCCTTAAATTCAATCCAAGGGTGGTTGGTCACTCCAGTACATTTGTGCCACTATTGCACTGGTAGCCCTATCTTGCCAACCCAGGTATTATTGCAGTTCACAGGTTCACAGCTGGGTAAGATTTATAATTAATTTTCTCCTTCAGTGGCATGCATAATACCTTCTACCATTATGAACACTAGCTAGTTAAGAGTAGTGCATCCAGGTTAGTACTCACTTGAGTTCTACATGTTTTATGATCCTGGTATGTGTTTTCTTCAGCAATAGGATCTTACCATGACATTCTGAGGGGTGACCAAGAACATTGGAAATAGCCTGTGATGTTTGGGGGTCTCTGAGGTCCCACTGACTAACACCTCAAAGAAAGATAAGCTATTCTTAGTACTGTGGTTTTAATTTGTTAGGATGAGGTATGAAGTTACAGGACTGTCCCTTGTTTAAAGTAATTCACTTAAACACTTTTTATACATGCATGTGTGCATGGTGTGTGTGTGTGTGTGTCTGTGTGTGTGTGTGTCTGTGTCTGTGTCTGTGTGTGTATCTTAGAGAACAGATATCTGTGAGTTATCACTTTGTTCTACATAGTAAGTTCTAGGTCAGCTGTGATTACAGAGAGATGCTGTCTCAAAACGACAATAAAAAGTCAGTTTTCTTTAAGGAAAATTTTACTCTTTAAAGTAAAAAGGGTCAACATCACCTATTTTCAACAAAGTTTCCAGTTGCAGGTGAATTTTTCCCCAATTGAAAATATGTAAAGACATTTATATTATTTTGAGTTATTTATGATTGGAATATTCTGATTTGTCAAATAGTACATTGTTCCCCAAAGAGGAACACTTTAAGCTGGCTATGGAGCCAAATATGGGAGGCAATCATAATAGTCCAGAGCAGAGAAAGGTACAACAGAACTTCTCCTTCTGCAGCCACATTTGGCATGCCACGCCTTGCCCTAACAGTTGAGATCACATAAGATACTAAGATGAAGAAGCTTGTTCCCTGGGAGATCTCCAAAGAATGATAAACATAAAACATCCCAGAAGGTGGGAGCCCAGAAACCACTCAGAACAGCCATCATCAGTGGAACTCCACAGCCCTCACAGCTCAGCTAGGTCTCCGTACTTTCTCTACTTGATTAATCAGAGAGAGAAATGGTGACTAGCCTGTAACAGTAAGTGGGGACTCACCTCTTAATCAGAAAAACTGCAATTTCTTTTAGTGAAGAAAGTGTCTTATTTCCCTCAGTAACTCTCACATCACAGCTTCATGTCTTGGGCTTCCTGTTTAACAGTTCTGCCCTATCCTTTTGTCCACCCAGAAAGTGAGAATCCCAAGGCTACTCTACCACTCCAGTTCTGGTTTGCCTGGAAAGTCAAATGACTAGAATTCCCTATACTTGTTTCTAGAGGAAATCTACTTAAATAGAGTTAGTGTATATGTCAACATTGAAAGGGTGTCCCATCAATGATGTGGTTTATATCTTATAACTAAATGAACAGGGTTTACTAGACTATGAGGTTCCGGTAGCAAATCTTCCAAAAGAATCCCAGAATTTAAATAAAATAAAAAAAAAAAGATGTCAGTGTCCTCATGCAGAAGTCCTGAATTAAATAGTTTGAGCAGCAGTGCTGCTATTGACCCCAGGGTTCTGGTTATCAGCATAGTAAGATTAATCAGAGGGCAGGCGTGGCTGTAGTATCTGTCTGGGCTGCAGGGCAGCAAAGGGAGAGCAGCCTGTGTCCCAGACACTGCACATGGCACAGGCTCTATGAGCACATGGCATGGACAAGACAAGGGAAGCCACTGACTCTGTCTAAGTCACACAATCTGTAACTTAAGACTTTCTTCCAAGTCTGCTAAAATGCATTCAACTAACAATTTCTATTACCTCATTACAGACTGGAGGTATACATATGGAGGCTTTTATTTACTTGTGCAAAATGTTTCTAGTAAGTGGGATCACTACCCAGGTATGTCTAAATCCAACTTTTCTAATAGGAAACAGCCATATACAAGTTAAAGTAATGTCTTTTTAGAAAATAAGCTGTGTGAGCAGCACTGTTCTTTGAGTCAAGTCCATTCTCTTATGAGAAACCATCCACATCCCTGGAATCTGCCTCCTGGGTCAGATCTCCTCTCTTCAATTTGGCCCTAGAGGCCCTGCCATGTGGTTAAGCTTGGAAGAGCCAAGCCTGAAGGGGCTTGGGGACCATTTGTTTTCCTAATGCCCAGCAATCAGCAATAGAGTTTATAGTTGCAGATGAATTTTTCCCCTTATTGCAAATGGCTTTGATTTAATAATAACATTTTCTAAGCCATTGGCCCATAATGAGGATTATTGCCTGTGGGTATTTAATACAGGGAAGAAGAAATGGGCCTACTTCACCATGCAGTGGGAGCCTAAACAATGTCTAGACCTGCACAATGATGTAGAAAGTCAGTCTTAACTTTTTGTTAAGCTAACACTCAACCAGCTCACACTGGGCAGCTTCACCAGGAAATCACTTTTAAGATCTGAAGTCCACTTTATCTTAGTATTCTAATCAGGAAATATTGATGAGTTTGCAAACTTAGAAGTGATTTTCCCAAGGCAGAGGCGAGTCATGAAGGCGGTTAGTATCAAGTGGTGCTGGAGGAGGCAGAGGCAAATGCTGGAGATGGGGGAAAAGAGAGAATTAAATGTGATTTCATTTCTTCTTGTATTAGCTCTATGTGCTAGAAATTACCATCATGCCTATTTGGGGAAGAAGCTGATGCTTTGAGATACAAGGCAGTTTCTCAGGGCACAAGTAAGCAGAACCATGAATCCTAATGCAGATTGTCTGTCATGGACGTCCAATATCTTTCTGAAGTGTGGCGTGGCCTGTGAGGATCTCAGTTCTCTGCTAATTAATGTGACCTGATGCTTTCTGCAGCTCTACCTTAGTGTTGTCCCCTGATGAGCCTAATGTTCTCAAGGCTTGTGGTCAGTTCCTTAGCTTTTCCATATGCACTACCATGTGCAATGGGCTTTCCATGAGTCTGTTTTTCTTGTGAAGGCTTCCAGTGATTTCTGTCTTTGGAGGTGCTGGAAAGCTTGGAAGACTCAACATTCTCTAATTCTATATGAGGAGAGGCACATCCTACCCATGCAAGCAGAGCACAGTGGCATTAAGGGGGAAAGATCCATTTCTTATAGTTTCTGAGAACTGTAAGCTGACCTTTTCAGGGTGATGGTTGGGATGATGCTGAGAGTAGTAGTTGGAACTAGAGAGGAGTAAAAAACAAGAAAAAGGACATTGAAACCTTGAGCTTGTGGGGAACTTCCTGCTTCTCCACACCACCAGTATTGTTGGTCCCTCCCTCTAGTCTCAGTAGCCTCATTTTCTAATAGTCCTTTTGTGCTAAACAGCTTATTGAGAGACTTTTACCTGCATCATGCCTTACCTGAAGAGGGCAGCATTATTATCCCAGTTTGCTGATGAGGATTGAGTTGGAGAGAGGATAAGCAATTGCCCCTGACCTTCACAACTGGTCAGTGGCAGAGTCAGGATTCTGCATCAACAGCCTGACTCCCAAATGAAGCTCTTCTGCCTTTCATGATTGCTGGGTGTTCTAGGCCAAGACATCCTGCCATTTAAATTTTTAAAAAATATTTTATTATTTTTGTTTATATATATGAGTGTATTGCCTGCATAGATGTATATGCATCAGTGTTATGAAATGCCCAGAGGTCAGAAGAGAGCCTCAGATCCCTTGGAAATGGAGTTATGGATGGTTGTTAGCTGTCATGTGGGTGTTGGGAACTGAACTCGCTCCTCTGCAAGAACATCCAGTGCTCCTAACTGCTGAGCCATCTCTCCAGCCCTAAAAATTCTTTTCAGTTTTCAATGTTCTCCTGATGCTAGCTCCGCCTGCTTGTCTTCCCTATCATCTTCACAGACAAATTATTTTTTCTCAGATTGCTTCTGAGGGTAGATGTCAACAGTCTGTGGGATTTAACCTAATTGGTGGTTTCTGAGATGCTTTTGAAGTGATATTTAAATTTTGAAAGGAAAAATTCATATACTTTAAGAATTTCTTTAACAACAACAAAAAGACTGCAGAACATTCTCCAAGCTTGGTCACAAGTAATGATAGAAGTGACTATGCAGTCTGTAATTAACAACAAAGTGGAACTCTATTTTTTAAAATTCTATCATGTGTTCAGATTTAAATTTGTGAATGTTTTGTGGTGTTTAATCTTGGTTGTCAACTTGTTTGGATCTAAAAGCAACTGAAACACAGGGTTCTGGGTGCTCCAGTGAGAGATTTCCTTGATCAGATTAGTTGAAGCCTAAATGTGGGTGTCACATTCTGGTGGTAGCCCAGAGAAAAGGATAGAAGGGAGCTTTTGTGTTTTGCCTGCTTGCCTTCACTCTCACTGGTGAGTTTATCTTGTACATCTTCGGGTCCCAATGTAGGCTGAAGACCAGCAGCTCTCCAGGAATCCCCCACTCCAAGGCCTTCAGCACCAGGACTTCTGAGAAATCTGCCCTCATGGACTAAACAACTACTGGATTCTCAGCCTCTCCAATGTGAGATAGTCATTGATGGACTTCCCAGACATATCCTATTAAGCCAATCTAATAAATCACCTTTATGTTCATTCTATAAATCCTGCTCCTTTAGAGAACCCTGACTGATACAGATGATATCCTTTCTTTTCATGGTGACAAAGCTACTTTTCCAAACTCATTCTGCAATCTGTCTAGTCACCTGATACTACCTTCCGTGGTCCTAACAGTTTGACTTTGAGTCCTAGCAGGAGAGCTAGACAAGTGGATCATGTTGGAGATTGAATAGAAGGTATGTCTGGGTGGCCAGAAGTGTGAAGAGTTAGAGAAAAAAATTCAAATATGTTCTAAAAATGTTGAGAATTCATAGCCTAGTTGCCAAAGCAGCAAAATAAAGGACAGTGCTAAAAAGGTGCTCAAAACCAAGAGATGAAAAGAGAGATGTTTCTCGGTGTTAAGATAGAGCAGTATGTAGAGAGCACTGGCAGGACAAATCTGTACCAGGCCCATGCTCTGTTATTGTATCAATATGTAGGTTTATGTGCACACATATACACACTAGGCCAGTACAGAGTTGCTGACTCAGAAAGAGTATTGACCTTGAAAAGTCAGGATTTACAAAATATGAGAACATGTTCAGAACTATATGAGACCCAGACAGAGAAGGGTGTCTGCTGCCCATAGAAGAGGTAGAGATGGGAAGGGCTGGAGCCAGAGTTGCCACCTCCTTACTTATGTGTATAGTCAGTGCACACATTTGCAGTCAGAGTGCATTGTCCAGGATCCTTATGCACAAGACCCAAGTATAATGGAGACCTATAAACTTAAATACCTGCAATGCCCATCCTTTGCGGGTTTGACCCAAATAGAAAGAAAGACTACTTTTCACCTTCCACATGGATACAACCTGGAGAAAGTCTAAATGCAGCCTCAAGATGCCTCGGTGTCTTAAGGATCACAAGAGTAAGGGGTCACATGGCTTTGAGGCATCATCAGTCAAACTGGGAAGGGTCTTGGCACCAATTATTCACAGGCCAGAGAGATCTGAAGAAATAAGGGACACCTGTCAAAATCTTACTTTTTAAAAGAAATTATATTAATTCTTTGAGAGTTTCCTACAACATATTTTTAACAAATTACCCCAAATCCCCCCAGATCCACCCTATCCTCTTAACCACTCAACTTCCTGTTTTCCCTCTCCCCATGGAGTCCAATTTGTGTTGTCCAAATACTCTTGGGTATTGAACCAGTCCTGGTGCATGGTCCACCTACCAGGGGCTGCACCCTTAAATAAAAGTGGCTCTTTTTCTCCTAGCAGCAGCCACGTGCTAATGGCACCTTACAGAAGGGTGGGAATTCATGAATAGCTCCCCACTTCATGTTGAGGTTTTTCATGGTTTAAGTTTGAGGAGGTCTTGTGCATATATTCATAGTTGCTGTAGTTTAATGTTTGCAACTGCCCTACTTTCTGGAATACACCATTTCCTTATAGTCATCCACAACCTCTAGCTCTGACAAAATCCTTCCACCCCCTCTTCTTTGAAGATCCTTTGAAGAGTCTTTGGGGAGGGGTTGATATAGCTGTCCCCTTTAGGGGTGAGTAGTCCACAGTCTCTTATTCTCTGCAGTTTATCAACTGTGGCTCTCTGGAATAATTGCCTTCTACTGCAAGAATATATTACTGAAATCAGTGTGGAGGTTCCTCAAAAAGCTAGAAATGTGTTTACTACAAGATCCAGCTAAAACACTCGGGCATATATCTAAAGTATTCTATAACTTACTACAGAGATACCTGCTCATCCATCTTCATAGATGATCTACTCACCATAACCAGAAAATGGTAACAGCTTAGTTCTCCATCAACTGGTGAATGGATAAGAAAAATTTTACTCTTGACCTTCAAGTCTTTTCCTGCATCTTGTTATCTTCTAATTCTGAAAACCCCCTTTATGACATTCCTCAATTACATTAACTTGTCTCTATTGCCGGCTAATTGTTTGTCTCTCCCACAGTCTCTTCTTCTCCCATGATGGCCTCTTCTTATTCCCTTAATCTTTCTTATGAAACCTGAATGAGATCCAGCATCCTTTCCACATACTTTCTAGACTTGCTGGATTCAGCCTCATGATATGACAACACCCAAAGCCTAGTGATGAAGCCTAGTGAATCCTGAGGGTCCATATGTCCTCTTGAAGAGTAACATCGAAGGCAAACAAAACTTGCTATCCCCTGAATTAACCAGTTGGTTTTTGATGCAAACAAATATGTCATTTATCTTCAGAAAGGCTTTTAGATGCCAGGCATGGAGGTGCCTGTCTTTAATCCCAGCACTCATTAGGAAGAGAGAGGCAGGCGGTTCTCTGTGAGTTCAAGGCCACCCTGGTCTACATAGCAAGCTCCAGGCCAGCTGAGACTGTCTCAAAAATACCAAAAAAAAAAAAAAAAAAAAAAGAGTCTTTTTTTTTTTTTTTTTTTTTTTTTTTTTTTATTTTTGAGGTAGGGTTTTCCTGTAGCCCCCAGCTGCCTAAAACTGAAATATATAGAACTAGCCTCAAGTTTATAGAGATCTATCTGCATCTGCCTCCTAAGTGTTGCCATTAAAGGTGTACAGCACCATGCCCAGCAGAAAGATTTATTTTTGATTCATGAAAATATCAAGCAATAAGATATTTCTTATGATGAGTTTTTTCATGTCTCCACTAGGGAGGTTTTAGATTTTATTCTAAAGACTCAAACAGATATTTATCTCTTCTGTGTTAGGAATAAATCAATAGCAAGTCTGAGAACACCATATAGTCAGTACTTCCCAGGGAAAAGTCCATTTCTAAAAAGTCCATTTCCGTGTTTCGAAGAGTTTGGTGATTCTGTTGAGTGGAACCCATGTTCAGGTCCTCCTTACCATCATCGAGACAAAGACCTCTTAGTTTTTAGAGAAATATTATAAAGTGATCACTTAGATTCAGGACCGAGTAGGAGACTTCAAAATGAACTTATAGAAGACTTCAGTTTTTTTTTTTTTTTTATATTTTAGGGAAAGAGGTTCACAGTTCCATGCTTCACTCAGAGCACTGACTTATCAACTCTCATTTCTTTCAGATTAAGGAAAGACTTCATACAGCTTAGATAAGATTTTGTCTAGGCTTTTGACTTCTCTCTTTGCCTGTGGTATTTGTACACAGAAACTCTAATTCCTTCATTTTCAATGCAGGATGAGAAAATTCTATGTAAACCTTTTATGCAGAACAGAAAACATGCCTTCCACCACACACTGGTTCTCCTTTTATTTGCTTCTTTCTTTTCATGGGCTGCTGTATGGAAACCCTTTTCTGCTTTTTATTATGCAGGGCATTTGAGCTTTTCTTAGTTGCTGCTCAAACACTAGTTCCCAGTCTCTGCAAATCCCCAACAGAAGCCAGGGAAGGAGTCCTTCACATTCACTCTCTCCTACTGCACAATCAGGCTTATAAATAGCATTATTTGCCTATCACAGACAGACTGCTCCTATATCTTTAAACTTCTTGCTTTTCACTTCAGCTTTGAAGATTGTATTAGTCACTTCTCTGTTGCTGTGATAAAGCACCATGACCAAGGAACTTATAAAAGGAAGAGTTTATTTGAGCTTACGATTGGCAGTTCCAGGGAATTAGTCCATTGTGGCTGGAGGCGTGGCAGCTGGATCTGGAGCAGCAAACCGAGGGTCACATCTTACAAAGAACACAGGAAACAGAGAGAGCAACTGTAGATCACCAGGCTTGTTAAAACTCACTAAGCCTGCCCCCAGCAATGCACTTCCTCTAGCATGGCCACATCCTCCAAGACCTCCAAAAACAGCACCACCAACTGGAGACAAATGTCTGAATACCTAGAGCCTATGGGGGACACTCATCCAAACCACCACAAAGATGTAAACAGAAGTTCCCAGAAAGAAGGCTCATCTTAAAGTTTAACATTCTACAAGACTGATTAACTGATTAGAATGTCCATAATTGTGGAGAACTTGGAATGTTGCAAAATCAGAGCCAAATTATCTTGGGGAAGCTTTGGCCCTTTTCACTGCCCTCCTCTATACCTGCCCTAGCAGTTTTGTCACCTTCAGGTAAATCCTTTGGGATGTAGAAACAGTGCTAATTTTCCTTTACAATGTGTTAACTTAGCAGAACACTAGTTTCAACCAACCAGAAAGCTAAGAGTATCATCAGATAGGATGTGAGGCCTCGGGTTTTCCCTCCTTGCTGTCACTTGTCTCTCTGATGACTCAGCCAATGTGTTTGAAAGAGTCTTGATTTATGACTTTCTTTGTTCAGTCACTATAAAAACTTTATGAAACTTCTTCTACATTAGGACACAGAATTTAGGATAAGGCAAATCTGTGATCCTGGGCAATGCTCTCTCATATTTGGCTCCAGAATAATCCATGTCTTATCCCCATTAGGATGAGAATAGTTGCAATGACAAAGGTGAATCCTCTCATGTATCTTCAGAACCTAGAACTTGCTATGGATTAGCAGGGGAATCTGACTGCAATAGGTGAAATTTTGTTGGCTTGGGCTCGGGACCTTGTTCTAAGGACATAACTTCTAACCATCAAGGCACTGCACCACTTCTGCTGTGAGGTTAGTGCATTCCAGTAGACTCAGAAGCCTCTCAGTAGTTGCTGGAGCTATACGTTTTCTCAACTGAGAAAAATAAAAGTTTCTCAATGCTTATCTGACACAGCTGGATGCAAGAAAGTGTTAATGGACCAGCAACCGTCTCAAATACATTTTAATATAACTGCTTCCATGAAACCATGTGCAACTGAGATAAGAAAATATGAAAGTGGCTCAGAAGCTGGAAGGAGGTAGAGAGACAACAGAAAAGGTCTTTGTTTGGGTCTTGTGGAGGGAGTAATGAAGTGAAGTTTAAAAGGCATGTGTCTTTCAAAATTTTCCCCTGCCCTCCACCTAGGCTTACATTTTACCAAAGTGGAAATCATAACTCAATTATGCAGGCAGTGAAGAGAGCCAGTATCTGCTTTCAGCCTGAATCATTCATTCATTTATAAATCAATATATATTAAGCTATTCTATCAGATAGTATGTTGGACACTGTTACTTGTACAGGAATGGAAAAAAAAAATCCCTAACCCAAGGAGCTAGAATCTAGGAGATAGATAACCAATTTGTGTTAGTTACTTTTGGATACGTGGTAGAAACAACTTAAGGGAGGAAGGATTTTATGTAGCTCACAGCTCAGAATGTATATTGTGCCAGGGGAGCCAGGATAGCAGGGCCAACTCAGCCCAAGGCAGCTGGAGCATGAGGTGACTTGTCACATTGTTAGCAGACCGTTAGAACCAGGTATGGGAAATAACCTTCAAGGGCCCAGCTTTTATAGCTTCTGTCCACCAGATAGTCCTCACAGACTTTCAAAACAGCTGGGGATTATCCAAAGTGTTCAAACTTAAAGATCCCCTCCTAGACATTGCGTATCTGAAGCATAATACCAATTAACTATAATGTAAGGGGTATGACAGTAGACAGAAGCAGAGATACTGTAGAGGCAGAGGAAGAAGATTAATTCATGCTAAAGAAATCAGGAAAATAGCAGAAGATGGGATGTTTTTTAAAGCTCAGATTTAGGAGTAAGTACATGAAAGCCTGAGAGGGAATAGCTTTGGGGAACGGGGAGACATGAGGTGTAGAAACATGGGCTGTACAGAAGGATCTTAAAGTTTTAAAAGGTATTTTGGAAGCTGACAAAGGTCTGAAGAGGTTAGACATTTTCCTTTGAACAGTTCAGCCATTCAAGATTTTTAGGCTGAACATGATAAGAACTCTGCAACAAGCAAGCACACTAGAAACAGTGTGAGCAGAGAAACCAATGGGGAATGAATTTCATGGAAAAAATAAGAAATATAAAGCCTCCGTTAGAGCTGAAGAGGACCTAAACTGAAATTGTGATCATGGGAACAGATAAAAGGTAAACAAGTGAAAGCTTCTCGTCAGACTAAACTCCTGGGGCTCAGAAGTTTGGAAGAGTAGAGACTGTGGGGTAGAAACACTGCCCTGTCTGGAACTGTCAGCACAGGCAGCAGTGGAGACAAGCTTTCCCCTTCCTGGATATTAGCCATTAACTTCTGAGCTTGTTAGACTTCATAGAAACTTTCAGTTCCAGGTATAACCCACTATAACACCTTTTATCCCCAGTGTTAATGGGTGTCCATAGTCTTTATTCAAGGAAAAGAAACACTCTTTCCTCATTTTGACACATTGTTAAATGATTACAGTACTCTGTGTGGCACAAAATTAATGTTAGCCAACTCGCAATGAAATACGAGGGAGTTCAAAGTACAGACTAGGAAAGGGGAGATGGGGAACTCAGAAAGACTCGATATATTCTTTCTCCATGAACAGTTCTGGTAGGCAGAGGAAATATCCAATTTGTACCATCAGCCAAGCCTAAAATATCCTCCTGCCCAGCACCTGGCCTCCTTGGCTCTTTTCAACTGTTACTGGGAATTTTGGAAGCAAACCTTGGCTGAAATATTCTTTGGAGTGCTCTCCCTGGGGTAAGGTCCCAGCCGTCATTACTGGCTGAAATGGAATGTGGAAAGATAATACTCACAATGGAAAATACCAACAGCAATAGTCACAATAGTTTTCATGAAATAAGAGTAAGTAAAAGAAAGAACAAGTCCCTTCACCAACTTGGTCCAAACACTGTATGATCAACTAAGCAAAGGCCACCCTTGGGACGGCTTGGATGTTACATGAATTATGAGTTTAATTTACTAAGAACTTGAGGGTACCAAAGTATGTCAGAATGCAGTCACTTACCAAATGGGCTCTTTGAAATACTGTGTGATCAGAAGATCATGTATTGTAAAGGGTCTGTTTGAGAATGGTTTGGCAAAGAGTTGATTTATTTGAAACTCTCTTCATTGAATTATATTCTTTTTGAAAATTTTTAATTTTGTGTGTATGTATGCACACATGCATACACATGCATATGCATCTGTGCAGGAACCCACTGTGGCATGCATGTGGAAGTCAGAAGACAACTTTCAGGCGTCAGTTCTCCTTCCACCATGTGGGTTCAGAGATGAGGTAATCAGCCTTGGTGGCAAATTCCTTTACCCACTGAGTCATCTTGGTGTCCCTGAATAGTAATCTTATTTTTTCCCTGAGGACTTCTTAAGCCATCACATCTCTAGGCTAGAGTCATTCTCAAATTTACTCAAATTTCCCCTTCCTGGATATTAGCCATTAACTTCTGAGCTTGTTAGACTTCATAGAAACTTTCAGTTCCAAGTTTTTAAACTTTCAGCTTAAAAATCACTTGGCTAAACCTGGCATGGTGAACACACCTGTAATCCATACATTTGGGTGGTAGAGCAGAAAGATTAGAAGTTCAAGGCTATCACTCTAAGTAGTAAATTCGATACCAACCTGCACTGTGACTACCTATCTAAGAAGAAAAGTAAAAGAAAGGCCTGGAGAGGTGGCTCAGTGGTTAAGAGCACTGACTGCTCTTGCAGAAGACCTGGGTTCGTTTCCCAGCACGCACATGGCGGCTAACAACTGTCTGAAACTCCAGTTCCAAAGAATCCAATGCCCTCTTCTGACCTCTGTGGGCATTTCACAACACCGGTGCACTTATGTACATGTAAGCAATACAAAAGTAACAAATAAAGTCCTTATTTTTTTACAAATAAAATACCTGTAAATAGAAAAAGAATCACTTGGAAGACTCAGAAATTCAGATTTTTTTTTTTAATTTTTTATTTATTTCTGTATGTGTATGAATGTACTGTCTGCATGCAAGTCTGTGCACCCGTGTCGTGCAATGCCGCGGAGGTCAGAAGATGGTCTCGGATTCCCCTGGAACTGGAGTTCTCCTGGAATTGGAGTTTCAGACCGTTCTCGGCCGCCATGTGGGTGCTGGGGATCGAACCCGGGTCCTCTGTAAGAGCGGTCGGCGCTCTTAACCGCTAGGCCATCTCTCCAGCCCAGAAATTCAGATCTTCTGAGCCTGTCGAGCAGGGTCCTGGAATCCATTTAGTGATTACTCCAGGTAAACCTGTGCTTGTTGAAGGTCTTTTCTGTCTATTTGGCAGCTAATGGTGATTCCTCTTTGAGTTCCTCTTCTCTTGTCTTCTGACTTCCCCTGAGGCAGAAGAAGGGAATCTAAGCGGGGTACAAGTCTTTCCAAGAAAGCACATGCAAGTATGCGAATCAATGCAAAAGCTTCTTAAATTCCATGTTTACCTACAGCAAGAAAAGGAAGCAGCAAGAGGAAGCACTAAGGAGCTGTGCAGTTCAAGTGTGGGGATCATCCTTTCCCTGGGTAATAGGCTCCCCAAGGAGAAAGAAATTACAAATTACCAATAGTTCACATGGCAGAAAATTGCAAATTCTGGACGAAATAAATGTGTTCTTCCATTTCTAAAGTTTACAATTAACTATAAGGTAGGAGGATACAGAATTAATACACCCCTGTCAAATAGGATAGTGATGTTATATTACACAATCAATTTAATGTTCAAGGTCAGTTAACAAAGGAATACGCTATTTCAGTGCCACTAATTTAAAGCTTTTAACCTCTAACACAAGGTGGTTTTTTTAAAAAAGTTTCTTTTGGAGGAAGATGTGATGTAGCAAATTTTTCCATAAACATCTCTATAAGGGATCGCAGACTATCTGACCTTGTCCTTTCCAGTCTGAGGATGGAAAGGAAAATGTATCCACCCCAGTGGGATGAATGAGCAAAGCTTGGCCATGAACAGTCATATATGGTCACATGACTCTTGTGGTGTGTGTGTGTGTGTGTGTGTGTGTGTGTCTGTGTGTGTAAGCATACATGTGCAGACATATCCAGAGCATGACAGGAAAAAAATACAGAAATTAAAGGAGTCATTACTCAGCTTTAAAGCTAAGGATTTTTACTGGAAAGACTGCTAATTCTGTTTCTCTTCAGTGGGGGAAAAGCCATGTTCTTTCTCATACAGCAATAGTAGTTATGTTTCCACTCCTGAGTCAACTGGTAGCAGTTCTCTAAAACATCATATTGAGGGTATTTCTGAGAGGAAATCAGTTTTGATCAGAAAGATTCATTCTTGATGTCTTCCATTATTCCAGAGAGGGCTGTGGGGATGCATGCCATAGCCAAAGTGGTTGCAACAATACACATCAAGAAAGTGCTGTGATTAAAGGACCGGAAAGACATAAGTAGAAGCCTTTGGGATATAGTATGCACTCTGTGCCCATGTTTAAAGTATCTAGATATCATTCTGAGCATTTATCCATTAACTGTTGCCTATCAACGTTCAGGCACTTTGCTATGTCCTAGGGGTGTAATGGAAAACAAGATCACTAAAACTGAAGAAAGCTGAGTGAAGTCACAAGCAGTGAGGTTACATCAAGTCTTGCATTGGTTTACTGTTGCAAAACCTGGCCCCTGAGCATGCAGACAAAGGGAAAATAAGTCAAAGATTATTAAATATGTCTTCATGCTCACAAATGAGTGAACAAAAATAGTTGTAAGGGAACAAAAGTGGGCATGACTGTGGTATCCTTAGATAGCCTCTTATTTTTGAGCTCCAGTTCAGTAATGTGGTGGACTTAAAAGACCTTGACCATTTTAATTCATAATTTTGGCAGGCTTGGGGACAGAAAAGGCTATTTGGTATGGTGACCACACTTTCAATTCTGAAAGTTTTCAAAATGAAACAAGGCATGGTAGGCTCAACAGAGTGATAGAATCATACATCACTTAGTAGTTGGGTGAGGGAAGAGAAGAGTATTTGTCGAAGGCAATGGTTTGGGAAGAAGAATCTACTCCTATAATGTTTGTTTGTCTAGTACCTAATGTTTGCCAGTCCTGTTGACAGTAGGCTAAGGAAGAGACCCACTGCCCTCTCAGCCTTCCTGTGCTGTCGACAATACCTAGAGCTTACTTCCATAAGCTTACTTCCTTGAACATGAGAGAAAAATGTCAAAACCAAAGTCTTTTCCATCTGCTTTTCATCATGTCAGTACATATACAAGAAGAGTCACTAAGTGAATTTTGACCAAATCTGAGGGACAGTAATTTAATTCTGTTGCATAATTATTTAGCTTTTTCCTAAACTATGTCCTGCTATTTCATCATTTAGTTTGCCCCCTGCTATTGTATATGTTTCAGGTTTTCTCTTTTAATGCATCTTTAAGACTTTTATTTGGAATGTTTATGTTCATAACAGTGATCCTGCAAGAGCACAGTTAATTGATACAGGAAGCATTGATGTGTGTTATCTCCACACATCAGACCCTGTGCTAGGCTGAAGAAAAGGAGAGCTGTTTTTAATTTCATCAGAATTTTTTGCATAATTAAATTTGCAGTGTTCCCTGAGAGAAAATGATAAAAGTGCATAAACAATTTTCTGATATACTTCCAAAGTGATTTGTTAGCCATACAGTTGATAGTCAGCTGAACATTGGCTTTTTAAAGTGTCTGTTATTTTTTGGAAAAGTTTTAGGTTCAAAGAAAATTTATAGGGAGGTATGGAATTTCTCATATACCATTTTATCTTTTTTTTTTTTCATTTTTTTTTGGTCTTTTCAAAACAGGGTCTCCCTGTAGCCCCAGCTGTCCTGGAACTCACTCTGTAGACCAGGCTGGCCTTGAACTCACAAAGATCCGCCTGCCTCTGCCTCCCAAGTGCTTCTGTACAACTATCCTATTATCAGTGACCCTCATTGGAATGGTACATTTGCTTCACTTGATGAAGCTACTTTTACAAATTATTGCCCCCAAAGTGTTAAAAATCATAATACATTAGCGTTCACTTTTGTGCCATACCCTTTGTGAGATTGGAGAAATGTGTAACAACAAATGGCACCATACTCTTACCCTTCAGAGAGGAGTTTTGCTACCCTAAAGTTTCTCAGGGCTCTGTTGATTCATCCCTATACACACTCCACTGATACTTTGCAGGCTTGTAGACTAGAACTTCATATATTAGAATCTTATATTATGTGGACTTTTCAAATTGTTTCTTTCATTTAATAAAGCTCAGACAAAGCTCTTCCACATCTTTTGTGGCTTGATAATTTATTTTCATTGAGCAGGATCCATTGCCTGTATACTTAAGTTTTCTTTAAATGCATTCATTTACCAAAGGACATATTATTTTTGAGTGTGGCTTTGTTTTGATTTTTTTTTTTTAATTTTGAGACAAGATCTCTGTGTGGCCCCAACTGGCCTGGAACTTGCTGTGTAGACCAGGCAGCCCTGTATCTCACAGAAATCTTCCTGCCTGCACCTCCCCCATGCTGGGATTAAAGGTGTGCAATGCCACAATGGGATATTTCAATGTCTGTCCATTATGAGTAAAGTTACTATAAATGTCTGTGGGCAGGAGTCCTTGTAGACATGCATTTTCCACTCTTTTGGCTAAATACCAGGAAACATTTCAAATCATAGGGTAAGCGCATATTCAAGTTTGTAAGAAATCACCAAGCTATCCTCAAAGGGGCTGTGCTCCGCCTCACACCAAAAAAGAATGAGACTTTCTGTGTATTTTCATTAAGCAGCTGTTTGTTAAGGTCTTTGGCCTATTTTAAATCAAGAGTTTGGTATTATTATTGTTGTTTTTTTCTCCAATTTTTTAATTTTTATTTTTTTAACAATAAGTAATAAGTTGTGAGTACAAGCATCCTTCATGTAAAACCAATTTGCAAGCAGCTATGCCCAAACCCACACAGCCCAAGTCTCCCACCATCCAGCTGGTGGGGCTTATATGTACAATCATGTTGATCAAATAAGTGTCCAGACTATGTTGCTGTAGTTTCACCATTCACTCCAATCGCAGCCTTTACATGCTACCATGCCCCCTCTTCCACAGATTGTTCCCTAGGCTTAGAAAAGGGGCACTGGTGGACGAGAAGCAAAACAGTCTCCTTTCTCTGGAGATGTCATTTCAGACTCTGATCAGTTCTGGCTGTTTCCTTTCATGGGTTGACAGTTTGTCCAGGAATAATCTTTCAATCCTACTAATGAAGCACAAGCAATTAGATATATAGGTATTTAAACAGTACTAATTATTATGGTAGGTTACTTTGGTAGAGACACAGATGTTTGGATGGTATGCTAACCCATGAATTATATTTTTTCTGTAAAAGATGATAAGGTCTTACTGTAGCTTATACCTGTGGCTTATAACTTCTAACCACTAGAGGATGTAAGCTTGTGGCATCAGCTGTGAATTATTCCTCCAAGGAGAGAGCTAATAGCCAATTCGATTTGGGATATACAGACATGTGGCTGCCACTGTTTCACAGTATTTCCAGGTAGGTGAGGTGTAGCTGATGCTTGACTCAAGGAGACCAATTTTGCTGTATTGGTTTAGTGGCCTTTGCTAACCCTCTCTGGCATTCCAGAGACCAACTGTACACTTGCAAGTGCAGTCTCAATACATCTTTCCCATGCTTGCATCAGGTCTTCGACAGCAGGGCCTTATCGCCTCTCTTCTTGCAGGTATCCCAGTTTACAGGCAAGAAACCTTTACCTTTTTGGGGGGCCTTGGATCCCCTGGCCAACATTTCCTTGGCAGAATAATCCATTGTTGATATCAGAGCTCTCCTGTATTAATATACTTTGCTTAAATGCACAGCTTGAAAAGACTTTAGTATTATGTTTGGCTCTGAATAGAGAATAATCTTTTTCACATTTCCTATGTCTATTAGTCAATTAAAGAAAGTAGTTATACTGGTTTTGTAAGAGATTACCTCTATAATAGTCAGCTCTAAGTTACAGTTAGAGAATGATTTCATTACCATCATGTATTTCTTTGTTCTATGAAAAGGAGGTAAGAAGGTCTCTCATATTAAAACTTTGCAGCCCCTAGAAGGTAAGGTTCATTAGGACTCATTATAAACAGTTGTTACAAATAGGATCCTCAGAGATATTTGATGTCTGTAGCAGTCTGAGGCTTTTCTTCCTTTTAATGCTTAGATGGGGCAACTTCTCTGCTGGTATTTCTTGGTACATCCTGCACAATGCAAAGCTGTTATCTTTTCTTTCTCAGCCATTGAGTTGGTGCTGTTTTGACCTGTGGGAAAATACAAATCTTTTCACATAGTTAGTTTTAAGATCTAAATTGAAAATTTGACTAAAAGGTTTACTAAATAAATGTATCACTTCCCCTTTTTTTAATTTAAGGTTTTTATTTTTTGAGCCATGAGTCTCAAAAAGGCAGTTGTACCTATAGGCAGGAATCAAGGTATAAATTTCATTAAATTTACCCAAGCTGTTTTGGGTGACTATATGTTGTTAATTCGGGAAGCAAGCTTACTTCCTTAAGTTAAATTATCATATGGGTAAAAGAGAATGTTACAAGATGATATTGTATAACACAGAAATTATAGTGAACATTTATATATGTTAATGCCAAGGTTATTTTTATACATATTTTAAGTAAAACAAATGTGGACAACAATTTATATTTCCACTTAACTTAGATGTATTACCATTTTTATTAAAACCTTTAAACCAATTTTGTTTAATATAGATATTTTTACTTTTACTGAGTCTTAAAATACCATGTAGTTTGTAGATAGGGTTTGGGTACTTGTTAAATTAGATACTTGTTAAACTCCCATCAATTAAATATACGTTAATTGAATATAGACCCGTATCCCTCTCCCACCCCTCCCGCCCCTCCAGTATCACCATTTCAGTGAGTTTTTGATGCAGTGTGTCTGCTGTTGTTCCTTCCAATATGCATCCCTCCCCACAAGAATTATTTACAACTGGATTATTGACACTAGCATCCACAAGTGAGAGATACCATTCCTCATTGGCTTTTCTGGGACTTTGTTACTTCACTTAACATAATATCTTCTAGTTAAGTCCATTTACCTGCAAAGTTCATGATGTTATCTTTCTTGGCTGCTGCATAGAACTCCATTGGGTACATGTACCACATTTTCTCTATCCACTCGTCAGTTGAGGGACATTTGGGTTGGTTCCAGCTTTTTGTTATTGTGAACAGAGCTGCAATAAACATAGCTGTGCATGTATTTCTGCAGTAAGATGAGTCTTATGGGTATATACCCAGGAGTGGTATGATTGGGTCAAATGGCAAGCTCATTTTGAGTTTTCCAAGGGTTCTCCACACTACCTTCCATAGTGGCTGTACAAGTTTACATTCCCACCAGCAATGGATGAGTGTTCCCCTTTCCCCCACAACCTCTCCAGCACTTGGTATCATTTGTTTTCTTGATTCTAGCCAGTCTTATCAGAGCGAGATATCTTAAAGTGGTTTTAATTTGCATTTCCCTAATTATTAGTGATATTGAACACTTTTTGTGATGTTTCTCAGCCATCTCTAATTCCTCCTCTGTGAAGTCTCTATTCAGTTCTTTGCTCCATCTTTTGAGTGATTCATTAGTTTTCTTTCTTCTTTGTTTTTTGAGTAGCTTGTATACTCTGGAAATCAATGCTTTGTTAAATGTATCTGCAGTGAAGGTTTCCTCCCACTCTGTGGGTTTTCTCTTCACTTCCTTTATTGTTTCTTTTGATGTACAGAAGCTTTTGAGTTTAATGAAGTCCCATTTGTCATTTGTCGATCTTATTACTTGTGTAGCTGCTGTCTGATTTAGGAAGTCTTTTCCTACACCTATGTCTTGTAGTCTGCTGCCAACTTTTTCTTCTATCACCTCCAGAGTTTTGAGTTTCATGTTGAGGTCTTTGATCCATCTGGAATTTACTTTTGTACAGCGTGAGAAGTAGGGATTTAATTTCATTCTTCTGCAGGTGGTGATCCAGTTTTGCCAGCAACACTTGCTGAAGATGCTGTCTTTCTCCATTGTGTCTTCTTGGCCCCCTTGTCAAATATGAGGTGGCTGAAATTGTATGTGCTCAAGTTTGGATCTTCAGTTTTGTTCCATTGGTCAACTGATCTGTTTTTGTGCCAGTACCAAGCTGTTTTTATGACTATAGCCCTGTAGTATAGTTTGGAGTCTGGTATAGAGATTCCCTCTGTATTGCTCTTTTCGTTCAGGGTTGCTTTGGCTATTCGGGGTCTTTTTTTTTCCAAATGAAATTAAGGATTTTTTCCCAAGCCTGTGAAGAAACTCTTGGGGATTTTAATTGGGATTGCATTAAATCTGTACAAAAGTTTGGGTAGAATGGACATTTTTACTATGTTTATTTTCCCAATCCATGAGCATGGGAGGTTTTTCCATATTCTGATGTCT